>VZRR01013730.1:5076-144737 GCA_013398015.1 Oreocharis arfaki
TGTCCCGGCGGACGGGAGCGGGAGCGGAGCCCGGTCTCTGGAGGGTTCCCAAAGGCCGTGTGGGGAAAGCTCGTACCCCAGGACGTGGCTGGAGGGGGCCGTGCCGCGCAGCCCCTGGGACCCGTCTCGCCTGGCACAGCGTGTTCGCTGGGGACAGCCGGGCACAGCCGCGCCCGGGCTCTGCAGGGAGGGCTGCAGGCTCTGAGTGAACGCTGAGCTGCTTCCGCCGGCCAGGCACGGCCGCTGGGCCACTTCGTGCTTGAGAAAGTGCGGAGGGAGAGTTTGAATCGAGTATAACTTGTGCAGAAGAGAGAAGGGAGTTTTGTGGAGAGGTCGAGGTGCCCCTCGGGATGAGTGTCCGGGCAGGATGAGTGGGTGTCCGGTGCACTGCACTGACCTCACGGGTCTCACGTTGCTGACGCAAGTACAGTATTAAAGTCCCCAAATGCACTAAGCTATGCCATCATTCTCCATGGAGGGAAAAGTTTCTTCCCATAGTTCTTTGAAAACAACTCCCTGAATTTATATAGTATCCTGCCTGCCAGTCCTCTGGTGATGTTAAAGAGATGTGTGAGCTAGAACAGTTTAAAGGAAAGTGTTGATACTGACAGAAGGCTTTGTACTTTCGTTGTGTGGCAAATACAGGACAGCATCAGTGTTTATATAGTATTTACAGTGCTTAGGATGAATTTCCGGATTAATACCTGTACTGTTCTTGGTGAAGCAGTGAGAAGAAATCTAACATGAAGAGCTCACTTCTGTTTATGCAAGTTTTGCCCTCAGATTCATGGGTAGAGCTTTATTTCAACTGCAAATTTTATACTCTGTCTATGTATAAATGTCATTAGCTGGGCTCATGTAGCTGATTGGTAGCTAGAATAAAACTAAGCTGGAGACCTGCAGGAAAAATGTGCTTTGAGTTAGAAACCCCAGGTACAACTTTCCAGCTGCCTTTCTGCATGTGTTGTGTTCTTCGTGTTCGTGCTGCAGATTTTGATAACAGTAACTTAAGCTTGGAGTTGCCGTTCATGTGCATCTTTGCTTGGCCTGCTCTCCAGGGACTCTGTAGGCAGCAGATGGACTCAGCCTTGTAACCAGAGGTTGTAGTGAACTGAAAAAATGTGGAAGTGCTTTATTTGAGATGTTTTTTACATTTCTGCTTGGTTACTCTAAACAAATGTAGCATTTACATCTTAATCTCTGGCTGCTTGTGGTCAGACTGTCCTGTGTCTCTGTGTATCTTCGGTGGGAGCACAGGAGCAGCTGAATAAAAACTTTCAGCCTAAGTCCTTGCAGATCACAGAGATTAGATCTGTAACTTTCTTCCTAATTTCTTTCACCTTTTGATATGAGTATGTATTTGAAATCTGTAGCAATTTAGAACACATCCAACCATTGCAGAACACAGGCTTCAGCCAAGCAGGGCTTCATTTACAGAGCCATGTGATACTTTGCCTCGTGGATAATGCACTACACAAGACCTTGATAGTCCTGGATTTTACTCCCATTTCTGCTGCTGACCTTTTGGGATGAGTTTGGCCAAGACACTTCATCATAATTTCTCCGCCTGCAGACATTGATCACCAGCTCCATTTGTGAGATGCTGTCAGGGCTGCAAAGGTGTGCAGGACTGTGTGACAGTCACACATTCCTGTCCTTGGGGCAGGGAGTGCAGGATAAAAACCGGTGAGTTTAGTCAGCCTCTTCTAACGTACCCAGGTTCCAGACCCTCCAGGCATCGCTGTGTGTGAGGAGTCTCCATCACTCCTAATGAGCCTCCTTCTTGGCTCTGAAACCTCTCCAGAGACAGGGTGAAGAGAATTTACGCTGTATGGGCTGGAGACTCTGGTAATTCTTATTCTTTTCATTTCTGCACAGGCAGAAATACCATTTCTGCCTCACTGTTCTTATTTGTGAGTGAGTCCTGATAGTTCCTGGCTGGCTCTTCCACACACCAGATCCGGGGGCCATCATTCCAGTCTTTTCCTCTTCCCCCTCAGTTTTGGGATTTTCGTTTTACTGAATGGACTAGAATGATGCTTACAGGCATACATTCTCCAGGAGATAATAGGCACTAGAAGTGAGTGTTGTAGCCAGGAAATCCAGCACACCTGGGAATTGCTTGCTGCTCAGCCGAGATGCCGCGTGCCTACGGTGAAAGCACTTCAGCACATTTTGGCTCCACAGGTTTTTGCCTTGGAGTTCTTAATGTCACTTTTTCTGAGTGCTTATTGGAATTACTTCTTGCTCAGATGCATTTTCTATAAGCTTTTCATGCACTTAACGTGGGTTTATTAGATTTTGCATGAAATTCTCATTATTGTTGTGTTCTTCTCTTCCGTGTGTCTTTGACTTAGAGCAAGGAAGAATATTCAGAAGTGCAGTCTAATGGTGGGGGCAGGAACAGATGACTGTAAGATACAAGTGGTGTGATTGGCTTCTCTTCCCCAGTGTTGCATTCAGTACCTCTATACAGACGCATCAGTTGCCTGTGCATATTCAGCACACAGGGTTTTGAGAGCTTAAAGACAACTCATGCAGGCAAACACTGATCCCTATGGGAAAGGAAGTCTCTTGCTGTTCCAAGAAACCCTTGCAAGCCCCAAGGTGCTGTTCATGTATAACAGCTTGTGGAAACTGGAGCCTGCTGTTGTTTAAATATAGGCATGGAGTTTATCTCTCCAAGCTGTAATGGTGGAATGTAAATATTTGAATTGATTTGTGAGTCACGTTGAATATTACATATTAGATGGGCTGGAAGCAAATTGAATAGAAACTCGTTCATTTTGAGGTAGAAATTCACCTGAAACTGTTTTTATATTTCATTGATTATTGTATAAAGTTAAACCACAAACAAAAATGATGCAATAAGTGAAATTACTTTTATTCTTTGGTGGTATATTTTTTTTAAAAGATGGAACCTTCTCCTTGGGTTTCAATTATCTTACTTGGATCTTTTTGTTCCAAGCTTATTTCGTTATCAGTATTTCTCTAAGTACATAATATATATTTGAGTTCTTTAAACAAATAAGCCCACAGGACATCTGGTATATCATAAGGTGTTCTGTTTTTAATGAACCTGGTTTGCCTTCTCCTGCAATGTGATGCTGGGAGCTTCAGTAATTTAAGCTTATCTTTTTTTAGAAATTATTGGAAGAGGTCAAAATGTCTTAAAACACACTGTGTTAGATTTTAGTGTTACTGCTTAAATATCACATTTTGTTTTGGTGCATCACTACTGTTAGGAAACTCAACACATCTCCAATTAGGAGCATGGGAAAGCTTCAGTCACTTTGAAGCAGGGACCTTGTGCCTTTTGGCTTGTTTCAACAGGCTCTAACAACATGATCTGATAAAGACATGAACCCGGGGAAGAAGGTGATTGCTATCAAATAATGGCTTCTTCTTCATTATTGTGAGAAATTGGAGGAAGTGAAGAAAAACCCAGTATCTGTGCTCAGTTTATAAACCACAAGTAGTATGGAACAAGTCTTACAGCTTTAACCTGTTACAGTTATCCAGCACTGTAAATGGCATTCTCTTGATAACGGTACCCTGGAGGAAAGAGCAGCCTGGCAATGACTTTGTCGTGCTGAATTTCTGTCCTGTGATCACTTCATCTGTTCGTTTCTTTTTTTTTTTCTTCAGTAATTGGACATTGGGTGCTGGTAGATCATTGTGTATGATTAGTTACCTGTGGAATAAGATCCCTTCCTGGATCACAGTTGAGCCTTGTAGGAAAACTTCGTTGTTCAGGGCTTCATTTACAACTGCTGCCTTTCCTGGGTGCAAAGTCCATACCCTCTTCAAACTTCACATCTGAAATAGTGCCCTGTGACCTGACAACTTCCACTGAGGTCTGAGTTTTTAGGATTATAATTTATGAAAGTATCTGTTCAGTGCTTATGTGATTGAACCCCAAATTTATGCTAGGAAAAACCTAAAAATAAAATGTTATCCTGCTGTGTAAATATGTGGATAGTTTGTGTTTGAACACGTGGTCTTCCATGCCAGTTCCCATTCATGTCATAAAATAGAGGAGAACTGAAAGTGGCTTGGAGTGACCAGAATGATCAGAAGTGTGAGACAGCTTTTGTACAAGGAACAACTGAGTAGAGTAGGACTCTTTGGGCAAAAGAGTGGGGTCGTTGGGCTGGAGACATGAGGAGCACAGTTGTGAGAGGCAGAAGAGGGAGAGTATTGAGTGATTTTCATTCAGTGCTTTCTGTACAAGAATAAATTGTGTTAAAGCAGATCCGTGGAATAGGAGGTTCCTCGTGGAGTCCACGGCTGAGCAGTGGATCTGTTTGTATAGGGGCTGTTGATGGTAAATATGGATCTGAGAAATGGCTGATCTAATTTACAGAAGAAAGTCCATTGAGGAAGATTATCTTAGGAAAAAGGGTTGTGTGCTTACCATTGTACAGATCCCTAGGGACTTATCTAGTGCTGGTTTCTGAACACAAAGTACTGGGCTTGGTGGACATTTTCCCTGGTGTGGCTAATTTTAAGCTTTTATGGTGAATTTGTAGCCAAGTTACCTCTGGCTCTCTAAGCAATATGCTGAGTTTCTTCAACCCCATATGTGGATCTGTGAAAAATCTTTGCCCAGGAGAAGGGAGGGAGATGGATGTTACTGCTCCTGTAGAGTTGTGCTCTTAAGATAAGGCAGCAATTGGAGAGGCTATGGTAGTTTTAAACATGTAGTAAGGGAAAGGAAAATTAAATCATGTCAGTAATTTCTGCAAAGCAATGGGTGCAATGACAATTTTTTGGAATGTGTAGCATATTTGCTTTGCCCAAATAGTAATGGTAGAGGTTGCTAAGTTGCTGTTCTTTCTGATTTGCTGGGGAAGTTTTCACTTGGTGTGAATGATACAGAGGCAAAATGAGCCAGGTTATTAAAATTCAGAGGTCTTTGATAGCTGGCTTCCTTCTCTCCCCTACACATCTGATGGCAAATACTAGAGTATATGAGCTCTTCTTGCCCATGACTTGATGCAGATTGAAAAGGTCACGTCTTCCACCTCTAAGGTTTCCAGAATGGCCTTTTCAGTAAATATCAGTGGGCTCAAATATTTCAAATGATGCACTTGTTTAATTTAAAGGAACTTCCACGTTTTGGAAAGGGTAAAAGAAATGCTTGTTTCTTGCTTGTGCTTCTCTAAATATTCAGCTTCCCCCTGGATGTTGCATTTTAGTTAATAGAATAGAGAGAATCAGGCATGACAAGCTGAAGAAAAGCCACAGCTCATGTGTGCCTCAGCTCATGTGTTCTATGTGGTCTGAAGGACTTGGAAGGAATGTAAGTTGAGTTCCATCTTTCTGTGCTTAAGGTCTTTGCTTAGCTGCCTGTAAAAATTTTAAGGGAAATCACATGTCAGAGTTGCAATATAAATCCAAATAAAACAAACCTTAAAACAGATCAACATAAAGGATACAAAAGTCAACATGAAGCCAAATGTGTATCCCTCAAAAAGTGAGAAATAGTGGGTATTTGGATGAGGATTTTATTAGGAGTTTAATGTCAAGGATTTCAGTTGCTACAGTTGGACAAAACTTGCTGTTGGATAAAATCTCCAGGTTTTATCATTTATGTCTTAACGTTTTATGAAGATACAGTGCAAGATTGACACATATGGGAAATTTATCAAGTAATCTTGGTGTGTGGGTACTGGTACTTTTGGCTGTTTCATGAATTGACTTATTTTATGGTGGCATATATGTGATCTTGCTTGCAGAGGCATTCCAGTTTGAAAGGGTTGGAAGTGCTGCCAGAAATTCTTTGGATGCGGAAATCGCATGCGTGTTCTTTCAAATAATCCTTAGTGGTAGCTCTTTGAGCATCATTGAAAGGCAGGAAGCTTGCTGCTCCCCTCTTCCTTTTCCTCCTGCAAAGGTTAAAACAACTGTGAACATAAAGAGAGTGTATATGAGCCAGTGGTTGGAGCAGAACAGTTTGGAAGTGAGGGATTTTTGGTTTCCAAAGCTGTTCCCCAACTATGTTAGTTATTTGTTACAGAGTTGATGTTCTAGTAAAATTATTAGCTTTCTTCTGAAAGATGTAGCATATGGAGAATTGAAAGTTGTAAGAGTAATGCTGTTGTTGGTTAGTCCTCCTCTTTCTGTATGAAAGCCATATAATCAAAGCTAGTCTTTGGGTAGAAGAGTTTCATTAACAGAATTTAAATTTGAGACAGGTAATTGTGTGACCAACAGATGCAGCCTGAGACTGGGGAGGATTTTAAAAAAATGAGAACAGAAACCAAAACAAAGACTCGCTTCAGGTCATCAGCTAATGAACTGTAGAAACCTGGAAGAAATTCCATCCTCAAATACAGTTTTGCCTTGTTGGCACTTGCTTTGTGGTATTGCTTTGCTTTGAGGTATTTGGCATATCCCGCTGGATTAAATGTCCTCGATTATCGCCGGTTTTTGTGGCGGGATAACTTCCATATAGGCTTTTAATAGGCTGCCATTTCTGTCAGCAAGCTGCTCTCAGCCCGTGTAGTCAGCTGTAATTCTTACAACTTGAGCCTTTAGAAGAAGAAAGTCACTTGCCAGCCGGAAGAGTTATGGTGGTTTTGGCGTTACTGCATTCTCTTGACTGTAAAACAATTCAATATGTTCCTGCTTGTTTTCTAATTCTAGGAAAGCCAATATTTTCAGTGGACATTCACCCAGATGGGACCAAGTTTGCAACAGGAGGGCAAGGTAAGTCTGTGTACTGACAGAAGGCAGAATTTTGGGCAATAATAATAATAATAATATTGTGCCTCCACAGCACTTGAATTGACTCTTTTAAAAAGACATCACTTTTATCTCTAAGAAACAGATGATTATGTAAGCTATTAAAATGTACTGAGAAGTGCAGTTGTTCCTGCAGAAGGCAAGGTTGTATGTTCTGATGTCCTCATCCTCTTGGACGTCATTGAGATAGTAGCTGCTATCGAGGATTGAGTCGTGGCCATATGGGCTAAATTTCTTTTTAATTTGAAGAGGAACTGGATGTGCAGTTGGGCTTTTTCAGTTACTGAATAGTACGGCTATTGGGACAGAAAAATCCAATTGTATAAATAGAATAGCTTAAGAAATATATGCAGAAATATTGTTTGGTTCACAATAGTGAATAATTTTATGTAGGCTACAATAATTGCAATTTAGTATTTGAATATGTCTTTTCTCTTTTAAAATATATTTTTATTACAAGTAGTTGTCCTTATAGTTGGTATCAGTTATGTACAGTATGACTTTTGAACAAGGCTGTATAAATTTATTTTTAATAGCTTCAAGAAAAAAAAAGCACTTCTGAATTGGTATAATTATATCAAAGCAGCATCTGTATTCAAATGTTTCCAAAGTCCCCACTGCAGTAACGCCTACATTTTCACATCTGTTCTGGAACTGAGATTAATTTGAAAAGCTTTTTTGCTTGCGTTTAGAAGGGGGGGCTTTTTTGTCTCTTACAGGTCAGGATTCTGGCAAAGTTGTGATCTGGAATATGGCTCCTGTCCTGAAAGAGGAAGATGAAAAGAATGAGAATATTCCCAAGATGCTTTGTCAGATGGACAATCACTTAGGTAACAAAGTCGGCTGGTTGGGTTTTTTCAATACTGACTATTGGTAATTTGCAAAAGTTTAAGACTTAACATCTCTGTAATTGCAAAAATCATGCCTGTCCAGTGGTGAAGAATCAATAAAATATTGCAGAGTGGTCTCATACTTTGGCTGTATACTTTTCAAGATATCATGCAGAAAATGTTGTTAAAATGTGAGGAAATGTGCAGAGGACTATAGATAATTTTGGAAATCTCCTCCCTGTAAGCTTTTTTCAGCTGTGGCCATAAAGTATTTGATAATACACATTCTGAGAAACTGGAGAGCTCTGAAGGAAAGGACAGGAGAAGAAATAAGTGTAAAAGATACATCATATGAAGTGTATTGGTTACAGTTATAAATTATTACATTTATTACATTATAAGTAATTTCATTTGGAATTAGTATGGTCACCTGAGAAGTTGTCCCTTTTCTTCAAAATATACCTTTCCTTCTTTGCCCTCTTAATCCTACTTTATTTGCCAGAATAAGTTTCCTTCATTAGAGGAATATTAATCTTTCTTCCTTCAAGCCTCTTTTGCTGAAGCTTTTTTAGATAAGGAATAGGGGTTTTTAAGTAAGAAATTCCTCAACTGCTACTGGAAGATAAGTACCAATTCATTTATCTAAAGCAGACAGAGTAACTGCTTTGAGTGGAAAAAGCCCACTTAAATCCTAAATGTCTCCTGTCAAGTTTTGCTTATTTATGTTATAAATCCTGTCTGCAGTCCAGAACCACTTATTCACATATTTCACCTTACAAACTTTCTTTTCTACATTCCAGCTTGTGTGAACTGTGTGCGGTGGTCAAACAATGGAGTTTACTTGGCTTCAGGGGGAGATGACAAGCTGATTATGGTGTGGAAACGAGCTGCGTAAGCATGTTTCTTCCTTCACCTTTGTATTTCGTCTCAAGTAGGTTTCTCTGTGACTTCTTAGTGCTTCCTCCCTGTGCTGGCCTTTGGGAAGCTCAGGGCTCCACCTGGTGTGTAAGGAGCTGAGAGCTGTGACACCAAAGCACTGGTGCTGGAGATGTGGCCTCCTGTCCTTTGGGCTGGAGCGCGTCTGCCTGGGCAGTCTCTCTCCTCTGGAGGAGCTGAGACATTTTCTTCTGTCCTTGAAGAAAGCTTCTTGGTGAGATTTGAAGAGTCACCTTAAAAGTTACCATTTTATGCTATCTCTAGAAATTGTACATTTTATTGAAGCTGTTTTTTTAATAACTGAAATTATTCCCTCTAAAAAAATGCATTTTTTTCTCCTGTATTGTAGGAATAACTGACTATAAAATAGAAGTGTACCGTGCAGCTGATTTTCTTTAAAAAGCAAGTGAAGAGCTTGTGGTGGTTCTTTTTGTAACTGTTTCTATTTTAATTAGGTACATTGGACCTAGCACTGTGTTTGGTTCTAGTAGCAAACTTACTAATGTTGAGCAGTGGAGGTGTGTGTCGATTCTCAGAAGCCATTCAGGGGGTAAGTTTGAAGGTGTTGAATGAACATAATTTGCATATATTTGGAAAAAAATTGCTTTTCAGCATCACGTTTTCTTGTTTGAAAAACATGTATTTGGTGGCAAGTCAGTAATTAATTTTAAGAGCAACAATGAAAATTAACAAATATATAATTTTTAATGAAATACAGTTTTCATACAAGTAACTTCTGGTAAATATGTAGGAGAAAAATTAACAACTAAGGAACTTATATTTTGCTATTTTCTAGCTTAAAAATGAATCTGAATGCAGGAAGCTAAACTATATTTTTAATTAAATAAATGTTCACACTAGCAGTGAATAATCTGATTGGCGAAAGACCAAGTATTTGTAAACCAAAGAATATAAATGTTGATTTAGAAGAAAAATAACTAAAGAGCAATGCAAAAGTTGAATAAACAAATAATGTCAAATGCATGTTGCATCTGCTGACATGAGCCATGATTAAAATCAAGATGGAAATCACTTTGATCGCATGTGTTGGAGCAAAGTGAGTGCATTGTAATAGCTTCTGTTACTTTTTCATTCAAAATGAGACAAAGTTCTTTGTGCAGGCAATAGTACTTCCTACAATCAGTAAACATTGCATTCTTTTCCTTTGGGGTTTTTTTTTTTGATCTTCATTGAACATTGGAAGCTGGGGAGTCTCACTCCCGATGAGTGTTGCTGTGTTCTTTCTTACCTTCCACTTTAGTGAGGTGATAATCATTTCTCAGTGATAGCAAAATATTGCCACACAAGTTCTTTATAAAAAGACTTTCTGATTTTCTGATTACCATCAATCTCTTAAATGGAAACTCCTTTTTCCCAAACAGATGTGATGGATGTAGCGTGGTCTCCGCATGATGCCTGGCTGGCATCCTGTAGCGTTGATAACACTGTTGTCATCTGGAATGCTGTCAAATTCCCAGGTGAGAACTCTTAAGAGGTGCCAGTATGTAAAACTTTGTGACAAACTCTTCCCTCCTTGGGTGTATTTCACTGACTCTTCAAATCTCTAGGTGGGAATGGGTTGTCTGTCTTTTGAGGTGAAACACCTGCAGTCTGGCAGGTCAGTCCTCCTTCCAGGTTTGGATTGCAATGAGCAGTGGATTCCACACTGCTGCAGACAGCAGCTGCATTCAGGTTGTGCTGCTGCTTTTACATGAAAGTCATGATTGCATGTGTTTTATTTATGTGCCATTTATTTTAAGCTGGCTTCCAATACCGATACCAGAGTTTTTAGACTTTGAAGCTGATTGTGCACCCTCTCAGCCTCTCCTCCCACAGTCTGATAAGCAAGAGTGTGACTGCAAGTAGGTTACCAGGTCTGCCAACCTTGTGTGTCTGTTGAGTCACAACTTTGACGTGGTTCACACTTGCTGCACAAAGCTGAATTAGTTGTCGTAATCTTTGGGTGTGGAGAAAAGGGTGAATGTTTAACTGAAATTCCAGTTCAAGTGCTGCTTTCCACAGCTTCTAAGTGCTGCTCTGATGTGCTGGGATTCTGCTGCTCTCCCTGCTCTGGTCTATGTCTTCTAAAGAGTTTTGCACCCCTTATTCTGACCAGAGTTCTCTTTACCACTTTTTTATATCAGTTTTTTCTTAAGTACAGGTTCCAGTTTGGTTTGTAGGTTGTTTCTGCAGTAAAGGAGGTTATACTTAATATGCCGTTTCAAAAAGATTGGCAATTTTCTCAGCACTCTGCCCTAAAGGAGTTAGCAGTAACTGCTCTCTATTCTCAATTTTTGTGTGCACAGAAATTCTTGCCACTTTGAAGGGGCATTCAGGCTTGGTGAAAGGGCTGACCTGGGATCCTGTTGGAAAATACATTGCCTCTCAGGCTGATGATCGAAGTTTAAAGGTGTGGCGGACCATGGACTGGCAGCTGGAAACCAGCATCACAAAACCCTTTGATGAGGTACTTCAGAATGTCTGACTGTTCAAAGTGAAATCCCTTAGAATGAATGAAAACTAGAAGAATAACTCTGATTCTGCACAAACATTAATTAATTGAGCAGTGCTGAATCAAATGAAGCTTTCAGATAGCAGCTTCAGAAGAGGGAAAAAAAAGAATTACTTTCTCATACGAAATGTGATTGACTAGAGACTCTTACTGCCATTGGTTATTGTGGATGACTAAGGTTTACATAGGTTATGTAAACAATTAAGTAAACTTTTGGAAAGGTAGTGGTTATTCTAGGGAAGTATTGGCACCCTGATTACAATAGTCTGACATTCTTCCCTACACATCTTCCATTGGCCGCTATCAGAAATGAGGTAAGTACTTAGGAGGGATCTTTGGGCTGGCTTCACAGGGCTGTTATGTGATGACTTTGATCAAGAGATGAAGGTTCTGGGGACAGAAGCTGATGCTTGCTGACTATGGTATTGTGGTTGGTGCAGTTATTCTTTGTAGTAGACCCGATCTGCTTCAATTCATGTGTGAGCTGGTGTGGCAAGCTGAAGTCTCATCACTGGTGGTTGCTGTGTTGCAGCCCTGTCACTAACTAGGACTGTGATAAATGCTGAGGAAACAGTATCCAAAAAGATGTAACATTTGTGTTTCCTTTAAAATAGTTCTCTGATTTCCTTTTCCCCACCTCTTCATAGGGCTTCTTAACTTACACTACATCACCTGTGTAAATATGGCCAAGTGCTGAGAATTGTGTGTGAGGTCATTCTTTTATATTCACAAGAAACTTACTTTGTAATCATATTCCCTAAATCTGAAATTTAAGTAGTTTGTATTTAAAACTCTTTGTTTGCCAAACACTTTTAAAGCTCCAGTATGTTTCCTTTGTCAGTGTGGAGGGACAACTCACGTGTTGCGCCTTAGCTGGTCACCTGATGGTCACTATCTTGTTTCTGCTCATGCCATGAATAATTCTGGACCCACTGCTCAGATCATTGAGAGGGATGGATGGAAAACCAACATGGATTTTGTAGGGCATCGGAAGGCAGTTACAGTAGTGGTGAGTGAGTGATAGTAATTTATCCCTGAAGTTAAAACTTGTATGTGCTTTTTGATAATTTTATGTATAAATGGGACAAGAGGTGAAGATGGGTGTCAAGATTAGTAAAGCAAATGCAGGGTGGTGATTAAAAAAAGTCAGCTTTACATGTTGGAAGCAATCGGGTTGCTCTTGTGATAAGAGAACTGGATGTAGATGAATGAGACAAGGGGGAATACAGGAGCTTGTTAGGAATGTCAAACATCAGCTTTGTTGGTTGTTCAGTGACTTGATTAAAATGACTTAGGTTTCTAGTGGATTTCTGATCCCTAGTAAAATTAATATTGTTTGCCTTTCCTGTTAAGGCATTCAGAAAGCCCCTTAAGAAAGCCTCTGCAGCTCTTGTCAGTGCTCTTATAATTTGGTTTGGGACTTTATTTCTGTGAAATGTTGCTCTTTCACTCTTAAATGGAAAATTTGCTTTTAAAGCAGATCTCCTGCTAAAATGTAATTACTGTGATAAAATTTGGGCATCTCATTTGTTCAGAAATTCAATCCAAAAATCTTCAAAAAGAAACAAAAGAATGGGAGCTCCACCAAGTCAAGTTGTCCCTACTGCTGTTGTGCTGTCGGTAGTAAAGATCGATCTCTTTCTGTCTGGGTAAGTGGTTTCTTTGCTGCCTTTGAACTAATGTGGTCGTTGGGTAACTTGGGGATTTAGCACAAAGGTCACGTGTACAGCATTAGGTCTTACATTTAGTTTCATGGTTAGGGGGTTTTTTGTCTCTGTTGTTACAGGTTTAGCTGGGGGGGGAAGGAAGTGGATTGGTATTAGTTAATTTCTCTAAAGGCGAGAGCAGTTAGAACCCAGTTGCAGAGTGTGTGCCCTGGTAATGGGGAGCAGCTGTTACGGGATAAAACATGTTACCACAGTTAATAAATGCAACCTCATTTTCTTCCTTTTACTTGTTTTCTCTCTTTGTAAAGGAAAGGGATGTGAAAGTGAATGAGCTTTTTAAGTATTCTTCTAAGTTTTTGATGTCTAGTTTGGGTTTTACTTTAAAATCTGCACTAAAATTTTTATTCTGGCTAAGAGAAGAGTAGCTATTTTCACATTTTTAAGTGCAACTGGAACATACAGGGAATCAATTTAGCTGATTTGTAAAGCTTTGTGATGAGAGCTTGTGCCAGAACACACCAATTGCTAGCTGCAATCTACTATTTATAGATTCCAGTGTGATATTTATCCGTCAATCTCAGGATGCATAGCTAAATCCGTTTTTGGTGATGGCTACCAGTGCATACCCATATCAAAGTATCATTCAGTATATTTTACTTTCTATTTATACTACGGATATTTCATTTGGAGTGGCTGTTGAGGTTACAGAAGGTAGTACAGAGATGCAAAGTTATAGGTTGTCTTTGCCCCAAGGAGCTTAATAAATACATATAGAGCACAGACCTATGGAAGCATAAATAACTACTGAAGATGACAGTGACACTGCATCTGTGAACCTGTAAGCATAAAACTTCCTTGACCGTATCAACTTCTGCTTCATTTCAGTTGTGCTATACACTGGAGAAATTAAGTCCATTGGTTTGACATTAAAGAGCTTAGAATGTCTGATTTAGAGCAGGTTATTGGGAGCTTTCTTATTTAGTTCTTTATTACCAAGCTGATCCTTAAGTGCAAAGGAATCCTCTTTAAGAGTAATTGTGAGTCAAATTCCCTTTGCTCTTGATAGGTTTCACTTTCTCAGACAAGTAGTCCGAGTGAGGACATGGTAACCTAATCTATTTTCTGTCTTCTTGTGCTGGCAGTTTGCAACATCCTTATCTCAGTACAGCTTAGAATAGAAGCTGTCTTTTGCATCTATGGAATTGCTTTTGGAGTGGCAGAGTGTGTTTTATGACTGTGGTGTAAAGGCAAAGTTGATTAAGAAATTCAGTCTATGTTTCAGAAAGGAGAGTTGAGTGACAGCTATTCTTCTCCAGAGCTTTTCTGTCCCAGCAGTGGAATGGGTGGCTTGGTGCTTGAGACCCACCACCAGGCATGCAGCTGTTTCCTGGCCAGATCTTGTGTGGTGCATATTGTGAGGCTTTGGGAGAGTGTTTATGCAGTACTGTCTGTGGCAGTGTAAAACTTCTACATTTCTGAGTGTTGTTTCTCGTTTTCTTAAGCTCACGTGTCTGAAACGACCTTTAGTTGTCATACATGAGCTGTTTGACAAGTCAATCATGGACATCTCCTGGTAAGCTGATTTCTGCTGTTTGTTATAGAAGCCAAAGCATTGCTGTCAACTTTAGGTGCACTTATTAACTGGAAATGCCTCAAAACAGTACAGATTGTGGTTGTTGGAACACAAGTAATTGGTTGCTGAAAGTTTTGTTTCTGCTGCAACATCTTTGGTAGTAATATTAGCAACTAGCACATGGTCACTTGAGATTATTAACTGAACAAAAAGTAATGTTTTTAAACATGATACAGTAAAAGAGCTGTGGAATGAGTTCCTACTTGTTATGATCCTCTGACATTTTTTCATAGAATGTTTGATTTGTAACATGACTTGGTGAACTTGGTTAGCTTGTTGAGTTTTATATGCATTACATCTAATGGAAAGTTGGTTGGACAATCCACTTTCCCAGCAGTCTGCTGTCCCTAGTCTTGTTTTCCTTTTTCTGCCGTGAGTGATACTCTCTATTCTCCTGCTTTCTTCCTAAGGCCTGGTCATAAAAACGGAGAAGTTAAAAATAATTTTAAATTAACTGCAAGACTTAACTAATAAGAGAAAAATAACTGTGATACCACTCACTAAATGGTATAAAAAATACTCTTAATTTATACATCAGGTGATTCAGAGAGTTAAGGGTTATGTACAAGAAAAAGCTCAGTATTTTTTATATGATATAGGCACACAGCTGATTACATGGGTTGTCTTAATTCTGTCACTTCCTCACTTCTGAAATTCTCCCTTAATAATTACAACAAAATGTTGGTGTATTTATACTGTGAATTTTCAAGCTTACAATTGTGTAACTTCCTGGTTTCTATGTGCCATGTGGATTTTGCCATGAAGCTCAGTGAACCACAATAAAAAGTTTTCAAAACCAAAACGTTTTTCTTTCATTAACATATTAAGTCTAGAAAGCCAGCAAGTGGAATATTTCATGAGAAGTACTGCTATTGTTATAGTACAATAGCTTTGAATAGTTTTGTTTTTCCTCTAGTGTTTTTTATTTCTCCATCTGCAATTTGCACATTTTTCATGGCATGAAGTCATTGGGAGTAATAGCTGCTTAACATTTTGCAGTTTCTGAGGAAATGGTTTTGTGGGATATTTGAGAGACAAAGGATCATCAGGCAGCTTGGTATTTTATGTCCTGTTTACAAATTGAAATGGGTGGCTAAAATGTCGATAATATGGAGTGTTCTCAGAAATGTGCTCCATTCTGAAAACAGACTGAGTAAATTCAGAGAATCCTGATACTACTGTATTGTTATATCTGTATAATTTCTGGTTTAGAATTTTAGGCTTGGATCCATCAACATAATATCTGTGAATGATTATGTTTTCATGGAACAATTGCTTGGATCCAGAGGTCAATAAGAGCTCAGCAATTTTCTCTGCTAAGCAAGGAGAAAACTCTCAACATGATTTTACTGTTTTCTAATTTGGAGTACTGTTGGTGTACCTCGTTTCATGGTGCTGAGGCTGAATTCTCTGGATGTGATGCTGTCAGGGCACCAGCCACCACAAAAATAGGGCTTTCCAAATGCCTATAGCTGTGGTACATGTAATAGATTTTCAATCGCTTGGTTAGGACTTGGGAGTTCTGCCAGCTTTGCTTTCCTCTTCCCTTCTGTTTAACAATTAATCTGTAAGCTGCTGTGTTGCTGTCTCTGTGAGCTCTGTGCTTGGAAGTGTCTGGGATAGCACTCAAAATTCATCAATTATTTTTTCAAATGTACAGTAATAGTTACATATGCAAGATTGTAATTCTATTAAGACTAGAATGTATAGTTTCTCCTCTCTGTCTTTGCTAAGAAAACCTTTTGAGATGTCCAGAAGAGGGTTACTACATATCCCCACATACAATACCACGTGCAGTTTGCTTAAAAACCCAAATAACGAACAATAACAAAATCAAACCTGTATTCTTGCCTAGTACCAAGATTTTTGGGCTGCTTGTCAGCTGAGGGCCTCTTTCTTCACCCACTTCCATTAGCACCAAAATTTTGTTCATCTGTTAAAGGAAATACATTTATAATTTTCTCTCACTGTTCATTGTGAACACTATTCTGGTTTACCCCTTCAGGAAAGTTTTCATGGTGCTGCTCATGCCATGGGCAGGTGTATTGTCCCAATGCCACTGTCCTTGTGCAGTCTGCAAAGGAGCATTGGCACAGGGACTCTGCTGCCTGTCATCCTGTCTCCTCACTGTCCCACTTCCTTGGTTCCATCAGTTATTGCTGTGAAAATAAATCTTAAACTGAGATTTTTATTGAACAATCCATCATATTGCTACTTTGCTTGATTGAAAGAGATTAAAAACAAAGTTGAACCTTTATTTCCTTCAGGACCCTTAATGGACTTGGTATCCTGGTGTGTTCCATGGATGGATCAGTGGCATTTTTGGACTTTTCCCAGGATGAACTTGGGGATCCACTCAGTGAGGAGGAAAAGGTACAGTAAGCACTCACAGAACCTGTGATCATATTTTAGGGATGTATTGATTCAATTAAAATATTTGCCTATTTGTAGAAGTCTGTAGTAACTGATTTCCATATTACAGAAAATGTACTCTTGTCTGCTTTACAAATCATTAAAAAAGAGTAGTCAAGAAATTAATTAGTGGTACTAGTTTCTGTTCTGGAAAGAGAGAATTTGGAAAACATCCACTTGCTTACACATCATTATACATTTGAAGTCATTATTTGGCCCAGGAAAGAAGAAGTGGGTGCTTCAAAACAACTATAAAATTACTCTTTCACTTGCATATATGCAAGTCTTTTAAAACTGATTGCTCTTGGCTGTTTTTCCTCATTGCTATTAGCAACTAGAGCTTTGAATTTAATTTATTTTACATATTGATTTAGTGTTAGTTGAAAACACACAAAAAAAAATCTGGTGTATAAATGATACAGAGGGCAGCTGCATTTTATGGATTCCATTAGATTTGTGGTTCCATTGTATTATAATCAGTGATGTCGTGGTAGCACTGGTAGTCACTCACATCCTTAACACCCACAGAGCAACATTCACCAGTCCACCTATGGCAAAAGCCTGGCTATCATGACTGAAGCTCAATTGTCCACCACCATTATTGAGAATCCAGAGATGCTCAAGTACCAACAGAGACAGCAGCAGCAGGTGGATCAGAAGAATGCATCGATTCGGGAAGGCTCTGGGAATGCCACAGCACCCAAAGTGGCGAGCATGGTTAATGGGGAGAGTCTGGAGGACATTAGGAAGGTAGGTGCTCTTGGGCACTGTCGAGTACTGAGCCAATAATTATCAAACTGCTAGGAAAGAACCAATTTCTGTGCCTTTATTTATGTTGAATGGCACCTTTCAGCCTGTGTATGGCCCAGCTGACCAGCTTAGTGGGTCGTTTACTGGGACTTGTTGAAAAGTTAAATGCTTTTAAGCAGAAGTAAGGCTATGTGGAAACAGGCTTGTGGATATTTCTGTGATGGGTGCAAAATTCTTGGTTTGCAAAAAGGAAACCAAGAGTAACTAATGACAGAGAAGCTGTAGAACTTTGCTTCAGTTTCTCAATGACAGAGGTTGAAAGCATTTTTTAATTCTCTCCTAAACATAGAACACAACTTCTAATTAAGGATTTGATATGCACAATGTTTTAGACTTGGTTCTGAAGTGGAGAGCAGATTACATGTTCCACAAATGCCTTTTCTACAGATGGATAGATTGAAAATTGGAAATGTGTGTGTTTATGGGAAGAAGTCTTTGCTAACAGATTTTTAATTGAAGCACTTCTTCTAATATACCTATTCTCATCAGTTTGAAAGAAAAATTAAAATAGCGGTTTCCATTTATCAGAAATTATGATAAAATATATTTCCCAACAGAATCTCTTAAAAAAACAAGTTGAAACACGGACAGCAGATGGTCGGAGAAGGATCACACCTCTCTGCATAGCTCAGCTGGACACTGGGTATGTTTGAAAGCAATCTTTAAAATCCTTCTTTACCTTCTTATCTTTTTTTTTGTTGTTTTTTTCCTGTTCCAAACTTGACATTTTGTCTTATAGCATCGTAAAGCACTTATTGGAAATAAGTGTGTATTCTAATGAAATAGAGTTTTAGCCTGTGTTCTCTGGCCATAAGATCTCACTTCTAATAGATCAGGCTAATTCTCATTATTTACTGTTTTAGATTAACAATGCTTTAATGCATTGTTGATTCATATCTATATTAGTACCAGCTTTAATATCCTTTGGAGATGAGAAATTACTCTGGAAAGTAATTTATAAATCTGGGGATTTGTTTAGGTTGTACATGCATGGGGAGAAAGGAAGAATGGAATAAATATTTTAGCTAAAATTACTATTTTTCAATTACTTTTAAAGCATTTTTGAGAAATGTATTTGTTGTTTGTCTTTTTGTTTAGGGATTTTTCTACAGCATTTTTCAATAGCATCCCAATCTCTGGAACTCTGTCTGGCTCAATGATGTCTTCTCAAAGTAACCAGCAGCTCATGTCACTAGATTCTAACGCAGCAAATTCCCTTAATGCTTCAAAGCCTTCTGTAGAGCCAACAGCAGCCAGTATAAAACCAACAGATGATGCAGCCAATAAAGATGGGTCAGTATTTGCTGGTTTGTTTTTCACTTGCATGAGTCTGTTCAGTTTTTAATTCTTTTTTATAGTTTTGTAATGAAGGAATTGTTAAAGTGGTTTCCTTACTGCAAAACCCCAAGAGTCTAACCTTCCTGAAAACATTGAGATTTTACTAGTATTTGGTTACCTTAAATAGTGATAAATCAGGAATGAATAAATCCATAGTCATAGTTCTGGCAGTGAACTTCAGTGCAATGAAGTACACAGTTGATTGCTAATGCTTTAACAAAATGACTTACTTATAGCTTGGTGGGTTGCTATTAGTAAACAATAGAAGGTTTTTCCAGTGGTGTAAATAATGAAACCTATTTTACAACGAATTCTGACCTCTGTCCTCTCTTCAAACGTGGTGATCCTTCTTTCCTGTATAACAACCCCATCGGAGCACAGTGACATTGACTTGTCAGTGCCCAAGTGCTGATTGGCCAATGTGTTTTTCAAATTAATTACAAAACAACTGAATTTTACTTGCTTTTTGCTCAGTGGTAGCACTGACCTGACTTCTTCTCAGTGTGTTTTTTTAGCATTTGTAACAGCATAATGTAATTGAAACCTCTACTTCTCCATCAAATTCAGTTGAAATTGGCCGCAGATTAAAAAATGAGCAGGTGGACTATGAGAAGTGATTGACAGATGAAACTATTAAGTATCCTTTTCTTTGTGAATTGTACTTCTAGCAGCTTTTTAGTACAAGCATCAGTTATTTTAGAGCCATTCATTCTCTGAATTCATTCTCCGAATGAATTGAAAAATCTCTAAAGTAAACAGCTATTGAAATAACAGATCCCTGGAATGCTTTAGTGTGGGGAAAACACATTCCTCTGCCCTAGAGTTATGCTTGGAAAGGCCTAATAATCAGTTTGGATTTTTCAACAACAAAATCTAAACCTGGCACGGATTGTTTCATCCCAAATTGTTTGATTGATAAACAGTAAAATATAATATTGTAATGGAAATATTTGGTAACCTGAACATGGGATAAAAGGAGGAACCCCTGTGATCATTTTAAAACGTAATCCTTTCCCTTGGGATATGTAAGTACCAGCTAAAAGTATAATTTCCTTCCTGAATTTAAAATACATAATAAATGAATTAGGGTCTTCTAATCCAGATATGTGGCCACATGAAGCTCTGAGCTCTGAGGTGTGTCATAGACAGCTTTTGAGAGAATGCAAAGCTTGAAAAACACTGATGCATGAAGGAGTGGGAAAAGAATATCGTAATGACAATGTACTTGAGTAGAAGGTTTTCAACATGGTTTCTAGCCAGTAGCATGAATGCTAGTTGTTATGAGCAATGCAGGTTACCAGTACTAAATTTCTTTCAATCCTTTTTTGCTGTCTCTTTTCTTGACAGTGTAAATGCTACCTCTGCCTCAGCTGCTCCTTCTGCATCGTCTTCCTCTGTGTTGACAACTCCATCCAAGATTGAACCTATGAAAGCATTTGATTCCAGATTCACAGAACGATCCAAAGCCACCTCAGGGACTGCTGTTGTAACAAACACAAATCAGACTGTTGTGGACAGGTGAGACATAGCCTGGGGAGGGAGGAAGATAATGCAGAGTTGAAACACTAATTCTCTGTGGTGTAGATATCACAGTGCTGACATTCTAGAAGTTGTCTTGGGTTTCTTCCACTGTTGGAAGGAAGGGGGCAGCTACAAACAGGTAAATTCTGTGCTGGCGTTACCCCTTTGTACATTTGTCCCTGGCATTTTGGTGTCAAGCAGATTCTTCAAGATAATCCAAGTTAAAACTGTTGTTGTAAGAGGCTGTGTGTGCACACGCCTGTGTGGCTGAGTGCAGCTGGGCTCTGTCGAAGACAAAACCAGCCAAAAATAGCCAGCCTGCATCTCTGTACGAGAGAGATTTACTTCAGGATAAATTACCATACATGTCAGCAGACAACCTCTCATCATCATAGCCGCAGTTGTATTTCAGTTTTATGCCTTGGAGGCATGTAGAGAAGATTCTCTGATTTTAAAGGGTTTTGGCTCTGGATCCACATGATTCAAAAAAAACGTGATTCAAAAAAAATTTGTGGCGTAGTGTTATGGCATAAGTATTCCTGTTTCACCAAAACAAATGATAAAAAAATAGCAATCTTGAGAAAGAAGTATGTCGTTCCCCAGCTATTATCAATAAAACATGTTTTTATACATCGATTTTTTTAATGTCAAAGAGCTTAACCATGTGATGCAGAAGCAAGATGTATTAAATTACCCTCATAATTGCTTCTGATGTGTCAGTGAAATATGGATAAAAGTGTATTGTTTGGCATGATTCAGATGCCAGAGAAAAAGGGTTTGGATTAAGCAAAGTATTTCTCTGAAGCCAAGTAGTTAAGGAATAAGTGGCAAAACAGTGTGAGTTAATACCCAGCTATTGGAGAGGAGAAGAGTATGGTTAAGTGACCTATTTTAGGGTATAATGGTTAACAAGAGAGTTCACAGGGGTTGTACTTTGTATTAGTTATATTATATTTATTTGTATGGAAGCATGGATCTATCCAGATCACTAAGTCCAGAGGAGGCCACAAAGATGATGAGAGGGCTGGAGCACCTCTGCTGTGAAGACAGGCTGAGAGCTGGGGCTGTACACCCTGGGGAAGAGAAGGCTCCAGGGTGACCTTATTGCAGCCTTCCAGTGCCTAAAGGGGCTACAAAAGAGCTGGAGAGGGACTTTTCACAGGGGCATGTAGTGACAGGACAAGGGAGAATGGCTTCAAACTGAAGGAGGGCAGGTTTAGATGAGATACTAGTAAAAAATCCCTTACTGTGAGGGTGGTAACAGGTTGCTCAGAGAAGATGTTGTCTCATCCATGGAAGTGTTCAAGGCCAGGTGAGATGGAGCTTGGAGCAACCTGGCCTAGTGGAAGGTGTCCCTGCCCATGGCACGGGGTTGGAATAAGATGGTCTGTAAGGTCTCTTCCAACCCAGACCATTCTGTGGTTCCATAGTTACGTTTCCCAAAATGGAAGCTGGAGCAGTGAAGTCATCTGTATGGTTTGCAGGTACACATTTTGCAGTTGTCAGAACTGGACAGAACAACTTCTGGGGATAGGAAACAGAATGACGGAAGTTCTACATGAATAAGCAGAAAGTCTAATGTCTGCTGAAGGGGAAATGATGAACTTGCATCTTAGAGTGCTGAATTATTTGTATCAGCTCAGGGAAAGAGATCTGATCGTGATTGGAACTGAATGCTGAAATAAAGTTGCTATTTCCAGCTTTATTCCATGGCTGGTTTGATTAATTTTTTTATAAGGGGAGAATATGTCTGATTGATTTACATATGTATTGCACATTATACTTTTGGAAAGGGTTTGCCATACATCTTCAGCTTCCTCTTCCTGCTCTTGTGCATTTTGAAATACACTCAAAGAGGGCTAAGAAATGTCATCTTACCTGCAAGAAGGCAACATGTAGGATACATGGCAACTTTTGGAATCAGATTTTTTTTACAGACTCTTTTTTTACAGACTGAAGGATCAGAATTTAATTAAAGACAATAAGCCCAAGGATATTCTGGAGAGCAGCAGTGACAGTGAAGAGAAGATTCCAGCTGTTAAACCACTCAGTGTGCCCAAAAGGAAACTGGAGCTTGAGGGAGAAACAGTAGAAAAGAAGAAAAAAGGAAGGCCTCGAAAAGACTCCAGACTTGTACCAGTAACTTTAACTGTTCAGGTGAAATAAATAAGATTCGTTGTGGCTTTCAAAGTTCATTTAATTCAGTCCCATGTTGGCTTGTGCCATCGACTCAGGGAAACACAAGTAGTATCAGTCCCTCAGAATTTTTAGCCATCCCTCTTCCATGCCTTTAAACTTAACTGGTTTTAGAATTTAAGCTTAGAAAAAGCAGATGGTGTGGCAAATGTGTTTATCATTTATATAGATATGTAGCTACTTACTAAAGGTCCCAGCATGCTAAGTAATGATAGCCTGCCAAATGGCTGTATAGAATACAATGAAATGCCATCAGTTTTTGGTGGTGTATGATGGTCCAAGAACGAGACTTGGATATGATGACTTTAGAGGTTATGAATTTCCTCAGAAGCCTAGAGTAGTTGCATTAAAGTTTCCGTCATTTTAGGGCATATAGATACCTATGTTTTCAGTATCTAGAGGTTAGATTCTCCATGTAATATACCAGAATTTTCATGAATTAGTTGCAGCTGAAAATAGGGTTGTTAAAAAAAAAAAAAAAAAAAGAGAGAGACCACTTCAGGTTTGTTTTGTTTTTCTTTAATTCTTAGAAGCTGTATCAAAAAACTTGTATTCATACAACTAGTTGGAACAAGACTAATATTTGCAATTGGCATTACTTGGAATTTTAAGAAAATTCTCTTTCAAATCAATCTATTTGGTAGAATATATTTGGTTTTAACTTTTTTTAATAGAAAAATTTAACTATTTCTGCAATTTTTTTCCAGGCCCCAGCTACACTGGCCTCTGAGAAGGATGCTGCATGCATCTCTGCACCAGCATTAGCACTTAAACTGCCAACCCCAATCCCACAGAAATCATTTACTTTGCAAGTAAGTGGACTATAAGGAAAAAAACTTAATACTTTAAAAACAAACAAAAAAAATCCTGCTTTCTTTTAAATATTCTAAGGTTATTCACATCCTATGATAAGTTAACATTTGAATATGTGTATTTGTTGAAGTGAGCAAGATGGTAACACTTTAGCTTCTAAGAATATGTCTGTATGAGTGAAGATAATGGCAAATCAGCTAAAAATAGGGCACTTCTGACCCAGCTAAACCTCAAAGAGCAGTGAGTACCTCTGGTTCAGGAGTCCCTCCTTCTGGTCAGCCCAAGTGTGTGGTGGAGATAAGAGGCTCTGGTGGGAGTAGCTGCTGCACTGTTACTGCAGTGGTCTTGGGAGCACACCACTGAAGAATAAAACCAAGATTTATCTGAGAGCTCTCTGGAGGTGCTCTGCATCTCTACAGGCTGGCAAATAGTAATGCTTTAGGTCTTTATGAAAGAGTTTTTGTGTGTGTTTAGGCTGTGGTAGTCTGGTTCCAGTTGCATGGCTGTGGGGAGACCGGGCACATACAGACTTGATCTGGTGCCCATAATTAGGCAGCAGAGACAGACTAGCACAACCTCTCCTTATGTTTGTGCTTCAAATACAAAGAAATTATTTGTGTTTTAGCCAAGGCCAATTTTCAGAGGTCTGCTCTTTTGAAGTGCCATGGTATATTTTGAAGCCACATTAAACAGAGAATGCCATACTTCAATCTGTCCTTACAGACAGCGTTGTTTTCGATCTAATAGTAGTTGCTGCTTTTTTGAGTAGTTTCTTTCCTCTTCCAAAATTTATTTTATTTTTTGTATTTCAGATAAGTTCAGATCCATCAATGTACCTTGAAGTGGAGAATGAAATGACCACAGTGGGATGTTCAAAGTTGAGCAGGTTAAAGTGTAATCGAGAAGGAAAGGAATGGGAGACAGTCCTCACCAGTCGAATCCTCGCTGCAGCAGGAAGCTGGTAAGAGAGTATCTGTTGGAGGAAGGGGGTCCTGAAGGCCAGAAGATATTTTAGGCATATAAAAGTACAGTTTACAGTTATTTTTCATAATAAATGTTAATGGATAAAAGTGTGCAACACTCAGTCTCAGGTTTTGCTTCAAGTATTAACTCTACGCAGTCTTAAAACAGCACAAATTCTCATTAGCCTGTTACAACTATTTTCTTGTATTTTTACATTTCTCCTTTAAATTTCTTCATTAAAGTTGACTAAATCATAAGTGACAGGTTTTCAAGTGCTAACTACTAAAGAATGAAAAATTTGAAGTGGCATGTTTTGTCATGTCAAAGTATTTTCCTGAGTCTTTTGCTATTTTTTCTCTTATTTTTTCTCAATTTTGCCTACTTCCAGCTTCAGAATTTAAACTGAAAGTGTATTTCTGGAGCCTGAGCCCTGTCCAGGTCTGAAAAAGAAGCAACAGATTTTAAAGCTAAATACAAGTATAGGCTTGAAGAAGAGCTTGTGTATAACCAAAAGCTTTACTGATATTTCCATTTAGGCCCCTTGGTCTGTTCAGTTATAAATTTTCCTCTTGGTACTGAAAATTTTTTCTTAAAGCTGCAATAGTTCCTTTTTGGGAAATTTGCCCAAGTTGTATTTACCCAAGAATTCAGCCTGTTTTTATGCTACTTGCATTTGACAACATGCAAATGTTTCTTCTTTGGTTTTTTTTTCTTTTTCAGTGAGATTGTGACTGTGGCCTGTGAGAAACGAACATTGTCAGTATTTTCAGCTTGTGGTCGTCGCCTTCTTCCTCCTATAGTATTGAACACACCCATTTCCACCCTGCATTGCACAGGTTCTTGCATCATGGCTCTCACCACTGCTGCTACGCTCTCTGTTTGGTAAGGGCCACGTTTGGCTGCAGCAGCTGGCTCAGGCCATGTTCATAGGTACCTTCAGTTGTGTCACTGCACTGCTGGTGAGGCTGGAGCTTAAACCACATCAGGTCTGAACACAAGTCCACTTTTGAATAGAATATGTAGAGTTAGCTGGGCAGGACTGTTTCTGTTTCAGCAGAATCCTGTTTCTGTTCTAGGACAGTCCATGATACTGAACCTAATTCTAGAACAAAGATAGAGAATCAGCTGGAGGTCACTAGTTTAAGTGTTTGTGATGCCTGTGGAATGGAATGGAGGGCAGGGGAAAGAGAAGTAGGGATACTTCCATCTTCTGCCACACTTAGCCAATGAAGTACACGAGTTTCAGAGTTAAACTACTCCAGCCATTTTCAAGATGCCACGATAAAAACAGTGGTAACTCATTTACGGTTGTTGAATTTGATCTAATGTCTCAGGCAAGTCAGAGCTCCTAAAGGAGTTATTTGGATCCTCAGTTTTTGCTTTGCTGTAATGAGGTTTCCTGATAAAGAGCCATAAAAATTGTTCTCTGCTATTAACGTCTGTTTTACCATAAGGGGTTTGATTTTGCCAAAATAATTTTGTCAAAGCAATGAAGAAAATGTAAAAAAAAAACCCCAAACAAACAAACTCCCCAAGCCCCCACTTCGTCATGAATAGTGAAGAAGCGCATTTGTTAAAAGATTTTGGAGTTTTCAGTTGTTTGTTGACTGCAGACTTGTCCTTTTGTCTTTTTCAGGGATGTTCACAAGCAGACAGCCATTGTTAGAGATGAGTCTTTGCAAACAATATTTTCAGGTAATGAAAGAGTCCTTTAATTACCAACCTTTGAGCCCACCTGTACTATTTAGTGCCATTTTTGAATATGCTGAAATTTTATGAAGCCTGAAAAGTCTAAACAAATAATTTCCCTTCATTGTTGTGTAACAAAGGGAAGTTCTTGAAATAAGTGATGACAATATCAGTGAGTAGCAAACTTGTGTGAGATTCTGTAGCTTATAGTCTGCCTTGCTTCTGAATATAGAAATTCAGTGTTGTGAAGATCACTAAATAAATATTTAATGTAAATCTGCTATTACAGCAATTTCTCTGTGTAATTTGCATGCTTATTGTCTCAAAGGTGAACAACAACTGATTATCTTCTGATTCATTACTTAAAAATATTCAGTTTCAACCACTGCAGTATCTGGCACAACACAAATCATTAAAAAAGCAGTGTCTCAGAGTACATTAGCTTCTGTTTAGTACAGTACTGATCCAAACTAGCTAGAGAAGCAGTTGTATTAGCAGTTTGCAAATGTCATCATTAGAAGTTACATTCACAAGCCCTGGGCTTGGAATATGCTGGGAAATGAGACTCCAGCTATCCCACTTACGCTGTGCTCTTAGAGAACACACTTTTCTGAGTATGCTGGGGTTTATAATTTTAACTTAATGGGAAAAAGAAAGCTAAAGGCTTCTTGGGTTACAAAAGACATAGCAGAATTGCTGAAGATTTTCCCTAGGTAAGGAGAATGTTCCTCATTAAGCCCATATTCTGTATAAATTGCAGCATCAAGATTGATACTGTATTGCAAAATGGATGTTAATGCCATTGCATTGAGCCTGGTGCTTGCCATCATTAGCTTGTGTCTTGACCTTCCTATCAGTGCTTGAGAACAACATTGAACCTTTTTCTGTTGGTAGCTGTAACTGGTAATTAATGGTGGATACAATTTTTGGCCATTATGAGTCTTAGGCAAGACTCCAAAAGAAACATTTTGGTCTGATTTGACTTGTAGGAAGTGATGCAACTGTCTCTCAGATCCTGCTGACTCAGCATGGAATTCCTGTCATGAGCATGTCTGATGGGAAGGCATACTGCTTTAATCCTTCTCTTTCTACATGGTGAGTCCTGTATTGTTTCCTGCATTTGCAACTCAGAGGAACTGACGTGTGTTCTGATTTACTGGGAAGAAATCATTCTACCTCAGAGTCATGGAAGAGTCATTACTAAACACAAGAAGAGGCTACACAAGAGTCTTGTGTCTTGTTGGGGATCAGATAGGCTTTCCCCATGGAAAGGCATAAGTTCCTATAAAAAAATGCATGGGTAAATTATTTACAGTGTCTTTCCAAAACAGGTTCTTTGTTGTCTTCCTAAGAGGAAAAAAAAATCATGTTGTAGTCCTAATATAATTGTTGTAATTAGCGTAATGAGCCTGCTTGAAGAAAGGGCTTATTGTTTTAACTCCTCCTTAGAATAATTGTTGTTATTCAACTACTTGAAGCGAATCCTCTGGAAAAGGAAAAACACCTTATTTGGTCTTTATATCAATGCTGGGAGCAGAGGACAGGCTCTCAGCCATAATTCTGAATTTGCTGCCATTTCTTAGTTTGTACCACAGCTTGGCAAATATATAAAAGAGCAATGCCTTTAGTCATCATACAGATTTAAACATGATAAAGCAGCAAAGGGTATTTTAAATATTTGTACCATTTTACCCCTGTGCTGTCTGCAATCTAAACTTAGCGTTGGTTTGAGCCACTCTTTCTCCTGGCATCTCAAGCCAGTGAAGATGATATCCTTAATTAGGTGTGGGAATGGCAACTGTAATGAGAGCTCCCTCCATATGAAGGGATAGCTGTAATTATGGAAAAGATTGTCAATGTGTGTGTCTGGTGGTGGGGGGAGACCTGACATAAGGTAAAATCAAGTTCTTAATGAGAAAGTCATTACCTGTGTTCACTCCAGGCATCATTCTGGGTCATGGCTTCTTATTAGATTGTAAAATGGCAAGTAGAAAGGTCATTTCTTTCCAAACGAATGGTAAATGATACAATTAATATTTTGAACTTTGGGGGTGGGAAGGACGGAGCACAAGCAGAATTTGGATGTGGAGTGGGAATAATCAGGGTCACTGGAATTCTTGAGCACTTCATTGATTTTTTTTTTTTTTGGTTATCTGTGAAAACAAATCAGGCTTTGAGGCAGAAGAGAGCTGGATCCACTGACGTTGCTGTTTGCACTCCTCAGACTTCTTTGTGGTTGTTTGCTTTTTTCAGGAATCTTGTTTCTGACAAACAGGACTCTCTAGCACAATGTGCA
Source organism: Oreocharis arfaki (assembly GCA_013398015.1). Classification (NCBI taxonomy): domain Eukaryota; kingdom Metazoa; phylum Chordata; class Aves; order Passeriformes; family Paramythiidae; genus Oreocharis; species Oreocharis arfaki. The sequence continues at coordinate 33,443 of VZRR01013730.1, forward strand.
GACTTCAGGACTAGTTTGCCATCCCAAGAAGCCATGCTGTGTTCTGGGCCCTTGGCTGTAATACAGGGACGGACATCAAAGTACGAACTCACTGCCTTCGTGTCATCAGCATGTTTGTTTGGGTTTTGTCGTTTATTCACATGCCTCAATCACCGAGTTAGTTCTTGAAATGCCAGTGGCTCTGAAATAATCAGTCGTTCATACAGTGGTTTTTTAAACCTTTGCATGTTTATAGTCTGTATCTTAACGTTGTTATGAGATTGCCTGGGGGGCAGGAAAGCATGCTCTAAATGTAATCATTTTAAGGCTCCTGTTTATTGGGTGGGTAAGGTATTGGACAGCTTTGTGTATGTAATAATTTTATTACCTAAACCGAATTTTTTTTTTCTGGAGTAGGCCTACAATTTTTGAGCAGTTCAGTTGGCCTCAAAGAATCTGTTTAATGAAGTCTTTGAGAAAGTTGAGATATTAGTCATCTAGTGAGTATTTTTAACATGTGAAAATATCACCAAGGAATTGTGTGAACCAGAGCAGATTCCTGTAGGTAGTTTAGCAGCCCATCCTCACTCAGATTTGAATTAGATTTCCCAGGCAGATTTCTTTGCTATTTCTGCCCTTCACAGCCAAGTTTAATTTTTTTCTGGAGAGAAACTGTGTAGAGTTGTATGATTTTATTGCTGTTCTCTTGAGGGGAATGGGAATTAATTGTGAAAAGCATTAGAAATTCAAACAAACAACACTCTCTTTTTGAGAGAGAAAGACAATAACAGAATGAAAAATTCCCTTTTTGAAGAAAATTCTAATAACTGGTTACTTTTTTCAAATTAGCTTTCTTATGACAATACATTTATATTCAAGAAATCTTGTGTGCCTCTGAAAGATCAGTGCAGTATAGCTAGTGCTACAAAAAGATAAATTCCTTAAACTTGTATCTGATTTTATGGCACGTTAATCTTTTTGGTTTTGCAGTTCAGGAAGGCAAGCTGCAAGATTGTTCTCCATGCCTCATTTAGTGCAACAAGAAACAACACTTGCATACCTGGAGAACCAGATAGCAGCAGCACTTATGTTACAATCCAGTCACGAGTATCACCACTGGCTCCTTATCTATGCACGGTACCTAGTTAATGAAGGTGAGACCTGCCTGGCTCTGGTACTTCTCTGCAGCTCTGATGGGCTTTTAAGAAACACTCTGTTCATGTCATGTATATGTATGATTGTCCTTAATGTCCTCCTTTTAGCATCTGGCTTCTGGACTCGGGGTTTGCTTAAAACCAAAACAAATTGGATTTGCTTCTGCAGTGCTCAGTCCTCAGGAATCCTGTTTTGACACAGTGGGAGCAGACCATGGTCTGGGGAAGCAGTGCCATCTGCAGACTCCAGTAATGGCAACTGCAATGGCAGCTGCATTGTAAAAAAGCCCAGTGGTCTGTCAGGCACATCCTGGGTGTTGCCTGGCAGCAGCTACAGATGTTTCAGGGAAACCAGCAGCACCTCGTAAAATACCTAATGTTCCTCAGCCAGCTGCCAATTGCTGCCTCGTGTGAGATGGAGGCATTGCTCAGTCTCTGACACTTTGTACCAGAGCCCATAAAACTGTGGAGAATTTGCTTGTATTGCTTGCACTTTATTCTTTTACACTCTAAAATTTCAACTGCCTGTACTGGCGAATTCCATGTGTTAAATTTTGTGAGGAAAGAAACACACAGGAAAAGTTCCTTGTGTCTATTTTATATTTGAATACACTTTATCTCTATGCTATTATGTTAAATAAGATTAACTGACTTTATACTTTTTGGATTCTGAAGATCTCTGTTGTATCTCTGCCTGTCTGCATTCATAATTTAGTAGTTCCCATTGTATTAATTCAGCCTTACTCCTCACCTTGCATAATCATTCTGCACAGAAGGAAATGAAATGGTTCGTGTTAGGCCACGTAATAGGTGTTGGCAGAATTAAAATCAAGCTCAATAATTCTTGCCTTTTGACCCTTACCTTATTTAACAAGAGAGCTTGTTGAACTGCATGTGGTTCTCTCTGTCCTTCTGCAGTTGAAATTAAAATATTCATCTTGGGTCATATATTAAAGAGATGGTTGTACTTTTAAAAGCCTTCACTAATTGAGAACCTCTGCTGCATGCACTGGGTTCCTCTGGCACCTCCAGATGTGTCTGCTATGGATGGATGGATGTCACAAAAACTGTGCTTTGCCAGATGTGTATTGCTGCTTCACTAGTTTTCTAGAGCTGCTGAACTTTGAAAATTGTGCATTCTATTATTGACCCTTTATTCTTATGATTATTTCAATGTCTACTGAATGCTAATCCATTAAAATACTCAATATGTTGATTGGCAAGTTACTCTTGCATAGACTTTGCTTCTTGCAAGGGAGTTCCCCCCTCTGATTTTTGGGTGAATAAAGGTGGCCTGGAAACTGTGTGGTTTTATTAAATGTGTTTTGGTTTTTTAACAGCTGGTATGTTGGGGGGTGGGGCGAGGGAGAGAGGTTGAGATCAGGGCAGCTCTTAAACAAGCTGGAGTAATTACTTCAGACTTCAGTTTTTCTCCCTGTTGTAGATCATCTTTAGTAGTGGTTTTGGTTTTGAGAACCTTAAATAAGACCCTTCAGAGCTCTAAAAATCATCTTGTATTTCCGAAGATTTGCTATAAGAATAGTAATGTAACTATCCAGAAATCAATGTTTTGGGTTTTATTTTATTCCAGATACTTGTAGTTCTTTCCTGAATGTTGTCTGCTACATTGTGGAGTGGTTATATGTAGTGAAATGCTTACAAATGTGATTTTATATCTGATTATCTCCAGGGTTTGAATATCGTTTGCGAGAATTATGCAAGGATTTACTGGGTCCAGTCCATTACTCAGCTGGAAGTCAGTGGGAATCAACAGTTATGGTAAGTCCTGGTAATAGTTTAATGAAGAACAAGGAAGAGTTTCCCATTAAAATTACAGGGTATTACCCTTTCCATACTCTGCTCTGATCACATAAGCAGGCTTTCTCCCATGGCACTGAGATTTATTCTGTGTGAAACCATAGGCAAATGCTTGTTGACCCAGTGTCAGCTCTGGTGCTGTCTTGAGTATCACACAGATGAAGGAGAGTTGCATGTTCAGCTCTCCACATTGTTCAGACAGCAGCTTTGAAACAGGGACATGCCAAAGACATGTCTTCCCTCTCAGAACACAGCCTGGAGTCTGGAACTGCAGAGGCTGCTCCAGCTTCATGAGTGTGTAAACATGAAGACAGTTTTTATTCTGGGATTCATGGAAGCAGAGAACATGAAATACACAGCTCTCTCTAGGCAGGAAAAAGGGCATGAATCTTAAAGAGAGCTGTATGGAACATGTTAATGATAACAAATAATAGATTCTGATGATGCTTTTGTGTTTTCTGTGCAGGGTTTACAAAAGAGAGAACTATTGAAAGAGCTTCTTCCTGTTATTGGACAGAACCTCCGCTTCCAGAGGCTTTTCACAGAGTATCAAGAGCAGCTAGACATCTTGAGAGACAAGTAGCATGTCCCCAGATTTTCCCTGTGGGGCCTGGTCTGAGAGAAACTGCTGAACAGCATCAACCAGAGACAGAAGAGGAGCAAGAGCCCGGTCAGTGGGGACACTCCTGAAGAAGGGCTGTGCCGCAGAGGTCCCAGCAGATTCTTGAAAATGATGAGTGGAGGAGCTAGACAGTTTCCCAAGTGAAACTTGACCATTGAAGCTGTGGCCTCTGTTTCTATGGAAAGTCATGGATATGTACTTCAGGGGGATCCTTTTGGATCTGGATCTCATTTAATATTAAAACTAGCTGAGAACTGTTTGTGCGGTTTCTTGGATGTCCTGTGAAAAGCACAGTACTTCAGAGTACACTGAACAGCATATTTAACCCTGTTTAGGGTTTTTTGCCTGAGGATTTATTGAGGCTCAACACTATATTAAATTAGATGAATGAGCCACGTAAAAAGAAATTTCGTAAATATTAAGGTATTATGCAGCCAATAGACTCTTTCCTGTGAATATAATAATAATAAGAGGCTGTTCTAACACATGGACTATTTTTGTACTAGAATTTGCTAACTTGTAATATGGAATTTTATTTGGCCAATAATCAGGCTATCACTACAAAGTCATCTTGTAGGCGTTTAATTACAAAGGCTATGTTTCAAAGTAATTCTACCAAATTAACATGTCATCATCAGGTTTTTAATTTTTCAATGTTTGTAAAAGGCATTTTGGGGGGAGGGGGAGGGATACAGTGGGGTGGCTCTTTTTGTAAGTACAAAATAAAAGAACATTGCATTGGTTTAAAAAAAACAGCGAAAACATGGTCTTGAATTATTACAAAGGGCACAGTCATCTCCAGAAACGTCAACACAGGGTGAATCACGTTAACGTGTCTAGAAAGAAATAATTCTGTCTGGATGATCTTTCCTCTGAAGGCGTGATTAGGCAAGTGCTGGTGATGTCTGTGGACAGCTACAGCGTTTGCCCCCAGAGCCCCATCTCGGCCAAGGGAGCAGGAGCTGTGTGGGAGTGCTCATCATCTCAGCCAGAGCCAAACGGGCTCCCCTCTCCACTGACCAGAGGGGCCTGCACTGCAGCAAGGAAGGAGCTTCCTGCAGTTCTGGCCATGTTCCTTGTGGAGTGCTTTTGGAATTCCACTGAACACAAATCAAGTTGTTTTCCTTTCCCCGAGTGTGCTTGGTGCTGGGGAAGGAGCAAGTGAAGGTGTTGGTTCGTTGCAGGCCCTGCTGTTTGGGTGTGCCTCATTTTATGCCTTGCTTTGAAATGTTTTTGAGTAACAGAATTGAAATGAGTAAGTGTATTTAAACCCTTGTAAAAGGGCAGTTTCTCCCCTAAATGTCTAACAAACAATATCCTTCACCCTCAGCCAAGACAAGGAGTAGCTGTGCTGCTGTGGCTAAAGAGTCTGATAATGAGAACCAGTTGTAATGTTGTAAATAATTCATATGCTGTTGCCAATTAGACTACATTCATGGGAACAACTATTGTATTCCTCAGAGGAGAGCCATAACAACACGGAATCATGGAATATTTGGGTTGGAAGGGACTTTCAGAAGTCCTTTAGTCTAACGCCCTGCAAGCAGAGCAGGTTGTGCTCACCTTGTGCTCATGGATGTAGCCAAGGACCATCTGATGGGATTAAAACAGGAGCTGATCACCATTTTCTGGGGAGAAGGGGAATCTGGTCCGAAGCCTGGTGCAGGCAGTGGGAGTCTGGCTGTCCACTTCCATGGATTTCACTCCAGTAGCTCTGTGTAGACAGCTGCCAGGTTGATGGTTTAAGAAGGAAAGAACAAAGCATGAAGGGATTTGGAGATGTTTGATAAGTGAAAGCTGCAGGACAACTGGTTGTTTCTTCCTGCTAAAGACAAGGTATCCAGACGCTGACCATCCTCTGTACAGCCTTGTGCTGTTCATACCGGTCTTGTAATGAAGGCTCTTTAATTGGATTTAAAGGTAATTAGCTGAGGGACAGTAAATTCTTCGTCGTTAAGTCTTTGAAGAGACACTGAAATACTCTTTGTGTAGAGCTGTATCCGTATTAAGACACCAAGCAGGTTTTTCTACCCATTTTTTTCTTGGGAGGTTCTGTCACTGCCCAACAGACCAGGAATACAATGATTTTAAATTCCATGCAAGAAAACATATTTTCGTGAAGCGGAAGCCCTGGAAGGTTGCTCTGAGGCTCCGCCAACCTCCTCCAGGCGGAACATCCCCGGCTTTCCCAGCCTGTTCTCCCCGGCCCGGCGCGGCCCCGGAACGCGCCTGCCGCCGACGGTGTTTCCGCGCCGCGGCCGTTCCCCGCCGCACCCGGCGGAAGGCGCGGGCGGGCCCGAGGCGCGGCCAGGGGAGCGCGGGCCGAGCGGGCCGAGCCGCCGCCATGGGCAAGCGGCAGCACCAGAAGGACAAGATGTGAGCGGGGGGCGCGGGGCGGGGCGCGGGGGAGCCGGGCTGTGCGGGGCCGGGTCTGTGCTGTGCCTCGGTGACCCCCCTGTCTCGCAGGTACATCACGTGCGCCGAGTACACGCAGTTCTACGGCGGCAAGAAAGCAGGTAAGGGGGGGTGGGCCCCTCCCTCAGATCCCCGGGACAGCGGGTGCTGAGCTCCGAGCCCCGGGCTGCGGCCTGAGCTCGCGGTACTGCTCGGAAATGCCGCGTTTGTGGCCAGATGAGCGTCCCCGCCCTCCGCCGGGTCTGTGCCCGCTGGTGGGGCAGAGCCTGAGCTTTAATTATCACATTTAAATTCAGCGCTGTCGGTCTGTCAGAGCTCTGATGTGACCTTTTTCCGGCAGTGTGATTTCAGTTCAGAAATTTTAGTTACAGTTTTCCAAGCTTTCGTGTATTTGCCCTTGTCGTCAGTAAATTGCCACGGTTTATGTATCAAAATGTAACTTTCAAATGTTTCTTTGTTACCTAGAATACGATGTATTTATTAAAATCTGGGGGGGGGGGGGTTCTTTTTCCATGAACAGACCTTCCACGGACCAATTTTAGACGTTTATCATTTGATCACTGCAGGTAAGACAACAAATTTACATTATCATTATAAAATGACACATCTGTTTATCAGGCTCTTGACACTGAACTAAAGCCATGTTCTTCTGAGGCAGTTCCTTTCATTGACTTGTGCCTGCTGTGGCAGTAGTGTGGTGAGAAAAAGTTGAATAAGCACTGAAACAGAGTCTGCATGACCCGTGGTCAGTGTCTGCAGAGGTTGGAGGTGATGGCTGAAAGAATACACAAGTGATAGAATAATGCAGAACAATTACTGTGTACATCCCAGTCTTTCAAATCTGTGTAATGAGGGCTCAAATCTACTTGTCCCGGAATGTACTTGGCTCAGATGTACTCTCATCTTGCTGAGATAGTGATTAAGGTAGCTTGAAGAATATTTCTACTATTTTTTTTTCTGTTTAGAGATTACTGCTTGAAGTGCAGGAGTGAAGGAAGAGAGTTGGTAGAAGTGGGTTAGAAATCCTTGTAACTTGGGTAGTTCAGGAAGTCGCTTTCCATATCTATGAGCTAACAGCTGCCAGGATTATGGAAGCATCCCTAACAGGGGATGCTGAATGTGATTGCCGGTTACATCGTGGTTTCCAGCTGATTTTGCTAACAGGAGTGTGTTCTCTTTTTTCTAGTTTGTCTCTGCAGCCATTTGAATACCCAGTTTGCACACCAGATGGGACAGTCTTTGACATCCTGTAAGTTCCTGTCTGTACTTAGCTTCATTTTTGTGTCATTGAACTGGTTACAGCTGTATAATCATCATTTGGTCTTAGCATGTTAGCAAAAACAGTCACAGCCATCAGCAGAGGTTTCTGATGATGCTTGTCACAAATTACTTTATCCCTTGTCTTTTCAGGAGCATTGTTCCTTGGATAAAGAAATACGGAACCAATCCAATCACAGGAGAAGTAAGTAATGATGGGTGTATTCATATCATGTCTTTGCTTTCTTTATGCTCAGTTTTTTATTTAATGTGTTGGAGAAACAAAAATGCCTTCGTGAAAGCAAAAGAAGTTGAATGGGACCCCAGTTTTGAAGATGTGTGGAAGAAAGGAGAGTATTAATTCTGTTTATTTTTTGTAATTGGATTGTAAATAGGGCAGAGGGGAGTGGTTCGTTTGTATGAACTCCCAGGGTACCTTGCCTGCCTTCCAGCTGTGACATGATGAACATCTGTATAGATGGAAATACAAACTGGTTGTTATGCTGGTGCTGCCCAGAAAGCCTAACTGGTCATTGATGGAAAAGACTCTCCTGCTGCCTCATATAAGCCAAATTCTGGTCCCTACAGGGCAAGGGGCTGGCACCTCTCCGTCTGGGATTAAACTTCCAGCAATGTTTCCTAACCCAAAGGATATTTGGTATCATGCAGATTAAGGAGATTAATAGGTGATATTATGAATGGAAAGCTTACACTACAAAATCTTTTGAGTTATCCTGACAGTATATTTCAGAAAGCTTCTGTCATGATGGTTCACCATGAGAGAAACCTTTGTGGGTTTCTCCCCCCTTTTTCTGCATAAATGATAGTTATGAAGCAGTTACTTTCTGTAGTAGCATGAAGCTGTAAAACACTGAATAAACATGAAGTACAGGAAATATTTCCCTGTTGGAATTTTTTTTTTTTACTGATGTGTTAAAGTGCATTGTTTATGAGGGCAAAGAAGAAAATTTTAAGCAGAAACTGTTGCTTGAGCAAATGAGATTTGTCTTTTCCTTCGGTGTGTGCAGTTGCATTTCCAGGCACTGGGTGGCAGCCGTTGCCCAGGATTGCGGATAGCTCTGGGCTGTGAGATTCCTTCTGAAACATCTTGTGTTTGATTAAAGATCTTCCTGTCAGACAGATACGAGGAAAAGCTAAATACGGGTGCAACATTCCAAACTCTAAATGTGAACAGCCTGTCTGAGACTTAATATCTTCCTGCAGGTGTGTTTGTGCACTGGTGAGATGATTGAAAGTCTTTCTTCACACATGAAGAGGCCAGTGTGTTGTTGAGAAGGAATGAAATTGCAGCTATTTCATTTGTTTTCGCCAGCCTCTCACCACCTTGCTGCTCTCTGCATTGGCTGGGAGTTTTGGGGTGTTACCAGATCAATTTTTTTTCACTCAGAGCAACTCATTGCAGACTCTGAACCATGATGTGATTTAAAATTGCTTTGAGTAAATGCTAAGCAAGAAGTGTAACGTGCCTGATTGTGTTGTGTAATGGAGAGAGAGGGAGACTGTGCAGAATGTTCTTGGTGAACCATAAATGCTTAAATGAAGTCAGGCCTTGAGACCTGTTAGTTTACCAGACTTGTGCCTCTGTAGTTGATCTGCAGTGCTCTTCCAGCTCTCCTTGATGTGCATCCCCCCCTTTTCCTCTCTATCACTGTCTGGGGAGCCCTTTCTTCCCCACTTTTGTTCTGTGGTGGACTGGTGCTGTACAGCTCTCCACGGGACCGAGGTGTTTCAGATCAACTGGAAGAAAAAGGAGACACTTGTTCTCCAGAATAGCCCACAGCCCTGCTGAATCCAGCCCTGTGGAGCTCAACATTGAAGAGTGGGGTTGAAAGAAGGATTGTAATTTAGATTTTGTTTCCCAGAGGGGTAGCTCAGGTTTTTGGAAGGAGAGGATGGCATTAGGCAGGAATGGGATAGGAGTGCTGGGATAAAGCAGGGTAGGTGGCAGAGGGTCAGTGAATTGAGCTTGTGCATCTCTGGACAGCTCTGTCCTCTGTTGAGTCTGTCACTGTGTGCACCCTCTGTTCCCTGTGCAGTTCATGGAAACCAGAAGGTATCTTTTGTAATGAATTGGTGACTTCGAGAAACTCAGGACTCTGGGTTTATTTAGAAAGGAATTGAGCCAGATTAGCTTCAATGCCATGTTGTGTACAGTAACTTAGGAAGTTACTTTGCTCAGGTTGGTGATGAGGCTCTGGAGAATTTTTCCATTTATTTGTCTTGAAGTGAAAAATAGTAAAGAAACCCTTTGTGGCTTGTACTTCTCTAGGTGTGGTTTGCTACAGGACAGATGCTTTAGAGAAGTCAATAGGCTACTTGGAAGTGGGGTGTTAATGGTGCACTCTTGGCACTCACTGGTTCTGTCTGGCTGTTTTATTTCTGAAGTGGACCCCTCAGTGGAGAACTGGAGAGCCTTGCAGTCATTAATATATTTATCTTTGCTGTGCTCCAGGGGGTAGGACTGTGCTAGTCTTTTATTAATTGGATGTTTGTGAACTGATCTACAAGGGATTTCTCTGATTCTTCTGAATGCACTAGCCTTTGTTTTTAAAGAAATGCTGTGGTGCAAGTCACCGTTGACCTTTGTCTAGAATTTTCCATGAGCTAGAAAGTAACTTTAGATTTATCCCCCCTCCTCTTTTTTAAGAATGCCTTGGGGTAAAAAATGCTTGTTTTGCTACTACACCAATAATTTTGGAAAAAGCAGTGCATTTCTTGCAGCTAAACTACAGTCTGTCAGTTGGCATTGGCTCACTTACTTTTTTTGACAGCTTTGTCAGGAGACTGCCCTGGCTTATCCTTACGCTAAAATTGCATAAAATAAAGAGGAAAGTGATAGTTAGCTTATTCCTTTTTACTGACAACAGCACTTTGGCTTCTTGGGCTTGCAGAGAATTGCAAGGCTTGCCAGGATGTTTCATGTAGTGACGTTCTGACAGCCTGACCAGTGTGCCCACACGAGGCAGCCAGCTGGGATGAGGATACCTGTTTCAAGGAGTGAAATTGGCCAGAGCATGTCTGGTTGGTTGGAATCTCAAATATGAACAGATGATAGATCAGTGTGCCTTTTGACAGGAATTTCAAGGAAACTGTTCTTTGTTGTGTGGATATGTTATATGTGGGCTGAGCTATTTTTCCTCCTGTGCATTGTAATGTGTCTGATGTCAATATCTATATTTTCCACTCTGGCTCAGTGACATTGTGACTGTGTGTGGGCAGGCCAGATTGTTGTGGCTGTACTTTCAGCCCCTATCAAGGCTCTGTAACCTTGGGCAAATAGCTCTGGTCCCTTGTCTCAGAAGTAGCTACTGTCTTTGTCCCTTGTTCCCCCTTTTCTCTGGGAATTTAATTCTTTTGGATACTGGAAAGCCAGTTAATTCGATTCAGTCAAGTTAATTTAGCCTGGCCTAAGAGCCAGGTTAGGAAACCTGAAGATGCTGTGTAGTGGATTTATGAGCCTGAGAGTCACATTTCTGGTCTGAATGAGGCAGAACAGAATTTGTGTTGTGCCCCATCCCATGCAAGGTTAGGATCCAGACCTGCAGGCCAGAGAGGGCGTTTTCTTAAGTATCACAAGGTTTTAGCTTCTCAGTAGGTTAAGGAGGAAATTTTTCATAAATTTGGAGAGTTTTTTACAGGTTAGAAAAGCCTTTTACTTGGGCTGCCTCTGAAGATAACCATAAAGAGGAGTCTGGTGCATATGAAGAAGTAATAGAAGGGAGAGCCACTGACATGAGAAATGAGAACCAGCTTTGGAGTCAGAAGGCTAAAAATCCCAGACTTTTCCCAGCGAGACAACTGCCTTTTAAAAAGAGAGAGCTGGACACAAAGCTTTGCCCTGTGTACCATGTAAATATTTGCTGTTTTTGTCCCACGCTCTTTAATCCTGTATTTACCAAATAAAGCTGACTTGGGGTGAAATCATGAGTAACATGATTATGGCAGTACAGGTGCCTGGCTCCTGCAGTAAGCCTGTCTGATCCAGGCTTTGGAAGCACCAGAGAGCTTGTACCTGCAGTGCCCTGCAGCAATGACAGCCTGCAGTGGACACCTCCTCCCTCCAGCACTGCTCACTAGGAATGTAAACAGTGCCCTTTTCTTCAATCATTTGTTTGAAGTAAAGTTGGTAAAGATGATGCTTGCCATAGCAATTACAGGCACTTTCAAAACCTATAACTTCTTACCTCAGAAGAAAAAATTGCAGCTAAATCGGTTGTTTCAAAACTCGGAAAATCATTCTCAAATGCATTCCTTAAATATATTTATCTTCCAAACGTTGGTGGCTGTTGTTACTTCATTTTATTGTTGAAATAATGATTTCTTTTCGATTTGGTCAGCTGGATTTCAGTGAGTCTCATAGATCCCATAGAAATCAGTTGCTGGTTTTGCAGTGTAGCTTGCTGACCTGGTTTAATGAAGAGGATATGAAGAAGATTACTTCTTTTACTATTAATTTGTTAATCCCACTTAAAAAAGGAACAAACAACCTTACAACAGATTTTTTTTTTAATGCATTGAAAAAGTTTGGCTATCTAAATAAGGGAAATCCTGTCTGAAAAGGATGCAGAAATTGGAGCAAAGGTGAAACTTCCTTGAACGTAAAAAGTGTTTTTACCATGTTTGTATTTTGAAAGCATAGAGATAGATATAGAAAACACTGATAATTGTTTCCTCACCCAGGGTGTAAACATAGTGAGAAAGAGGGCTTAGGTATTTTTTTCTGCTTTTGCAATGTTCTGAATAAAGAAACTGCAGTGTGTGAGCAATGTGGGAAATACCAAGTACTGTAGGAACAGGTGTTAAAGTACAGTTTAAGTTCCAGCCAGGACTTTATGGTTCCCTACAAATTGCTTTTCACCTCTGTCACATAATCAGTGCAGGGTCCCTGTGTTTCAGGAATGGATTTCTGAAAGTGGGTTGGATGAGCTTCACACATTACTGAGTCAGAGGTGTTGAGATCACAGTCACAGGCAAAACTCATCCAACCCTGAGTCAAGTGGAACAAATCTCAGGCCTGAACTGGGAAGAGGACAAGTTGAAATTTCATGTTGCCCTTTCTGGCTAACTCAACAGTGACAATGGCTTTTAACTCAGTTCGTATGGTCTGTGGGGTAATTTACTGCAGAGTGCCACTTTAATTGTGTTGTTCCAGGTGTGTTTCTAGATAATGAGCAGCAAATAATGGATGTCATCAGACAAAAACCTGTGGTTTGAAGGTGACCCCTTTCAGGCCAGTGTAGCAGTGTACATTGTCAGGAAAATGCAATAGCTGTGGATAATGTTCAGTGGGATGCATTTTCACAGTGTTTGTTGAGACCTTTCTGTAACCTGCTGGTAATGTTACCTTAGCATTCTGATGATCATCTAAGAATGGCACGTTGCAGCTGGAGTCAGATTTTCCTTCTGCTTTTTCATCTCTTTGTCTTGAAAAGTTTTCTTCACTTACTGTTCCCAAAGAGATTGTGCTTACTTTGAGCATTTTCATCTTTTGCCTAGGTACAAAATACCTAGACCAGAATACAAAATACAAATTCCTGCAATACGGCAGGAAAATGCTGTGCAGACTTCCACAGGCAGGCTGTGTCCGCATCAGTTTTCCATATCTAGAGTGCTGGACTGTCTAATTAAGAGCTAAATAAATTGACCAGTTGAGATAATTTTCATTATGTAGAATTCAGGAGTGAGTCATATCCCTCTCACATTGTTTTTTTCCTCAATATCAGAGCACAGCACCTGAAATCCAAGTAGTCTGCTGTGTTTTCTCCTTGGGGCTTGGGAAATGAGTGATCATTTAGGTGGATCAGTAACTTCAGGTCTCACTTGGAGGTAATATGAGTGATGTATAAATGAGAATTTTAATTTTTCTCTAGAGAACTCCTTTCACGTACATGTCAGAAGAAGTCGGCACAGCTTCAGCTTTGAAATTCAAACTATATTTCTTAATTTGTCTGATGCAACTCAGACAGATCTTCGGATATTGCACAAGTTTAAATGTCAATTGCCCCCTTTTTTCCCCTTTTGTTAAACTTACCGTATTTTTCTGATGTATTTGAAGTGAGATTTTTTTCTTGTTTATTTGTAAGACAAGTTTCAGTGCAGGTGGGAATACAGTTTGGTTCTGGGTGAGTAATAGCTTGTTCCAGAGCAGAGAACAAAGCTTACAGAAATAAAGCCAAGGGAAGCTTTGTTGTTGAAAAATGATTCAGACAAATCCAGCTTGGTTTTCATGTGTTGCAGAAAGAGGAGTGAAATGATCAGGAATAGAAAACTGGAAGAGTGTCTGAGGTCTTCAGCTCTTTCAGTCTGCTTTGCAAAGTGCGTGCTCTGTCTTGAACCAGTGTTTGCTTTCTGCCTGCTATGGCTGCTGAGAGCTTCTGCTGATGGTTTTTCATCTGATACATATCTTCTGTAAATTTTGGGTTTGACCAGCTTAGTCTTGTTTGTATTTGTGCCAAAATTGCGCTTCTGTTAGTGTTTACAGCTGTGTATTTGGCATGGAGCAATTTAATGCTTTCTTGACATTTTGTTGTTGAGACTTTTATTTTCCTCTCAGATGTTCTTCATGCCTTTAAGTTCTCCATACCCTGCATAGTCACAGTTCTCCTCCACATCTCTTAAATTTGAATATATCTTCTTTGAATGAAGTTAATCTTAATCATACACAGTATATGTTGTGTGTATGCCTGCTACAGTGGTGGAAATATTTTCTAATCTCTTCCTGAAATACTTTGATAATACTTTGATATATTACACATGATAGTGTAAAACCAAAAACCATTTCTGTGCATGTGTTGAGAGAGGAAGGGTGCTTTGAGAAAATGGTAATTTATTGCATTTTGTTTTGATAGGCTGGGTCATTTCAGAAGCAGGTATTTATTTATAAGTTAGCCAGGATGAGCAGTAGTTCTTCCTTTTCTCATTTTTTGTTGTTTCCAGTTGAATGTTGCTGCCTGTGTTTCTGTGGGCAGTAGCAGCCTTTCAGACACGGGTGGTTACAGCTGTCGTCGTTAAGCATCTCTCTCCAGGTGCATTTTTGTCTGGGGCAGCAGACACAGGCTGCTGCTCAAATGCCCAGAATCCACTTTGAACGAGATGAACTCTTCAATATGCAGCAACTGAGCCGTGTCGTCTTACCTCATTGGCCTCAGAAATTATTAGCTTTTAGTCAACAGTCTAGATGAGTTAATATTTGACTAGTGACCATAAATTTTCAAGGCCCCTGGATAGAAACATATGAGGACATGATTCCTGCCCTGAGGAATGACCGGGCAGTCATGTGTCATAACTGGAAATGGTCATAAAACACAGGGGCGATCAAGGAGATGAGGATCCCACTGAGTCGTATCCTGACAGATAACTCCTTTTTTGTTGGGTTTTCTGAAAATTTCCCACTCTCCTTTGTTGCTGACAAACATGGATAGCTGGTTCTTTCTTTACCTGAGTTGTTTGTGTGTTTTACAGCAGTGTGCCCAGCACTACTAAGAGTTAGCCTTTATCTGTCCTAAAAAAGGGATTTATTTTTCAATTCCCTGTATCTTTGGGAAACAGCGAGGGCGAAGAAGATGAGATTTGTCTCTACTTACCGTTCAAGTGCTTTATCAAAAAAAGACATTTAAAACCCTCTCGTGTCATGAGTCACTGGCCAAGCTGCTGTTCCTCCTTCACACCTTGCTCACTGTGGTGGTGGTGGGCAGTGTTTGATCCAGTAACCCACCTCTGGACACAGACAGATAAACGTGTCTACCATTATTTCTAATGCATTATGTCCCTTACAGCAAAAAAGTATTTACATCTAGGTTTTACAGACTGAACAGATGGTCTCTTCTTTTCCTTTTCTGTGTTTTAGTGTAAGTGTGCACATTGGACGGGATTTTGTGACTGTGACACTTGAAAAACTAGCAGCTGTGAAGTGCTCTAGCCTTAAATGAGATGCAGCATGAGGTTTCCCACAGATCTTTACTTGCCTGTTTTTCACTAAAATTGGAGACTAGATTTTTGGTGCTTCTGCAAAGCTTTATTTTCTTTGAACTGTGCTGTATTTGGCTGTGGGTCTCTGGATTGGTAGACTTCTGACTGCGTTAAGACTGCAGGTTTGATCTTGCAATGCAGCTACACATTTTTTCTTTTTCTCATGGTAATTTCTGTTAATGTGCTCTTTGATAGAGCAGCATTATTGCTGGTGTCTGTGAGCCGTGTGTGTTATCAAGCATATCTTTATGGTTCTCTGGACAAGGCTTTGGTGACCATATGGTGTCAGTTTAATTAACTTTTAAATATGTAAATACAGTGGTCTAGAAATGTGTAATGAAGGATCTTCTGTGTCCATTTCCATTCTAGCTCAGCAGTACATGAAAACTGCAGTTAAACGGCAGCTTCATCCAAGAATGTGAATTGGGGGTATCTTTTTAGCATTAGGTAGGCGGCTGTGATAAATATGGAGCATTTTTGTTGTTGAATTGAGCATAGAAATGGTGCCTTGAATTGTGAGACTCTTCTGGCCTCTTGGCTGCTGAGCCCAAATTTTTCATGGAGTGTTAAACTACATATAGATGGCTTATCTTGTTAAAACAGTGCTGCTGTTTCCAATTGTAAACCCTAATGTGTAGACTTGAGGATTTCCAATGCCCTTTATCATCATTAAATCCATTTACAAGATCTGAAATAGGTAACATTATACATGGAATTATTCCAGTACTATTCATTGAATTCATGTCCCCATTTTTTGTGAAGATTTTATAGCAAGGAAAATTGTAAGAGGGCTTCTTAAAATGGGAAGTTGTATGCAAAGTTATATGTAACAGCTCTCATCTTTAAAGGAACCAAAGCATATAATACAAAATTCATTTGCTGTTGTTAAGCTAAGCTTGGTACTTGGTAGGCAGCACTGCGTTTCAATATTAGCATTTGTTCTGGCTTTCTCTCTGCTTGAAGTAACTCTGTGTTTCTTGTTTTGGTGGGATGAAAACCCATCAAATGGCCATGCCAGCTCTGAATGGTTTTTGACCTCATGTTATCAACCACTTCAGATGTGGCACGTTAATTTTTCCCCATGTAGTGCGTTGGCCCTGGCTGGACCCCAGACACTGCCAAAGCCCTTCTCTCCCTGGTCTTTCACAACTGGACAGGGAAGAGAAAATGTCACTGGGGGTTCATGGGTTGAGATAAGAACCAAGAGAGATTTTCTTTTTAGATATGTTATCCCGGGGGCCTTGCCACCATTTCTGATTGTCCCAGCCTTGTCCAGCAGCATGTCCATCCTGGAGCTGGCTGGAAACAGCAGAAGCTTCCAGCAGCATCTCACAGAAGCCACCCTTGTAGCCCCTCACTACAAAAACCTGGCCACACAGCCCCAGTACTAGCTTCCCTGGATTTTTGTGTTCCTGGGAGAGGCCATTCCATGTGTCCGATCAGGGGGTCCAACCCCCAAGTGCCGAACATTTGAACACTTACACAGTTAATTTTGGTAGGATGGGAAAGTCTGTCTTTACCAAACACAGCTCTTGCTGCACGTCACCAACTCTGCCCATGTGTGGGTAGAGAATCAGTGGAGCCCTTTTTGATTGCTTTTCAGGCTGGTGCATATCCAGCAGGGTCAGAGCCTCATTAAGAAGAAGAACGTGCAGCCACAGACCAAAGAGATTCAGCGAGTGTAACTAATTGATGCGTGGGGATTGTAGGTCATATCTGCATGAGACACCCAGCTATGGCAGAGAATGATTTAATTCGGAACAATCGGCGTGTTCCATCCGCGAGCTGCCACAGTGCCCCACTAACCTCCGTGGCGTCATCACCTCTGCCTGGGTATCAATAAAGGCTGCTGCCCTTTGGGATCCCGCGGGAGCCAGTGCTGTCAGCTGACAGATGAGAGCGTGCGGGGCGCTGGGGCTTCTCGCTGCCGCAGGAAAGTAGGTCATGGCCAAAAGTAGCCTTGGCTGCCTTTGTGGAAGTGTGCCTGTGAGAGAGGAGTCAGCTGAGAAAAGAGCTCGCACGGTTTTGCGTTGGTTTTTTTTTAGCCCTTCCTTGCTGTGGAGCAGCTGGCACTACGTGCCCTGAAATGCGTCTGCTTTCCAGTATTTCTGCATAAAATATTTTTAGAAGGGAATATGCGGCTCTTATTTCTGCTTAAGGGAAGTGGCAGATGCTTGTGGCCTTTTCATTTTCATTAGGAGTTTAGAATTTAATTAGATCAAGTGTTTTTAATAAACACTTTTTTTCCTCTTGCTTTCTTAACTGGAACATGGCTGAAACTGGATGGTGGGTGTGTTTCAGGAAAACTCAGATTGAAAATAGTTTTGAACTTGAGCTATGTATGCAACATTTGTTCTCTCTTAAGCCTTATTAATAATAAAAAATACATGAAAACAAATACTTTAACTCATTTTAGGATTCATTCACTCCTGCTGTCTGTTCGCGTGAAGATCGGTGCGCGTTTGTGGCATAACGGTCATTTCCATGGCAACAAACTGTGTGGTGGTGCTTGGAAAGCTTTGACTTTTGATGGAGAATAAATAAAAGGAGATTGACCCACATGCAAGATAATCCTGTTTTCGTGTGAAATTAAGAACTTGAGAGGAAAAAAATGATGTTACGCAGGTGGCCTATATCATGTCCTTTTACACTTTCCTGGGTAATGTGTAGGTGTTTCAAAACTGGACTTCCTGGAAGTCCTGGGGTGTGGACTCCCTCCTTTGTGAGTGCTCTGTGTGCAGTTGCCAGATCTTGTAGCCTGGTCTTGGGCACTGAGCAATCCTTTGTAGCAGATCATCACCTGGTTTTGCTGTTCTGAGGCTCCAAAGATGTCCTTTGACAAAACACTAAATCCCCCTCTTGCCTTGCCATTCAAGCCAAAGCACAGAGCTGCTCCAGAGGGCCTGAGCTGACATGCTAAGGTCACTTCTTCAAGAGAGGCCTGATAGAAGGCCAGTCTGTGGCAATAAAAGTTTGTAATATTCGTGCAACACTTCACTACAGAGTTCTCCCTCCATTTCAGCTCCTGTATGACAATCATTGGTTTTTATTTACTGCTGACATAAGACTGTGTAAGTGCTGGTCTCTGTGGGGAGCAGATCCAGCACGAGCAGCTGATGCACCGTGAGTAACTGATGCCGAAAAATAACCTTTTTCCATATTATGGAAAGACACGACCTGAAATCCCATACTATTTCCCTGGGTGCGGAGTGAGAGTCCGAGGACTTGGCAGCACTTCTGACAATACATCATAGGGTGACAGATGAAACAGTGCACTGCAGCTTTTGCTACCTTTAAAGTCTGCACAGCAGTTTAGTCTGTCTTTTCTACTAAATTTCTGTCGAGTTATAAATCTGAATCTTCAGTCATGCTAAACTGTTTCTTAGGGAACTGTTTCCATTCTTCTTTAAAGATGCTCATATGTTTTGGGCATAGCTCATGTCTGCCAGGAGGATAATTTAAGGACCTTTCTTGAAATTATCAATGTTTCCAGTGGTTGTATTTCTAAAGAAGCTTTTTCTGAAGCATCATTTTTGGGCCGTTGCACAACATGTGCACAGATGGATGCTGCTTTGTGTTAATAATTGTTTAGGTTGAACAGATCTGTCCAGGATCAGATGATAATTTTGGCAACTCTGCAGTTCCCCTACTACTTCTTTGATAAATTTGTTCTTGTAAAAAGATAAATAAATAAATCTCTGATTCACTTAGTCATTTCAGAAGCTGGCATTGCCTTTGCTGTCCTTTTTTGTACCCCAGCAGTGGGCAGATATGGAGTGGTTTGGGTAGTTTTTTTGAGAATCTACTTAAGAAAAAGCAGCAGTACTGGTCTTCCATCACATAACTAAATATGACTGAACCTGCCCTCTGTTTTCCTTCCCACCTTATTCCTACTAGCTCTCATTGCTTTTCCTGCTAATAAATTAGAGAGATGGTTACTTTTCTGTCAGCAAATGAGCCTGCCAGTTGGTTGAGAGCAATTTGAGAAGTGCCTTCCTATAAACGAATGAGTCCAGCTGTCATAACATATACTCTGTAAACCAAGAATATGAATTTTGATTAGGCACAGAAAGCCCACTAACTTAGTTTCACACGATTTCATTGTTGCTCTTTGCCACAATGATTGAAGTAGCGGTGTCGGCACCGGGGCTGGCAGATGTCCACTCGTAGCTGTTTATAAAGAGCTGTCTGGGTTATAAAAACCTTCCTAATCTCTTCAGGTGCGTGTTTTGAGAAGAGAACCGATTGTTTCTTTTAAAAGGCCTGTGCTGTGTATGCTTTTAAGGATCCATTTGGCAGCGAAACTGTCTCTGACAGCTGATACAATCAAAGGGTTTGTTTTTTTGTAAGTCTCAGATCCTGACTCAGCCCTGCAGCTTGTTGGGCTGGACTTCTGTCTCCATCTGGGTGCCCCAGTGGAGCACTGCCTGACCATCCCAGCAGACTGTGCTGGTGGGGTCACCCAGGCTGTGATATGCCCTGCCTTGCCAGTGATGCACCCAAGTCAGATACTGACCCCGTGGAATGACTGGCATACGTGGGCCTGTCACGTTACCGAAGGCTCGCTGTTATTTTGGGTGTGTTTGCAGTTCCCATGTCTTAGGGAAGGCTGCGGGACAGGAGCAGCCTGATTGTCCAGAAATGTTTGCCAGCCTGACAGCTCTTCTCTTCCCATGTCAGAAAACTGGTTACGTCAGAAAACTTCTGGGTTACGTCAGAAAACCCTTCCAGAGAGAGGGCAGCAGAAAAATGCCATTGAATCCTGATGAAGCGTGGCAGAACAGGAGTAGCTTAGTTTGCAGTGTCCTCTCTAGAGCTGGAAGGCATTATCCCAACCTTGGCTGTCATCTCGGTTCCCTGTTCAATGGAATTGTTACCTGGGGGTTAAGTGGCTGAAAATCCCTCCTGGGACTCCCTTCATGACCCCAAGTGCCTCTCCAGAGAACTTGTGCCTCCGTTTCTCTTTATTATTGCTGGCTGTCATGTGGGCTCTGCTGCACATTTCCTGAGTAAAAAGAAAATTACAGTTATTTCAGAAAAGGCATCGAGCTTGATTGCCGAAATGGCTTGCTGGCTTTATGACTTTCGTCAGAGGTCCCTGCTGAATTGCCCTTTCTGATCAGCAGCAATGATCTTTGCCTCTTAGCTTTTCATGCAAACTCTCCTTTCAGTCTGCGCTAAGAGTTGTGCAACTCCCCGAGCTGATTCCCCATGGTTAGCACTGTACTGTGTCAAATACAGCCCTGTAAACAAATGTATCCCAGTTCTCAGGCTCCCTGAGCCTTGTTTTTGTGGGCTGTCTGTGACTTGAATTCCCAGGATTCTGATGATTCAGACAACTTGCAATATATTATTAATAAATTATGTACTATTAAAGTCCTAACAGTGATGTTACAGTTTCCTTTTATTTCCATGATTACATTCTGTTGTGATTAATCTTTTTAATGCTTTATTTTCTTTAGAAACTAGATGCCAAATCACTTATAAAGCTGAATTTTGCTAAAAACAGTGAAGGTAAGTGCAGTAATTTTCTGTGGTGGTGTTTCTTTCCTTAATGAGTGCTTTAATAAATTCTGGTTTGTCTTAGTCATGGTGAACTTAAGTAGTTTGTGTTCTCTATCATGTTTTTTATTTTTTGAGTAGAGTAATTGCCTCTTATGAGTGATATGTTTACCTTCAAAGTTCCATTTCTGTTTTTCTTTACACTGGGGAGCTGTAAATTATTCAGCAATTTCACTTTACTATAGCTGCTACTGCACTAAGGTACTCTTTAAGGAAAGAATCAGAAAAAGTGAAATTTCTGTAATGTTATCTTATTTCTAACTTGCCTGTGGCAATATTTGCTGTTCACTTGGTTTTGAACAGCTTTTTGTTTATAAAAGGGATTAGACTTAAATGAACACGTGGGATTTTATGAATAGAAGCACACAAGAGAGCCGCCTCGAGTTTTATTTCTACAAGATATAAAATCTGCCTCCTAAGAGAGCTTGGTAGGAACAAAAGAGAAGAGTGGAGATGAATTTGTCTTCTACAAAGCAGATAATGATTTCTTTGAAATGAGAATGGCAAAGATTAGGTGGGAATAAAATTCTGGAGTGTCTGTCTCCTTATCTTACCAAATCTAAGGATTACAAGCTCTTTTCTGTAGCTGATGGATTTCTTCTGTGCCTTGTATTCCATCTGTCTTAAGAGCAGGGTGTTAAAAATTGATCAATAGTCAGTGTGGCCAAGGCTTTTGAAAGATACCATGACACTGTGCTTTCTCTGAAGAAGTCCAGTTCATAGCTGGGGTGGAATGACAACAGCCATACAGTCTTAGAAGCCTTTTCCTTAAAAAGGTGCATCCTGTGTCATTAACCAATCAAGGGAAAATGCAACAGAAGACAAAAATTAAATGTTGTATTTCTATCAGCAAACTTTTCTTTAAATTGTGAGAAGTGGAATGGTTGCTACATATGTAGGATTCTCTCTGTTCACACAGAAATGTGATCTAAAAGCTCTTTGGGCATTGCAGTTTCTCACGTTTAGTGATCATTTATTGAGTTGAGTACCTTCTATCCAGGTCAACATGTGTGTGCCCTCAGCAGTTTTGCTTGTGCTAGATCTGAGAATATGGTGACTTGCTCTTTCTTTATGAAGCTGGAGCAAGGCCTCACATTTTACCAGAGTGTTTCTGTATCCGTCAGTTGGGCCAGACCCTGATGCCACTTCCAAAAATCCCTTTCTAAACTTCTTGAGTTTCAGTCCCTTGTGGCAATGGCTTTTCTTCAGCCCTGGTGGCATTAAGTGTCCTCAGCTTTGACTTGTGCAGGGAGGCAGAGCTGCCTCTGATGGCACAGTGAGCACGGTCTCTGTAGGTGTTTGCCTCCCCTGTCCTCACAGGTGCTGTGAGCAGCCTGTTCTGGCCTCCCTGCTGGTTTTGATTTTCAAATGGTAATTAGGAAAAAAAGTTGGGCCAAATAGGCCCAACTTATTTCAAAAATCTCACCCAAACCCCCAGGTCTAGCAAACTGATCAAGTATTAATAACCTTCTTCTAATTGCTTTCTGCCGAGATTATCCAGACATTTTTATTTTTCCTCCTGCATTGCCTCCCATCAGTTTGCTTGCTGTTGACTTGCTTAATATTTATGCTGACCCTCCTGGGAAAATTCACAGCTTGATTAGAGCAGAAGCTGGGTTCCTCATTGAGTAACGTGTTCAGATTTAATGGCATTCTGCTTGCCACATTTGAATACAAAATGCTCCCCTCTGCTTAGAGCACAGCAGCTGTTGTGAACTTTTCTGTAGGCTGTAAGCTTAACTTTTATTCCTGGGAATAAGAGTGTTACAGAGCACTGGACATGTTACAAGGTACAGGCTCGTGTTATCAATAGATCTTTGATTACAACAGTAACAATTGTGTTGTGGTATTTCATAAATATCAAGCAAGTTGGACAAAGTTCTGTGTTGGGGAATTGAAGGCAGTAGATTTCAGAACTGCATTTTCCTTGCTTGTTTTATAGTTCTCTTAACTGTTACTTTTTCTAGCACTTTTTCTGTCACTGGAGAATCAAAATGTTGTTAAAACGCCATTGAATACACACTGAAGTTACACTTTATATTAAAAATTAATGTAAATATCATCCACAGAGGTCAGAGAAATGAGCTATTTCAAAACAGTTACAGGTCTTCATGTGAAATTTGAACTTTTTTCCCTCTATCAGGCAAGTACCACTGTCCAGTGCTGTTTACTGTATTTACCAATAACTCCCATATTGTGGCCATCAAGACTACTGGAAACGTGTTTGCCTATGAGGTAGGTTCTCTATTGTGTTTCATTGTTAGTATTTTACACTTGATGCATTTCAGTCAAGATCACAAAATGTTTTAGAAAAACAGGTAAATTTTTTTCTTGTTTTACAGCCTGGGAAATTAAAGGACAGGGAGATGAACTGACTTCACAATTTTTTGTCCAACTTTAGCCTTCTAAATAGGAACAACTTTAGTATATTAATTAAATAGTATTTCTAAAACCTTTATTTAAGTCAATCTGCATGTACTGAATCTTGTATTTAAAATGAGTAGCTCTTATATGCTCCTCAGTTGAATTAATAGACAAATTTTCTGTTGTCTTCTTTCTGATAGTGTCATCACAAAAACACAAATTGCCTCATTTCTATTCATATCAGTGAATAAAAAAGAGCATTTTAGCTGGAGCTGGGGGAATAGAAGAAAGAATGCCTTAATGGACACTTAAACTGCATTTTTATTTGTGTTTTGTGAACATTTATGTGAACCCAAGTGGAATTTTAATCGTGACTTCTTTGCATAATCCTTACTGTAAAAGCAAGGTTTATTTATTTTTTCAGTAGCAAATAAATCCTTCAATTAATGAATCCATATCCAGTGTCGTTTTCTTTATGATTTGTACTTGAAGATTTTATTGATATCACATATTTCCTTGTAACATTTCCACACGAGAATCTGATTTTTGCTCTCTGTGTGTTTTGCCTGGCTGTTAGGCAGTCGAGCAGCTGAACATAAAACCAAAGAGCTACAAGGATCTCCTGACAGATGAGCCCTTCACTCGGCAAGACATCGTCACGCTGCAGGTAAACTTTTCTCTGTGTTACACCTTACACCATAAAGCTTTTTTTTTTTTGCAGAGGGTGAAATGCTGCTCTGTGCACTGTTCTAGCAGGAAACTAGAGTAACTGAACAGAAAAACTTTGCTGTATTTCCTTTGTTATCTAGATGAGCCACAAAAATGCCATATAACAGAATCTGGAAGAGTAGTAAGTTGCCCCACATGGGCTGTGGTATCAAAAGAAACAATGTTTGGAATGTAAAGTATTTAAACTTTTAGGAACTTGACATGTTGCATCAAGACTGAAGTGGATTGTCCATCTTACTCTTTCCAAGATGTATAAAAGAGTCAAAGCTTCAGAAAAGTGTTTTCCATAGAATGTTTCTCTAAATGTAGGCTAAAACAAGCAGCAAACCAGAGGATTTTCTCTGATTACTTGTTTGGAATGTTTTGCTTTTTAATAGATACCAATGTTGGTTCTTTGCTGATTTTAAGAAAATTAAAGCCTAAATTAAAAGAGCATTGTAAATTTTACAGTGTAAAAGATAGTTATTTACAGATGAAGTTGAGTATCAAAAGATCTAAAACTTTTGTTTAAAAGTAGGTACTTTTAAGCTTGCATGATTTCAAAACAGGGGAAAAAAGATTCCAGGATCATTATTATTGAAATCATGAGTTAGTATGCATCTCATGAACACTTAATTGCCACTAGCCAAGACTAATACAGTCTAATTCAAATAGAGAAATATTTTTCATTTATGTCTAAATTTATTAAATAAGGTGTAGCCCTTCTTCCCTACTCCCAGTGCTTAACAGCATGTTTTTAAACATTTTTCCTCTGTTCCTTTGGACTTCTTGCTGTTCAAGCTAATGCAACAAAGTAAAATGTTTTTATTCCAATGGATGCAAAAATTACAGCTTTTTTTTCAGATTGAAGGCTCCCAACAGAATGTTATTTCTGTGTAACTGCATGGTTGCTAATGGATTTGGAAAAGTAAAAAAAGACGAGTGTCTAAAAATGTGTCTGTGCACCCGTATGGAAAACCAAGTTATTTTGAACAAATAATTGAAATGTGCAGTCGGTGAAAAAATATTTTGGTATGTTTTGTAGGGTTGGAATTGAATGTATGTATAAAGAGTGTGTTCCTGTTACTTGCCTAGCTTTGATTTTTCACAGATGCTCTAGTCCCCTAAATCTCAAAGTGCAACATCTAAAAATTTAGTCATTCCCTCTGTGAGTTTTTATCAATATTTTTCATCTTCATTCTTGGCTTGTTGGGTTTCTGTCTTGCTTGGAGGAGTATGTCTAGTATGAAACTAAGTAGATTCTGATAGTTGTGCAGTCCAAGGTCACGGTCATGGTCACACATTGCCTGCACCTCTCCCACCTCCATTTAGGGTGGTGTTCATAATGTGTGAGTAGATTTCATCCCCTTAAGTGAACAGTTCATTATGGGTTGGTGTTAACTTCTGCAGTCTACAGTCTTGTGCTACACTCTTCTTAAATAAGTTTAGAAATAGCAAAGACACCCCCATCTTGGGATTGGACTGCAAGAGATTTGACCATCTGAATGCTGTTGACCAGATAAAGTTTGACCTTTTACCAGATCAGTTTTTAAATATGTTTTTCAGAGTTATTTTTAACGAACAGTCTAAAATGGCTTCAGGCTGTTGAAGGAGAAGTAAGAACCATTTACTGCACTGCACAACACCCACTGCAAACTTGCACATATAACTTGATTTCTCCTATTCAAATGCTGCCCTACCCTGACTTGCTTTGTTGAGGCCAGAATTCAACCTGAAGTAGCATGACTAGCCTGGGTATTAGAATTGCTTAAGTATGTGTGGTAGAGAAATGTGTTGTTATTTTCTCGCAGTGTTTTCTTCATTTAAGTTATTGAAAGACAGACCAATGTCTCCTCTACAAGCTCTCTTGTTGACAACACTGCAGGCAGCGTGGTGGCTTCAGGCTTCACACTGCCAAGCTCCACCACCTGTGGCTCTGTTTCTTAGCCAGAGTTCATGACTGCAATCTGTTGTGTTTCAGAGCTATACACCAATTCCTCCTTCTCTTAAAAACCTTTCAGTTCTGTGCTGAAATTTATCACTTTGTTGTTTTCTCATTCCCCCACGTAAATTGAGTGCTATGGTATCCAAGAGAGCTGGAATTGAGAGTGAGTTGGTATCACTGACCCTGCTGTTTGGCAAAAAAGTAGATGTAAAGGAAGTTGCTATAAAAAACATTCTTTACTTTGCAAATAACAGCTAAATAGGGCTGTCTGTAATAGCTGTGTTTAGCAATAGAAAATAGCATTTCCAGAGGCTGACTCTGAATGTCCTAAGAAACAGATGGGGTACCTGTGTTTGGTAGTGAAATACAACATGGTAAGTGGAAAACATGGATGATGTATGTATACAGATTATTTTTATGATCACATTTTTCTTTATTGATACATAAAGGACAATCCTACATCTGCTTGGATTTTACCAGAATAGCAATTGACCTCAAACTTGGCTTCTCTCTCCTAATGTATATAAATAAAAACAAAACAAAAAAGATTTGCTCTTTTCAGAGGAGGCAGAATTGCATAATATGCTTTTGCTGTTCCTGGTGCTAAACATTCAAACACGAGTCATAATCCACCCTGTTATCTTTTGTGCTAAGCACCATCTCATCTGGTCGCTTTGAATTTAGTAGCAGTTATTTATGTGCCATTTACTTGTTAAAAAGG
This sequence comes from Oreocharis arfaki, assembly GCA_013398015.1. Lineage (NCBI taxonomy): Eukaryota > Metazoa > Chordata > Aves > Passeriformes > Paramythiidae > Oreocharis > Oreocharis arfaki. The sequence goes on from VZRR01013730.1 coordinate 59,977, forward strand.
ACAAGTTTTTCTTTTAATTTGAAACCAAAAGAAGCAGAATCACAACTTTAGTTGTTAGTAATACTGTCTTAGGTCTATGATGTGCTTCTCTTTGTAAAGGAGTCTGCAGTGCTTCCTACACATAATCCATATACAGAAATTGCTTTTTCCCCCGTTGAAATGCAAATGTCCTGGGGTGGAGCATGGCAGTTTTTCATCAACATATGGCCATATTATCCAGCCAGTCAGGGCAGGAGGTAAAGAGTAATACCATATCCTGGTGTGCAAGATACATTACCAGTACTGGAATGGAGTTATTCAGGCAGAAGAAGTCATGGATTTAGTTTAGTATCTTGCTGATGATGACAGAAATGCACATGCCATTATTCCATATGATACCCGTCCTAGATACAGCACTCCTGGTATGACTGGGTTTTTTAGACTGTAGCTCTTTACACTAAAGTTTACATTTCCTTTTCTTAGCTGTGTGATCTTGTTACAAACTCAAGTCAAGTTTTCTATCTTCTGCAGTACAGGTCTTACATTTTTCCAAGTTTCTCTCTCCTTACAGTTTATTATTTCAGATAATTTTTCTCCCAGCTGTACTGGTTCATATCTCTTTTAAATGGAATATGCTGTTGTATGTTGTCTGTGTTTCTCATAACTTTAAATCCACTGATATTCTTTACCTTAAGAGATGATCAGGTCAGCCTAACTCAGCATTCCTTGAAAATGTCAGGAATGTGTTCCCAGCTGACAGACAACTCGAGTACTGTAAGATTAATTAGTCACACTTAATGGGTAAGGCAGGATGTAAAGCACTTGGACATCTGTGGGGACAGGGTGTCTGTAATGGAAAAGCTTGTATTGTTAACACTTGTTTGCAGTGTTCTTACCTCCCTCTTCTGGTTGCCATTCTGGTACCTTGCTGTTCATCATTTCACTTTGCAATTGGTTTCAAGGTAGGATTGAGCACAGCTTTTGAAATAATATTGCATTAGACCTCAGTTCAGAACTAGGTGATTCTTCCAGTCCTATGTTTTACAGGTTTTCAGCTAGTATTCAGTTTAAATGTTTAACCTAATTTGAAATTATCTTCCAAGTAAATTTTGGGGGGATTGAGTGCTGCATCTCAATATCTGCTGTCAAATCTTTATGACAAAATCTGGTCAACAGTCTGGTAGAAATTATTATTAATTAGTGTGAATGTAAATTGTGTTGTGTTTCAATCCCATATCATACAAATTATTCTTTGTGTAATGGTGTGGAACTTAATGGCAAGCACCTGTCATCTGAATTCCCCCATATAAGACCAGGCAGGCTGAAGCAAGTGTCTGCCCCAGCTCAATGTGGAGAGAGGAACAGGGTCAGGTAGTGCTTTGCTGAACACATTGGTGGACTTCCCATCCCAGCAAGTGTGAGAGGTCCTGAGGAGAGCAAAGTAAGAATGCTGAAATACCCAGCTTTCACATCCCATTTGGTAGGAAGTGTTCAGAGGAGTGAAGAACAATTTCCCCTTTAGCACCCTGTCAATTTGTCATCCTCCACCATGGCTCTGTTCACAAACAAGAGACAAACTGAAGTTTGTGAGGATACAGCAGAAATTATTCCTGCTCTGGAAACTCTTGGAAGCTATTGCTGAGCTGTGTGCTGGCAGGGGATTTAATGACAAGTGTGGCTGTGCTCAGTGGCAGTGCTGCAGGTGAGGCAGAGGCACACGTGGGGGGTTCCTCCTTGCTGAAGGAATTGCAATAAAGCCCCTGCCCTGCTGTGCCAGGGGTAAGAAGCACCGTGCTCTGGTGGCAGCCTGCAGAGAGCCTTCCCTGGTAGATGCAGGCTAATGAATGCATCTTCTTTGTACCGTGGAAATTGAGGGGGAAAGAAGAGAAAATACCAAATCTGGGTAAATGCTGACAGGTTTGCTGCTGTTATAGGGAAAAAAAGCCTCACTGTTATGTGCTTCCTTATGTCAGTTTTATTGTTTCTATATAACCTAATCAGCTGTGGACAAGACATGGCTCCCGACGAGCTGTAAAACACCACTGACATTTGTGGCAGGAAGCACTGATAATGAGCAGAGCTGGAGGTAGCTGAGCTGCACACTGTTAATTGATATTTCACTCCTCAGCTATTCCTCATTTGTGTGACAGAAGGTCAGAGCAGATTTCCTCACGGTTGTGGGTGAGGTCTCTGTGAGGGAGAATCCTGCACCAATGGATATGCAGAGTAGCAGGTAAAGAAGTGGGACATGGTCAGCATGTGAGGGTGACAGCCCTGAGGATAATTAGGGATGCAGCATGGCCAGCCAAATGGTGAGAGAGAAATCAGGACTCAAAGAAATCACACAATCTAAACCTGCTGGTTTTAATCTCTTTTTTGGGGGCTTGTATGTGGTGCTTAAGATTAACAGAGTTCAAGCTGTTTCCCTAAGTAGGTAAAACCAGAAAATTGCTGGAAAAAAACCCAAGTGGAATAAAACTTGAGATTAACTGTTTTCAGAGCTCAGCTTTCAGGAAAACATTAAATATGAGATTTTTAATAGTGATGATAGTTAGCAACCCTTTGAAGTCTATATCTGCGCTAGTAATTTGCTACACTAAAGTTTATGGTTCGTAACCTTAATAAGAAAAGCCCTGAGACTGCCAACCATGGTGTTTTGAATATATATTTTTAAACATGCTAAGACAAACAAAAGTAGGCCATGGTTCATCTTCCTTTCTGGTTTCTGTGCACTTACTCAGAACTTTTTTTTTTTTAATCTTTGGGGCCCAGGCCTTAATCTTAACAGGACTGGGAACATCCCCATGAGTTCACCCTTTCTCTGACCAGGAGAGGCAATTAATTCATTAGAGCTTGAGGCTTTGACAATGTGAGTAAGTCTGTCTGCCCATCCCTGCCCATCTTGTTCGGACTGCTCTGATTTTGTGCCCAGTAACTGTCATGGATGCAAAGAGAGGAGCTTGGCAGGCTAATTATTAGTGTTTAGACAGTTTTCTTCCTGAAGTGATATGTCTAAAGACTGTGGAAACTTACAAAATTTTCGTAGTCTTACTTTTAAAAAATGTGTATCTTGTGTTGTAGGACTCAGTACCACCAGTTAGGAAATGGTTTGTGTCTTCTGCAGCACAGGTTGGACTGGTCAGATGTGCTTGTGCTCTTGGGGTCGGGCAGAAGCAACTGGTGTCTTGTGTTTGACTTAATATTCACTGCAGTTCTTTCACTGTGTGCTAATTCTAATTCACACTAATTCGAATCAAACTTCTCTTAGTATATCAAGATGCTGTATTTTAGAGAGAGGAATAAACATGTCCTAGGTGTCCTGTACAAGATGATACTCAAATTTCAATTTGAGGAGCCATTTTTGAGGGGTTCTTCCACTGACAGAGGGAAATCTGTTTCGGGGTAGCAGTGTGGGTTGTCCCCCTTCTGGATGTGTGGTGAGACTCTTGCTTTGTAGAACCAGGAATACAAGGGACAACATGGTAAACCAAACCTTTGTCAAGGTTTCCATTGGAACAGATGGCCCATGTGCATGTGATGGAAGGACCTTGTACAGAGGACCTGGGTCACAGCTCTGGGGTTTGGAGGTCAGATCTCCCAGAGGGCAGATGGACAGCTGGTCTGCAAGGAGAAAGAGCTGCCCTGTGGCCTCTGCTGTCCCTCACACGATAATGGATGCCCTGCCAAAGCGGGGGCTGGTGGTGATTTGGAGAGCCCTGAGAAACCCCTTGCAAGGAAAGAGACTGTAAACATTTTGGTGGAGTTGCTCGAAGCCTGTGATTAGGCTGGTTAAGCCACGTAGATGTTTGAATGAACTGTGCCTGTGAAACAGTATGAACTAATGTGATTTATGGTACCCTGAGCACAAGCCCCTGGGTTTTGTAAGACACTGGCAGTTGTGATGTCCTTTATTTCTTATGAAACAATCAATAAATCAATAAATGAAGAAGCTTTATTTTGAAGAACATCATGAAGGTGTTTTCTGCTTCATTTTTACTGCCGCCTTTCCTCCTGTCCATGAAAAATTGGTTTCAGAAATCAGTCCTGCCCTTCAACTTTGCCATGAACTGCAGATATAGATTGCTATAAATCCATTTATCTCTATTAATATTAATACACCGATATTTTTTCCCTTTTCTGAAAGGGTAAGCAGTCCTTCCTGCCTTCACCTTTTGAGGTAGTACATTTATGTGCAGGGCAGTGATTGCTGTCTTGGAAAGCTGAAGCTCATGATTGCTGCAGAGTATTTGGGAGCGAAAATGTCTTGTGAAAACACACTGAGTTCTTTCTCCAGACTTTCTCCATGCATCTTGTTGACTGTCAGAAGGCAAGGCTCAAAATCATCTCTATTCACACATATATAAATATGTATGTAAAGTAATAAATAATAAATACACCTGAGTGCTGGTGTCAGAGGAAAAAAATGGCTAAAAATAGATCCAAATTTCCTATTTCTTAGTAGCTTTATGTAAAGATTGTCTGTTTCTAAAGCAAGATTTTAAAGATGTATTTTTTGGACAGTGTTTTTCTCAATGAAGCTCTGTTGGAGATCCCCTGGAGTGGGACAGGAAACAGTAGAAAATTATTTTCTGGTGGTTAGGAACGAGGGCAGCAGAAAGCCAGAAGGTCACATTAAGGTGCAGAATCACACAGCTTGATTTCATAAACGTATTTTGGTTTTACTACCAGCAATAAAACTAAAAATGTACTCTCTGGTGCAAGCATACCATTTCAGGGATGAATGAAAGGCATAATTAGATCATTTTATAAATTTTGGAGCTAGCAGCTCAGCTTGTATTAAGCATTACTTCTGGCAGAGATGAAATTGTCAAACTTTTTATCAACTGTGGTGGTCTGAGAAGATTTGTTAAATTTTTTAGGATGATATATATAATACTATTCATGTTAGGACGTAGTTCTTTGCATAATATATTGCATGAATATCCTGAGCTAGAAACTATTGCATATTATTTTGTTACTTTGGTATTTGAAAGTTTGAATTGTTTTCTGTAAAATAGACTTTCCATAAGTGACTGGGTGCCCTGGGCTGATGTTTGACCTTTCTGTGCTGCAGAAGAGCTTGAGGAGAAAACCTTGAAGTCATTGTAAGGAGAGGATTAAAGATGGTTTAATAATAGTATAAAGTAACCTAGATCACCAGTAGGCATTCCTTGTCTCACTCTCTCTAGCAAAAGGTCAAAGTTCTGCAGAAAGTTGCCTAGAGACAGCATAAAGAATCACGGTTAATGGACTGTGTGTTTCTGCTGTTTTCTTCCAGTGGTCACTAAATTGAATTTTCATAACAGCATTTTTTTTTTTCATGATTTTTAAACGTAGTTCTGTTAGCACTAGTGAAAAAAACAACTGTCAAAACAGTTCTTACTGCAGAGACTTGCTCTGAGGTTTTATTTGTATTTTGAAATGCATTGCAGAAGTTCACAGAGCATGTGCAAATCATGCTCAGGGTTATAAACAGCAGGAGATAGCTGATGTGCATTTGCATAGATCTTAGACCAAAGCTCAGAACAAAGGAAAGAACCAGGGGATTGCACTGTTCTTGCTTCTCACTAGGGTGGGGTAGACTCGGCTGAGTTCTGGTAGTAACTTCTGTGGGTGATATATGTGGAATATTGTGCTTGGAACTGAATTCCAGATCCCTAAGGAGTCTGCTATGGACAGACTCATTGCTGATGTTGGTTGGGGTTGATTGCTTTGTATTTTTTTCATCTTTCCGTGGTTTGGGGAGTATGAGAGTTATTCTGTCTCTCCCTGTTTATTTATGATGGTGCTGTCTGCCCTTCGGACTAGTCTGTTGCTTGGAATAGGTGCCTAGTAAGGTCTCTGATAATAGTTTTTTTAATTATTATTATTTTTAGGATCCAACAAACCTGGATAAGTTCAATGTCTCAAACTTCTTTCATGTTAAGAACAACATAAAAGTAATTGATCCAGGTAAGGACGACTTGAAGGTAGGCTGAGAAAACACCAACCCAAATATGCAAAATCTGAAGGTGGTGTTATGGAATTGACTCTGTTTTCTGAAAGCACATCTCTCAGTGGTTAGTTTATTATGGTCATATCTGGTTTTTGGGATTTTTAATCTACTGTTGTGCAAGCAAGCATCTCTTTCTATTTACCTGGTCAGAATAAGGGATTTTTGCATCACAGGCCTGGCCATTCAGTGAGGAGATGAAGGACAGAAGTTTATATTGTACCCAACTGTATTTTGTCTTTATTGTTCTATAAAAATTTTACAAGACTTGAATGGACTTAGATAATTTCTAGTGGCTTCAAATAAATTTTCATGGTAGCTGGTTTGATTTTTTTTCTTGTACATCATATTGGCATTTATTGTTCTATATTTTGGGTTACACTGTCATTAGTGCTCTGCATTGCTATTTGTCACTGTGTCTATAGGAATAAATACAGTTGCTAGACCTTTTTATTTTATAAAAAAGTAGAATTGATATCTGGAAAATTTTTGTGTAATTAGATATGTAATTGAAGGAGAACAAAATACAGTGTTTCTTTTAATTCTGACTGATTTAACTTTGTCTTACCTAGATGAAGAAAGAGCAAAATTAGATCCATCTTACTATTTGAAAAATACAAATACAGAGACCCGAGAGACTTTGCTGGAGCTTTATAAGGAATTCAAAGGTGATGATATTTTAGCAGCTACTATGAAGGCTCCTGAAAAGAAGAAAGTGGATAAGCTGAATGCAGTAAGTTGACCTAATTTGTAGTTTGGTACTGATTGACTTCTTCAAGAGTGGTAATAGTTGTTTTTCTTCTTAGAGGCCTGCAGTTAGAGGTACTGCAGTTTGAACAAACATTGCTCCTTCTGTTTTCTCTCACACAGAAATTTGTTGTAGGTGAAAACATGAGAATCATACCAGGATTCCTTAGACATGCATAGTATGTGTCAGTGAGTTTCTGTTTGTTAAATCATTGTAAATGAACCTAAACATTTGAGAAGTGGAGCACAATAAGAAGGAAGAATCCCTATGATGTGGTTATGTATGTGTTGGCAGAACCTTTTTCCCAGGTTGTAATCTCTCACTCCGAGTTTGTTTATCATTGCTTCCTGCATTTATTGGCAGAGAGAGAACACCTTAAGGGTAGTGCAAGTGAATCATTTCTAGTGTGGGCAAATACATAAATCATCCACAGCTGCTCCTCCATTTTTTTTTCCACTGGAATGCAGGAGTTCAGTGGAATATTTTAAAGGATGTTCTTCCAGGTGCATGTTCATGGTTGTCAAGAGAAACAATTCATCTGCATCTAGATTTCCTACATCAAAGGCTGTTTGAAATGGGCAAGAGAAAGTATTCTTCTGTCCTTTAATAATTCTGGGATATGTGTGCCCACTTGCTTTGATTACCCTTACGTGAAAACTAATAGCAGTGCATCGTGCAGCTTTTAATGAGAGGGCTCAGGGAATGTACGTGACCAAGGAGTAGGATCACAAATGCCCCCTTTTCTGGGACATTGTAGTGTTACAATTGAAAAAAAAAAAGTAGGGAGGAGAAAAATGAGATCAGAGACAAGGATGAGCTCTACACATGTTGGGGAGTCAGATTGTCAGCTTATGACGTGGATGGGCATAGCTGTAAACTTGCTTAGGATGCAGTGAAACTTATGGAATGAACATTGACCTGGCCTGGACTCTTTACAGGCATTTCCCTGGAACTGCTAAACATGTCTCTGGGTTTATTAGATCTTTGTAATTTACTCCAAAATCCATGTGTGACGTTAACATCTCCCTTCTGCAGAATTACAGAGCTCAGAATAGACCTCGGGAAGCCGGGGACGGTGCCTCTGCACACAGCAGGGCCGGCTGTGGGAGGGGGCTGGTTTGCTCTCCCCCACAGTGTCTCTGTGGTTCACTGGATTTTCCTTCCACTCACTCAGCAGCACTGGAGACTTCTACAGATGTCTTGGCAGAAGTACTCCTTGCCTATCTCCACCCGTGGACGTACAAATAAATTCTGATAATAGAATCTTTGCATAGTGAAGTATTAAACTGTAGTGGAAGCATTAAGCCCCTTTGGCTCAGCACATGAGCAGCCTTAACTACAGTTTCATCAGAGCAAATGTGGGCAACAGATGGAGAATTATCCCTGCACTGAGTATTTGTTTCTTTCAGTAGGAGCTAGAGCAGAAAGTCTGCCTTCAGAAGGATGACATTGTTTCTAATGCTTGTATAGTATCTTTGGTAGATAAATTCTAAGATCTAATGTCTTTTTCTCTTGCTTTTTCCTCTGCAAACAGGCCCACTATTCCACTGGAGCTGTAAGTGCTTCCTTCACCTCCACTGCAATGGTGCCTGAAACTACCCACGAAGCAGGTACTAGAACTACCTACCTACAAGCTGTTTATTTAGTGTGCTCCTTAGCCCACATACATTTGTGAGGACTGAAGGAATGCATTGGTAATTGGTCAGTACTGGTGCCATGGAAATGTGTTCCCTGACCAGATAGATCCTTACTTTCCAGTGAGCTTATTCTGAAAATAATGGAGCAATTCCGATCTAGCTTTGACTTTGAATGACAATTACTTCTTTTGAACCAAAATTAATGAGACATTTCCTATGCCCAGGGACCACAAAGTGACATATCCCCTTTTCTAAGTTAGGAATGAAATATAGTCTCTCCTCAAATACCATACAAAATCCTGCCCACCTTTTTGGCCTACCCCAGTGTTGGTTAGAACAACAGCAAATTTTGTGGTGGTAACTTTTAGTTTACTGCTTTTCAAGGTTACACGAAAATTAATTTTAATACAGTTAAGTTTTCCTTTTATTCTCCAGCCTAAACACAAATGTGTAAGATTTACTTAGTTTGGGTATTGATTAAATAACTGAGTCATTAGTATTTCCAGTTGAGAAAATTGGGCACTAAAATTTAGATGTCACATACTTAGGCAAAGATTGAGCACATTGCTAAAACTGCGTTTACCAAACTCAGTTCCTTTACTTGGTAAGTTACAGTGATTTGCAGGTGACTGAGTATAGAAAATATCTGACTAACTGGACCTTTTGACAAAATGGGAATGGAAACAGCATAGACTGGTCCTTAGGTTTGGCTTAGCAGTAATCTCTCCAGTAACAGCTTCAGTTGTTTTCAGAACTGGGTAGATCTCTGTGTCAGCAGTTTGTGGTTGACTGATGACTACCTGCATGGTTTCCAGGATTGACAAGAAGCAATTTGGTTTCAAAGTAACATTTGTGGTTGGTAGACGTTGCTTGAAAATTATAGTTTGTAATACTGAATGCTTCTGGGATTTAAAATATAGATTATTTAGTTGGTTCTCAAAGAGTTGGTGGTTTATTATAATGGAAAGTGTTTTGCACAGAGATTAATGCAAGGATATCACAGATGAATTGCAAGAGTAGGCTCCCTCAAGACCCAGTACCCTAGGAGAAGAGGTCAGACAGTAGAATCTATGAATTGTTTACTGATGATTTCTAAAGATCAATCAGTAAGCTTACAGAGAGCTAATTCCTGTCTTTTGCTTTGATGTAGCTGCTATTGAAGAAGATGTTGTGAGATACCAATATGTGAAGAAGAAGGGATACGTGCGACTTCACACCAATAAAGGAGACCTAAACTTGGAGCTGCACTGTGATATGGTACTGTGCCCCATAAGATGAATCTCTGTAGATAACAACCAGAATTGGAGCTGGCAGTGGACATGTCCAAAGAAAGGAATAATGTGTAGTTGCAGTAGATACAGACAAATAAATAGCTTTTAGTTCTTTTGGTGTATTTTCATACATACACAAAACTATGTTGTTAAACCTCTATTTAATTTATATATATATATATAAATTAGCTATATATATTTACACTATATATGTAAATGTTCTCTAAGTAGTCCCATCATTTTAGTGGACTACCTACAATATGCCAAGGTCCACGTTTAGAGCTTCAAAGGGTCAGGATTAATGACCCAAACAATGAAAAGGAAGGAAGAGAGAAAAGAGAAGGCAGAGCACAGTGAGACAGTGAGGAAGGAATAGTCCAAGGTTGCACAGCAGCTTATTGGACAGAACCTCACTGAAACCAAGAGCAGTCTGACAGTCTGCATCCACGTAGTTAAGATCCCCAGAAATGGTTACATTTGTTTCTAAAGCCTGAGCTGTATAGAACAAACCTAAATGAAAACCTTACGATATATTTTTACTTCCTGTTGTCCCAGTTCTTAAAGTTCAAGTTTTCAAACACCTTCCCTTTGCCATTAGGAGAAGTTAATTTTAAAAAACAACGGACTGGAGTTTTTTATAGTCTATACAGTCTGATTCTGGGGGAAATCAGTGGCTCTTAAAATAATAAACATGGCAAGACTTCTGACAGATGAATGAGTTGTGGCGACAGTGATGTCTCAGACGTCACTGCTTGGGCAGTGTGTTTGCTTATTTATTTGTGCAGCCACTTCTATAAAAGGAAAAACGTTTTCAAACCCTCAGTTGTTTACTGAGATTTTTGTCTCAGGATATTATAGGTCTGAAAGTTGATATTTTAAAAAGTTGAAGGATGTGAATAGGGGTTTAAATGGTAAACCTTCTGTTTCTTGTGAGCCTCACAAAGTTTAAAGGGCAGTGATGCTGGGTAGGAGCTCAGGTGCCTGGTGTGAAATCCAGATGTACTGGGAGAATGCATCCATTGTTGTGTGCAAGAAAGGAAAAGGAGCAAACATCATAGGCCTTCTGGCTTTTCCTTCTCTTCCTTTCTCTCACACGAGTAAGAAGCAAGATGTGTGTGAACATCTCCAGCTGATCTATGCAAACAGCATGAGAATCTCCACAGCAGCATATCGTGGTAGTAATTCTGTAGGTCTCTGTCATCCCTACAGGTGTTTTCCATGCTCTTAAATAGTAACACTGTAATAAGGCAAAAAGCAGAGGATGTTAGTAGAGCAATATTTAGGGGAAGCAGCAGAACGAGCAGATTGCATTGAATCATTTGTTTTGCCATATGTTCTCAAACTGGCTCCTGGCTAAAGCAGGCTGACTGCAGCTATTCTTATCAGCGTGGGCTTTTTGGCCACATGTGTGACCAGTGTCACTCAGTCCTGAGGACCTAGGCTCAACTGCTCATTATAAACTTCCTGTATGATATCCATTGTTTCCTTTTTTTCCAGATGAATTCCTATTTATGTGCCTTTCACACACAAAGCTTCTTCTTGTACACGCTGGAAGTGTGTGCTGTTTTACACAACCAGACATGCTCCAACACTGGCCTCCAGCCATCTGTTCCTTCGTGTCGATTAAATCTCTGTGAATTAAGCAGACCTTTGGCACTGCAGAGGGGAAAAAGATATATATTTAGAATAAATAGGAAAAACTTGCTGCTTTAGGGAGGTTTTCACAACATCCACCTTAGGTCATCATCATAGGTCTGCAAAATCAGTTCTTTCCGGGAGGCACTTGTTTTTCTCCCTTTACTAAATAAGGAGTGTGTGCTTCTAACTTTGGTTTTCCTGAATCACACTGAGGTTAGCTCAGTGCAGACAGAGCAAACATCTTACAAACATATAGCACATACACAGGTCACAAACATATACAAATCAGCTGCAATGAACTTATTGAGACTGCAAAGACCAACGTAGAAAATGGGGAAGTGCCAAAATCTAAGCATTGTTAAACACTTCCAGTTCACCCTGCTTGTGAATATGCATGGCAATAGTCTCAATTAATCATATGCCAAGTTTTTATCAACTTTCCTGCCTTATGCAGTGCACAGGCTGGACCAGTCCTGGGAGCTAATTGGAGCTGGTTTATGTACAGAGTTTGGTTCTCCTGTCGAAGTGTAGAATGTGGGTAAGGTCCTTGAATGCAGTGAGGGGGAACAGGACTGTACCATAATGCTCACTCAAATTAAAGTGCACAGTTGTTTTTTTTTTTTAATTGCTCAGGGATATCCTGTGCTCTGGTTGTTATGGAAGCCACCCTGGCAGTGATTGTGTTTTCACAGCACTGCAAATATATGATTGTGAAATGCTTAAGGAAGCTTGAGGATGAAGTTGCTATATAAATATGACAGATAAATACCTGTGTCCGGAGGTAGGATTCGCAACATTTAAATTACATTTTAAAATAGTCTTATGGTTTAGATGTCAATACATACTTTGAGGTGAAGTCTCCTCACTAAAATAGAGAGCCGCGAGTGACATACTTGCTATCTTAAATGGTATGTGTACTGAGTCTTCAACTGGATTTTCATGCCTCTTGTCTGTATTTAAGCAAAATATTCTTGCAGTTGTGCTGTCAGCACTCTGCACTGCTTCTGAAATCTGCCCAGTTTCTGTTGCCTTCAATACTCTCCTTGGGTGCTCACTCCCTGTCCCTTCACAGCTCTGTTGTCTCCTTTCTTTCCCATTTTTTGTGAGCTGTTTGGCAGTATGGGTTGTTTGTAGCTCAGTCTATATGTACATGTGGAAACCTTTGTTTAAAAATAAATATAACGTTCTTCATATACTAGTACTTTAAGGTGCCAGTCAATAAGATTGATAGTGATGAAATTCTTCCTAGCACCAAAAACCTAATCAAGGAATGTTTTGTATTGATCCAGGGCAGGAAATCAGTGTTGCAGTGTGATTGAAGTCATCAGTTACTTTGTGACAGGATTCAGAAAGAGCATGAAATAGGACTAGAATCCAGATATTTTCAGTGTTTGAAATCACTTGTTCAGAGCACCAGAAAACTTCACTTAGGTTCCAGAAGGATGATGTGTGGTTTAAATCATTGACCTGAAAAAAGGCAATAAAAAGACTTTGGAAGATAAGCTGGATTTTTTCCCACCCTTTTGAATTTGTGCCCCAGATGAGCAAAGGTACGGTACTGTTCTCTCTTGGGATCATTGCAGTGTGCCTACTGCTTTTTTTTGGTCATTTTTCTCCCAGTCCTCCTATTCAGATACAGTATGTTCCTCCTGTGGGGACTAATCAGATGGCCATTTGTAGGGACATTTTCCAGGAAGCTGAGCTCGGCTGTGCATAAGCAACATTTGTTGTATATACTAATTGGATAAAAATCTACAAAAATTCTACTTGCCAGAAGTAATTCTGGCAAGTACAGAAGATCTAACAACATCCAACAAGTGTTATTCTTTCGGTTTTAGTCTTATGCATGTCAGGCACATAAATTCTGAAGAAATAACTGATGAAAGGCAATGAATATAATTTCTTGTATTTTATTTACTGTGATTTTTGTAGTCTCCTCAAGTTCTTTTAGCTGCTTTAATCAGGATGCTGCTGGGAACAACTGCATATTATCCATGTGTATTCTGCTGTATTAGTCACTATAGTGATGGAGTTATACCTTGTAGGTGGTGAAACAGCCATTTTTAAAAATATATATCTACATATAAATAAATATGTAAATGTAATGCTCTAGAAGATCCTGTCAAAATGATGAACACGTGGTTTGATGTTCTATCTCCCTTCTCTACTGCATGAGTCCTCTGCATACAAGTGGTCACTGGGGTGATGATCTGGTGATTCAGCACATGCCAAGACCTGTAATCAAATACTTATCTGTAGCTGCCATGGCAGGTTTTGTAAATTCACTTGTCTCCCTCAGGTTTAATACTTTAAGGTTTAAGGGCAAGATGGCAAAACAAATAAGAGTGTGAGATGGATTTCAAAGCTCCATCTGACACTCCACAAATGCTTTTTGAGGTTTCAGGGCCTGGCAGACTCTGCTTAATGATGATGTCTTGGCATAGCTTTCTGAAGAAGCTGTTACTCTACAAACATTGGTGTTTTAATCTTTTTAGGCCCTCTGACCTGTTAAATATGCCTCTGATCTATAAATGTGTAATCCAGCCCCTGTTCTTTGAAATCATCTCTCCTTTTGTGTGAGGGACTGTTCTGAAGATCAGAATCCTGTAAACTTCTTATCTATTTCCAGTGGCAAAGAAGTGAGTTGTTGAAAAAAGTCCTTTGACCTCCTGGCATGATGAGGTTCTCCAGTCTTCCTGAATCTCTCATTTTCTTTCTGATTTAAACCTCCATTCTACTTGCTTTCTGTCAACAGGATATTGGCACTGTCTGGGAAATAAGTGGCTGATGTTTTACCAGTATCTGTTCACTCGGTAATAGGATTGGAGGGATGAAATACAGTGGTCTTGGTGTGGTTGTAATGGCTTATTCCATGTTTTTTCATCAAAATAGGCAATTACAGGAAGAGCTGCAACTCTCAACTTTCAGTCAGAGTTCTTGTCAACAGAAGCTAAGAACAAACAAAGTTGTGCTCTTCCAGTAGAAGAAGAGCTGGATAAAAATGTTTATTAGAGAGGATGTTGTTACTTCTTGGTGTGTTTTTTTCCTCAAAGTGGTACAATAGCACGCAGATCTACTACTCTTTGGGGCTGAGATTAGGATGTCTCTGCACAGCCATGTTGATGATTAGGTCACTTCTAGGTTGTTCTAAGTGATTGGAAGATGATATTTTAATAGTTTTAACTTTGGGGACATAACACCCTGTCCTGGTTTAACTCCAGTCAGCAACTAAGCCCCACACAGCCTCCCCAGCCAGTGGGATGAGGGAGAGGACCAGCAGAGGGGAAAACTTGTGGGCTGAGGTAAAGGCAGTTTAACATGTAAAGCAAAAGCTGCACACACAAGCAGAGCAAAATAAGGAATTAATTCACCACTTCCCAAGGGCAGGCAGGTGTTCAGCCATCCCCGGGAAAGCTGGGCTCCATCACCATAATGTTTACTTGGGAAGACAAACATCATCCTTTTGAATGTCCCCCCTTCCTCCTTATTCCCACAGCTTTATATGCTGAGCCATCTCCCTGCTGCCCCAGGCTGTCTGTGTGTTTTCCTGGCAGCCTTTGGCACTGAGTAATTGGTGGAAAGGCATTTTGCACATTTGGACCCTTTCTGCCTTCCCAGCTGACCTGGCAGGCTGGATCTGGGAAGGGAATTGGTTGTTATTGGATCGTGCCCCTTGATTTTTGACATTTGCAGACATGAGGTGCAAACATGAGGTGCAGACATCCCACACCAGCTGTGTCTGCCACTTAGTGATCCCAAACCCAAGCATGAGGTGGATGGTTTGGAGTTACACAGCTGCTGTTCTTCATCTTTCTCTGACGCGTTTCTTGTTTGTACCTTGGCTGCTCTGATGAGAGCGCAGTGACCTTGGGAGGTTGACAGCTACCAGAGCTTCTCTGTCTAGTGTGGAAATTGTTACAGGTTGCATCTTCTGAAAAGGTGGAATTTATGTGCAGGCAGTTGCAGATTGATGAAATGCCAGGGAGCCACCGTGGGACCTGCGTGACTCCACGTTTTAGGCTGCTGGAGGTTGCTTGAGCAATTAAAGTTGCATCCTCATTTAGACTGTACTTACTTGTGCTGTTCTGCTTACCAGTCCATCCTCATCAGCACCCAGCCCTGCACTGTGCTCTCTGACAAGCCCCTTAACCCTTGTGTGCATTTGGAGGGGGCAGTGGGGTGGGGAGAGGACTGTTTTCTTTTCTGCCACTGCAGTATATATAAGTTAGAGGAAAAGTAGTAACTGTGGCTGACTCTGCCTCTGAAGAACTAGTAGTTAACATTGACAAATCAGATGAGTGAATTAGATGCCTTGTTTAATTCAAGTTGTGCTCAGCTAAACTGGTTGATTGTCCCTGTGTTTGCAGAAATGTGAGAAGTAAAACTGAAGAGTGTCATCTTTTTACTGGCATCTTGTCTAAGCTGAGCATCTTGCTTAGACTTTGAAAAAGTTTTCAGTAGCATCATGAACGTCAGGATTGTGGAAGAAATGCCTTTTAAAAGTGAAATTTAGCTGTCTGCTGAAGTCTTTGCTAAATAGCTGATTAAATTACAGTGGGTTTCTGCGTAATGAGAATGCATTAATTCTGCTCTTTGTTCTAAGCAAGCTTGGAGGCTTTGAGGTAGCAAAACAGGCAAATATTTGCTATCGAGTCAGCAATCTATTACCCAGGGCATAGTTAGCTTGTTCTGATTCTTTTTTATTATCAGTAGGAGTCTGGCTGAGTGTTTCACCCCACAGTGCCCCAATGCTTTCATGTCTCCCAGTGCTCACGCTCCGGAACTGTGCTCTTCTGATCACGGATCACAAATTGGCCAAACACGTTTGCTCATGGTATAACCAGACTGAGAATCGTGTCCCTTAGATGACCTGTGGCTTTCTTGAACTGAACCACCGTAGGCAGCTGTTGTTTGCCACCATCACCTGTCACTGGCTCAGTCCCTCTTGCACGCTGGGGAACTGTCAGCAGGAAAGTGGAGCTGGCAGGGAGTGGTGTTTAGGTCTGGAGTAAACGTTTCTCCTGCAGGAAATGTCATGGGCTTCCCACAGTGAAATTCTTCCTATGCTCTTGCAGTGGGCTTTGTGGAGTTTTGGGTTTTCTTGTCCCTCTTGCTGTGAAACAAATGGAATGTGCTCATAGTTCATTGGTGCAAAGTGAAGTGGGGTGGTTTAACTGGCCTTCCAGAACAGTATTGGACACTGGAACATTTGTATGTCCAGTTCCTTTCCATGGCTTGGAGGAAGGAACAGACACTTGCACCTGATAGATGGTGATTCCTGAAGTTGTACCATTGCAGTTAGCTCTGACTGAGCCCCAAATTCAGCCAAGCTTTTATTGCTGAGTTCTCTTCTGTGTGATGGGTAGGCTGAGTACTACAGATTGAAAGGTAGGGGGGAAACTGAGTTTAAACCTTACCAAATCACCTCTTTATGGGCTCACGCATTAGAAGAGTTGCTGAATGAACATTTACAAGATTGAAAATGCTCTATGTAAAAGTACATAAATGGATTAAAGCAAAACAAAATCCACCTTGCATTTTAAAGGAGATCTGTGTTAACAAAATGGAAGGCTTCGTTTGAAGTTTTAGAAATTTCCATCACTAGTTCATGCCTCCTAGTAGCAGGATTCTGGCATTTGTGTGATAAGATAAAGGCTGTAGAATGCAATTTTAATTTGAGAGGAATGAGCTTTTCATTATTTCCTGCTTTGAAACATAGGGTTAATGAGCATACAGCAAGGCTCTGTAGTTTAGTGCCACTACTACAGTTCATCCAATTTGGAGAGAAAAAAAGAAATAAAAGGGAAGTGGAATTAGCACAAGAAAATTATACAGATATGCGAATGACAGCTTCTGAATGCTTAGTGTGAAATTTCCCTTCAAGGTTCATGCACATCCTCAAGGGATGGAGCATTTTGAAATGATTAGCTCTTCATATAGTGAAGCCTTTTTCCTTGCAGTCATGGCAACAGCTCAGGAGCTCTCCCCTCTTTTCCCATCTCCCGCACCTTGGCAACAGGAGTGCTGCAGGTTTTTCATCTCCTCCTGTTTGGCTCTTCGCTGCCCAGTACAGATTCTGAGTTAAGGTAACTTTTACAAATGTAATGACCCATTGTAACTAATGAGAAAGGACAGTTGCAGACTGGGAAATCAGATAGGAACCTGGCTTGGTTGGTCCCACCCTACAGGTCTCAGGATGCAGCAGGAGAGATGAATTTTACCTGGCTTGGAGCCACCCTTGCTGGCAAAATGGAAACTGAAATTGGCTCGGATAAAATCTGCATTTATCCTAGAAGTTTGTAGTAAGCAGTCAGGGTTTTTTTTCTGTTTTGCTTTGGTTTTCTAAATTGTATATTCCTTTCTTCAGTGTTCTCCCAGTATTGTGATTTCACAGTCTCCTGTCACTGCTATTTTTGCAGGGTCATTCTTTGTAGCAACCTATTTAACTCTGAAATTTGTCTGGGCATAGTAACTGGTAGAGTGCTGGTGTTTCCATGCCGAGTTACCTACTAAGTGTGTTAGCTAAATGGAGACTTAAACCTGCTTAGAAAACCATTGGGCTGTGGCCCCATTAAATATATATATCTGGGAGCCAAGCAAAGCATTTGTGGCATCTTCTGGGATAAGTACTCTTCTGGATTCCTGTCTCAAAGCATCTATTAAAATTTTACTGCTTGTCTTGGGTGTGAATTTTCAGCAGTTGAAAGACAGTTATCTGGCATCTACAAAATAAATAGGGAGCACAGTTGGAGCAGGTGACTCATTTTTGGTATAAATAAGATTTTTTTTCTTACTATTTGTCATTTGGAAAGAGAAGTGTCTTCAAGCTGAAGGACATCATAGAGACACTGCATTCACTTACATGGTCCCAGCTTGACCTAAGAAAAGGAGGATTTCTCAGGGCTGTTCTGCCAAACTCTTTGTTCAGAAACCTTCCACAGTTTTAAAATTTTCCTTTTTAGGACTGTCACTGCATCATTCTGAGAAGATATTGCAGTAGGTTTAAAACAATGTTTTCTGTTGGTGGATTTCAGATCAGGTTAACAAGATGGCATTTTTCCCTCAACTTCCTTACGTATAGGTCTAAGTCATAGTCAGGAGAATAAAATAACTTAAGTCATTTCCTGCCTGATATAAAAAGGATAAAGAGGGAAAAGTTAGCTGTTGCTGTTGAGGCTGGTTTAAGACAAAACCGGTCAGAACTAAACAGAGAGCCTGGAGCACACAGTCAGTGGTGAGACAACAAGAAACCGGCATTACCTCCTGCATTTCCAGGTGCCTTGACCATCCCCTCCTCCCTCAGGAATGGTATGAGGCAAGTGGTGTGCAGGAAGTTTCTGAAGGAGACAGCTCTGCATTCAGAGACTGAGAGTCTGACATCTGCCACAAGATCTTACATCAAATAACAAAGTCAGGTTTGTTTATGTGTATTTGTCATCAGTCTTTGTAGCTGGAACAAAGACTTCAAACAGTGGCCTTGTTTGTATGGTCAGTGCAGAACACAACTTCATTGCTGTGGGTCTGCACCTTTCCCATAAACCTCAAGCCTTTTTCTCCTGCTTTGGACAGGATGCTGCTTTAAAAAATCCCTGAAATGTGCTTGGCAATGTGAGATTTGGCAAGAACATTAACTGCTTTGAATAAATCAGATAATCTGAGCCAGATATTCTAGACCTACTGCATCACTGAAACTGGGGTTTATTACTGATTGAACGCAAACCTTATTTGTGTCTACTAAAAAGCACTATAAACGGTAGTGGTAATGTTGCTAAGGAGCTGTTTACCTGCCAAATGTGTCTCTGTGATGCATGAGGTGACCATGGGAACCAATTTGGTGGCAATTATTTAAAGAAAACCTTGCAATGGAATGATTATTGCATGTATACTAAATATTTCTGAAGTTGCATTTGAAAAGCTTATTTCTGGGAAAGGGTATAATAGCTAGAAACCCATTTAGAGAGAAGGGTCAGCACAGGTCTTGCATAAAAAATACATTACTAGAGCCAGGTTTTTTGATGTATATTTTACAAATCACGTTTTGAAAATAAATAGGAAGTCTGTATTGGGTTATCAACTTTGTGCAAATTTAAAATGGTTTGGTGTCTATTCCTAGGGGACTCAGTCTTTTGCCTGGTTTCGTTTTTTGTAAAAGATTAATTACAGGTTGCTGTATTCCCCCTCGAGAACTTATTAACTATGTCTCTCTCTCCAAAGAGTGCTTGGCTCTCATGAGATAAAGTGCCTTAGGCTAAAAGCTGCTGATTCCATTTCTGATTCATAAAGAAATTTTTTAAACTTATTTTTATCCCTACTGACATTTTTCACCAGTAATAACTAATAGCAAAACACTAGGATCAAGGCTGTTATGATATTGTCTTATAAAGGAAGCATGTGCTGTGCAAGTGATTTTTCAGGGGTTGAATTTTACTGGAAAGGTTAAGCACAAAGATTATTTTAAAGAGTATGTGTTGAATTCAAAGGAAAAAAATTCACATTGACTATAAACATTGAAACTGTAGGAAAACCTCCTGTTGCCTGATACAATTTTAATGGAATATAGTTACTTATGAGTTGCCCTCAGGATGCCACCAAAATACATGTCTTGGTGACGTTCTACCATAAAGCCATTATGGTACCATTTCCATTTAACTCAGTAATGAATTCTGTAGGAAATCTGAAGTAATGGCTGGTGTAAGATTAGAATTTGCTGATTTTTTCACTTATGGCCCAGCTGACAACTGTCATCTGAGTAGAGTAATTAAGAAGGAATCAATACAGAGAATTTATAATGATGGGTAAAGTTTGTTTGGAAAATTGAAAGACATTTCAGTGTAAATAAAGAGGGATGAGAATGACTGTGTTTCAGATGAGAAAATACACAAAACTGAAGCGCTGTCGGGTTCCAGATGATTACTTGTATGGACTGGCTTTTCAAGAGATAGAGATTATTTCATCCTTAAGTTATTATAATCAGGCTGGCCTTGGGTTTTTTGCTTTTAAGTCACTTCAGGTTGCATGGCTCAGTCTCTGTCTCTCAGCAGCTCTCAGACCAAGGGTGACGTCACAGCAGTGCAAAGTGAATCAGTGCCTTTCACAAAGACAAGTCTTGTGTGTGTTCACTTAGAGCCATTGCAGCTCATGCTGGGGCTTTACTTGCCAGCACATACAACAATAAGGATATTTTTAAGGCCTGTAGGAACTCAGTTAGATGTATTCTTTGGTAAAACTGGAATAGATTTATGCACATAATCCACAGTGGGGCTGGAAAACATGTCCAAGTATAGAAAACAGGCTGTTTCTGGACTTGTGTTTGTATGTCTGGAGGTATTTTAGTATTGCAGGGAAAAAAATCCATACAATTACAGTGGAAGGATGATTAGGTGGACAGTAAAGTTTTTCAGAAGGTACTGTTTGAATGTCATGGCTCATAAATTCACTAAATAACTTTATTTGCAATGTAGAAGTGAATTAGAAGTTGGCAATATATTTAGCTTTTTAAATTATTATTATTTAGGGTTTTGAAAATTATTTGGGTTTTTTTATTTTTCCTGTGTTCCAGTGACTTGGGTCAGTCTCATTGTTATTTCCAAGTGGTGAAGAGGACCAAATGCTTCTCTCCCAGTTAGCTTCAATGTGCTCACTTTGAAATAGTGGAGCAGAGAAGTCAGGTTCTTTCTCACTCTGGTAAATGAACATTTTTCAGTGCTAGACACACCCTTTTGGAACAGGATTGTGATGCACTGCTGGAACTAGGTTACTTGCAAGTCTCTGAGCTTACCTGTGTTCACCATCATGTCAACTGGGAACTCCCATTATCTGAGCTAATGTTCAACTTTGTGCTAATTGGAAGGTCTGGGTTTAATTTATTTAACACAGTGTGTGTCTCTCTAGTGTACCTTAAAAGAACATATATTACAGGTTTTTTTCTGTTGACAGAGCCTCCATCCTCCTTGAGTCCTGCATGTTTGTTTCTTTGTAAGGCACAAATGAAAAGTGGTTCTTATAAGCACTGTAATGATTGTTTAAAGGTTGTGCTTAATTAAAACTTCCCATTGTCTTTCAGACACCCCGAACATGTGAAAACTTTATCAAATTGTGCAAGAAGAACTATTATGATGGAACAATTTTTCACCGATCAATTCGGAATTTTGTGGTGAGTATTAAAAAACTCCTGTGTAATGCACAATATTTACTCAAAATATCACGTATATTTAACTTACCTCAGGTTTAGGTTCTTCCGTGCATGACAGCTTGCACTAGATGTATATTAAATATACCATCAGGATTAGGGTTGTCTTAACCTATGCTGTGTGTATTTACTGGTCCTACTAACAATTGTCTCTGACTAATGTTGTCACTCAGAACATCACTGCATTCAGCACTGCATTTGCTGGTGTTCCAGACAAAGCCTTGAAGAGTCATTGCCTTGGCTCTTGTTATCTTCCCCAAGATGTGGGTGGGTGGTTAATGAACAGAAGGAGAGAGAGGGAAATGCTAATTTGGATAAGTAATGCTGTGGCCTGTTGAAATCCCATTCAGATGAAACTTAAGCAAGCATCTGAATTTCTATTTCCTTTCCTAGTGTGCTCCAGCACCCGGTGCCCAGGCTTTCTTGTGAAGGAGTTAAAGAGCACCTTGTGTTCCAGAATGTGTCTTTGGTAGTCAAAGATCTTTATTTACAGAGTTACAGTCCAGGCAGCTTAGGATATTGTAGGTGCCCCCTACTCCTTTCAGAAGAATTAACAACCTGATCCTGAAGACAGAGCACATCTCACAGAGAACATCACTGGATGTTACATTCCATCCTGTCATCCTACAAAAAGCTTTTTTTTCTTTTGACAGCCCTGCATATCTCAGTTCATAGTTAAACTCACAACTAAAATTGTACTTGTATGCTATTACTTTGAAACTGGTCATGTCACGCTCCCTCCATTGGCATTAGAATACTGAATATTATTTCTGTAGGTCCTGCATGTACAGTGATTAATAGATGTAATTAATTTTGTTACTGAAAGATGGGTTCCACACAAGGATTTTTCCTCCTGAAGATAGTGAGTGGGATACAGATTCAGATACAAAAAATATTCCATATTCCCTCTTTTCTCGCCTTCCCATCATGTGGAGGGTTGGTAGCAAAATACAAAGCCTTTTCAGTTCCAAAAGCAGTGCATCACCAGCTGAAAGGCAGGTTCTGATTCAGCACATAATAAAAGGGATGATCTGGTTAACCCATTTTAGACTGGTTATTTTCCCTATTTACCCATAAAAGACCTGTTATTTTTATTAAACTGCCATTCTGCTTATGGATAAGCGATGTCAGGGATGAGAACCAGCTGATAAAGGCAGCTCCAAATAAGTAGTAATGGTTTCCTTGTTGCTGACTTGTCAGCATGACACAGTAAAGAAAGCAGAAAATTGAACAAAATTGGCTTTTATGGTTTGTATTTAATATCTTTCACACAGACACATATGTAACGTTGATTTATTTTAATTCTGCAGATCCAAGGAGGTGATCCAACTGGAACAGGAACAGGTAAGGTTGAGTTTGAATCAAGTAAACTGTTCTCACTTCATGGGCTGGGTTGTTAGATTTACTTCCAGACAATTTTAAATTAAAATTCTCTAACTCATGATATGTGGTACATTGTGTTTCCTTTAAAACAGAGGTTTCATTGATTTTTTTTTATAACTGTGTTGACTATGTTCAAAATTTCATCCGATGTATTCTCGGTCTAAAGCTTGGGCACTCTTCCATGCAGAATTCTTGCAGTTTTTGCTTCCTTTTTCCTTCAGAAAATAAATAAATGAAAATTATAAAGATTTTACTGCTGGTCTTCCAGGGCAAAGAACAAAGGAAGAAACACATTCATGCAAAGTTGCTTTCAAATTCAGTGTTAATGAAATACTCGAGACCTGCCTCGGAATTGGTGATTGGCCAGACACCATCTGTTCTCCCAGCTAGTTGCCTTGTAAAGCCCAAGCTGCTCTTTTTCTAACTTATAGGGATCACTGTTACAAAATTCTTCTGCCTGCTCTTTCTCCCTCAGTTGGAGATCTGGTAACAGTTGTATCAGGAATGGGCAGGAGGCAGAACAGCTGAAAGGTGTCAGGGCATTGCCCACCACAGGAGATGTGTCACATAATACCTCTGGTCACTGCTGTAAATTTGCTCATTTTCTACTTGCACCTTCTATCTGCCCACTTGAGGCTGTCACCAGCACACCCAGCTCCTCACCTGCTTAATACTTTAGCTCTATTTACTTTGTGAATAATGTTAGTGTGAGTTGCCCAACAGCTTTTCTTGTAGTGTATGTGATAATCAACAGTTGCAGGATTTGAGACTAGTTGAAGGTTCAGTGTTTTCGATGGCAAAAACCCATTAACAAGAATTGTTACCATCTATGCTTGGACTGTCAAATGCAATTTGATTTTTTTATAAGGAAAGTTTTGGTTCAAATCCCGAAAGACGTAATTAGGAACATCTTTTGAAATGAGAAATTAAAGAGGTGTCAGGAGACAGGAGAGATTTAATGGGTTGACTCAGACACCTCTCACCCTTGCAGGGTGGAGTTCAGATCCTGCTGTGGAATGAAAATTAACTGGCTGGTGTCATTCCTGTTTCTGTTTGTGCAAATGGCAGCAGTGCTGTAAGAGTTAACAGAGGCAGAGGACTGGCATCACTGCTGCACTGGAGGGCAAGACTCAGCTCCACTGTGAAATGCTAATAAGCACATAGGATGAAAATCTTCCTATGTATATTCTTTCACTTAAGAAAGGGAGTCTAATGACCTCTAGTATTTTCCATCTTGTTTTCCTCCTTGTCATTCTTAATTAAATATGAATATATCGCAGACAAGATGTCTCGCAAACATCTGTCAGGACTATTAAAGTTCTAATAAAATAGACAGTGTGCACTCAAATAGACATGAGTCTTGCAGATTTTTAAAGACTGGCTGCAATTATTGTAGAGTCCAAACGGTGCAAATGTCTTCTTTGCACCTGAATGGTTTTTATTTTTTGAAGACAGTTGAATTTTATATGTCTTTACCTAATTGCTTGTTGAATATGGTAATATCACAAGAAAATCTAAATGGAGAGCCTGGTGGGCTGCTAGATTGCTCTTGAACTGTCATGCCTTTGTGTTTAATACTTCAGTGAAGCTGCTTAGACAGTTCACAGAGTGCAAGTAGTCTGTCAGGATTTGTTCCTGACTAGCAGATAGATCCAGGGCACTTGACTGAGGCAGAAATTCCACTTGTGTGTCTCAAGCTGTAAGAAGGTGGCCAGATCTGAGGCTTGATGTTCTCTTGGCAGCAGGACAGCCAGAGGAGGGTTCAGCTCAGCAGCACTGCTCGAGCAGGGCAGATGGACTGATGCTCTCTTGGGCTCCCATGCTGTAAAAATGTTGCTCCATTGGTTTATGCATTATTAATGTGATCGCAGGCATTCACTTTAGGAAAGCTTTGGGGTGAAGCACAGGGATTCAGTATTTTGTACTGATTTTGCCTGTGGCCTGTTTGTTATTTGCAGGATAAATTCCCCTTTTTTATTTCTACTGGTGGAAGGGATTTCAGTATTTCTTTGACTCACTGCTTCTTAGAACAGGAAAAAAAAAGATGCACCTTTGAAAGCTAAAAAAGTCTGTAAGATTAAATGGGCTTTAGAAGTAAATAACTTGACTTCTGTAATATCAGAGAAGCATATGAGAACAGAACAGGGCTTCCTTCCCAGATATTTCAATTGGCAATAGGGAGGACTATTTGGAGGTTACCCTTTAAATGTCAATATTATAAACTGTTTCTATTAGAGCCTTTTGTAGGAAGACTTCAGAACAAAAAGAACATACTTTGTTTCCTCATCCACACAGAACCTTCTGCTTTAACTGATGGTTTCTAGCTTTAACTGATGGTTTCTAGCTAAAAGATTTGGCCTTTTGGGTTTTTTTTTTTTAAAAACACCCTTTTCCAAACTGATACATGGAAGATGCATTAAGCCTGTATATATTTTTCTTCTATTTATTTAATTATTCCTGTTCATTAGTCCAGGAACGAGAACAGACTTGTTTGAATACCTTCCCACCATTTGGGTTCTGTCATCTGACATTCATCATATGTGTCAGGGTGTCAGGTTTACGGTTGCAGCCCCCAGATGCTGAGATGATCACCCACTCCATTGCTAACTAAGCCCAGGTCTGTTCATCTGCTGGGTAGATTTGGGCACAATTAGTACAATATGACATAAGATTACTTGTCATACGCACACAGACTGCAGCTGTGCTCTTGGCTCACCTGGATTAAGTGTGCTTGTGCTTTGGAAACAGTTCACAGAGGTAAATGCCAAGCTGGCTGTCACTGACCATCCTCTCCCATGGCTACTCCAGCTGAACTGTTCTCTCTGTAAGCAGCACTCAGCCTTACTTTGTTGTTTGTTATTCAGCTCTCCAATAGTTCCGTTTTGAGTCTCTTTTGCACTGTCATAAAAGTAAATGTGACCCGGCCGACATGTGAAGGACAACTAATTCCTGGTACTCAGCAGTTAACCTTGGAATGGAGAAGGGTGGAAATTAGCATTATGGCATCTGGGAGTTGAGATACCACCCTGGGAAAAGAGTGGGGAATAGCTTAGCATAGCTGTCAGACCTGCACTGCCAGAGCAGTCAGATACACAGTCCTGCAAGGCTGACACTGGTTTGGAGGACCAGACTCATTTTCCTACAGCCTTCCACTTAATGTTTCATAAGACTACTGGGAGAAATTTTATTGCAGTGCAGTAGCTTATTTCTTTTCTAACAAAATAACCACCCATAGAGGCAGTATTCAGAGCAGTAAGCTGAGTCATGGTCATTCTTTGTAATGATTAATTATTTGAAAATGAATTTTAGATTTGTGAATATCTCTTTTCCTGCTGTTCATAACAAGTAAGTGGTTGAACATTGTGAGTAATTCTAACTCATGGTCGTGCAAGTGGAGCAGCTGCTCTGTATTTTCAGTGTTCCAAATAATAGAAGAAAATTTGCATGTAGAAAAAATGAGTTTAATATCCTAACCCTTTTGTATGAAAAAGGGAAAACCATATATGCAAAGCATCACATTTTCAAAGCAGCACAGGCATTTTTCAGCTACTCTTTCTTGCAACCTGTTGGAAGGTGTCATGAATCAGCCTGTGATTTATGAATCCAGGAGGGCGCAAAGGAGGCACATTATAGCTGTAAAAGTCCAGGATGAAATACCTCTGTAGATAGGAATTGCATTTTGGTTGGCAGCAAAAGCTCCTCTGAAATGTCAATAGCAAAGGACTCTGGACAAACTTCAATATAATGTGATTTCCTAAGATTGCAAGTTCCTAAACTGTACCAGTTTTACAGTCCCTTTTCTTGCATGATTGAAGCTCAGCAAAAGGACAAGAGCAAGACCTTTTTATCTAGAATATACTCCTTTTAATCTGCAGCCCCTCTGCAAATCCGCTCTCGGGTTTGTGGGGTTGAGTACCACGTCCTCTTATCTGAGAGGAGAGAAGCATTTACTGCCTGAGCTAAGGCTTTCATATTTGCAAAATTATTCCAGAATCTCACTTGGAAAGCTCTACAGAAGTGTCAGATGTTATTATGTACCTCGTTGTTCCAAATGACAAGAAGAAAATTACAGAAAGTAAGCCATCATTTTTGTGAATCAGAACCCTCCCACTTCCTTACCACTGCTTAGCAATTTTTAAGCCAGAAAAAGGAAGGATTTATTTAAAATCACAACTGTCATGAATGATGATTCCCAGCCCACACCTGGCTTTTGGAATGCTACATTTCTGAAGCTTTAGATGCATCTCTCAGCTCTTTGCAAGGAAGTTGTACAAATTCTGTGATTGTACCTCAAAAAAAAATTTAAACGCTCTTAGTAGGAACAAAGACTACCAAAGAGTAATTTGGTTTAGGTCAAAAGACAATCTGAAAATGTGGCTTTTTTCTGTGTAGTTGCTAATGTGTGATTGCTTCAGATGTCAGTTTTGATCTGTTCACCTGTTTACTATCAGCACAGGGTGCAGATACAAGACTGAATAACTAACCATGCTTCAGTACAAGCTAAATATATTGTGCCACTCTGGATAGCCACAGAAATTATTAATGTTCTTTTCTAAGAGCTATGTGGTCTGTTTCATTTCATCTCTGTGTGAGAATGAGTTAAATACATCTTTAATTTAAGAGAATTTTTTAAAAGGGAGAATGTGTGGAATTGTCTCCCAGCTTCCTTCAGCTTTGAATCATGTGTATCTGAGTAGGCATGTGATTTTTATTTTACAGAATTGTACAAAAACTCTTTCTGGCTCCTGAAGGCTTTGACACTGTGCAGGTTAAATGCTGTTGAGTGCCAGTGTATTTCTGTGGCCAATCCCCAGTACGTTTCCTTTTGGAAGCTCCGTGCAAGCAGGAGATCCCCATGTGCAGGCTGTAATTATTCCCAACACCAATCCAGCCAGTGGCAGTATGTGCTGGGGCCATGGCTGCTGCCATGTGAACTGATTTTTAGCACAGAAGCCCACAGAATTTTTTTCCAGCACTTTTTGTAATAGGATCTCAGAAACATTTACAAGTCCAGTAGGCACAGGGCTCCACTTGGACAGAAGATAGGCTGAGAGGGAGGTGAAGTGACAGCCGTGAATCCAACACCCGGAGTCGATTCTTGTTTTCCGTGGGCTTTGCTTGTAGGCTGGTACAGCAGCACTGGGGTGAGGGGTTTGCATCATCGTGACTCCAAATATAGCCAGCAGAGATCTCTGTGCACTCTGAGGAAGATTTGGGGAGTATAAGGAGGAGCCTCCTCTCTTTATGGCACATTACAGGGAGTGTAATGTGAAAAGACTGGAGCCAGACGCTGCCATGCTCCCACCTCCTCTGTCTGCATCCATTCTGCTTTCAGAAAATGTACAGCCACACCTCCCAACTGTGTTGAGAATAAACACGGTAAAATCTGCTAGGTACTTACAAACACCCCATAATTATTAGTAGGTTTGGAACCTGTGAGTGGTTTTCCCAAGTTTGCATTGAGCTCTAATGTAGAGAGTAAAATGTAAGAATGTAAAATCCCTGTTCCAGCTGAGCATTAGGCACTGTGCTGCCACGGCCCTAGACTGATGAGGGGTCTGTACTTAATCTTCACAGAGAAAGTCATGCTGGGTTGCAGTAATTAAAAAAATGTATAGATGTAACTTGCCATCTTCTGACTTGTTCTGTCTAGTCCTGCTTCGGGCAGATATTTGAAGCCTGGAACAATTCCAGAGGTTAGCAGGAGTTTGACGAAAAGCACATTCAGGCTATTTTTAATTTAAGGAGAATACTTTGGGGTTTTCCTTAAAAAAGAAAAAAAAGTATTCCCTTTAAATTATTTTAAAAAAACCAAACCAAAACAACAACAAAACCCCCTAAGCCATGCCTGCTCTGCTGTCTGAGTGCCTTTGCAGCGTCTCCACCGCCCTTTGCCAGTCTGTGCTGCTGGGTCTCCACAGACACTTCAGTCATGTCCTTCACAGGACGTCTGGCCTTCTAGGCAAATGCTGCACAGGCCATTCCCTGCTCCTGCTGCAGCTCCCAGGCAGACAGAATTAGCCTTGGAAACAGCTGTATGGCAGACAGAGCAGGGGCTGTAACTATCTGCTAAAATATTAGTGCTTATTTCCAGAGAACCAGAATGAGCCCGACTTAGCTTTCATACACACGAGATTAATTCTGACCTGCATCATCCAAAATGAAATCACACAAAAATAAGTATTCCAAAATCTGATCATGGCTCATTGCTCCTGTCTGCAAGCTCTTGGGTCTGGTTGTTTGTTGTGCCAGAAAGAGAAAGTCTCTCTGTCATTCACAATTTTTCTCTTTCCTTTTGAATTATTTTTCTGACCAGTGAAGGCTTCAGGCTTGATTCCACTCTCTTTCAGCAGCTTGACTGTAATTCCAGCATCAGCTGGAAGCACATGAAGGGTGTAGCAGACTCACAGGTTTGGCCACTTGCTGCTGTGTCCCATCTCAACAGACTGGGCTCATGTTCTGTATCCTCTGAAAACTTCAGACAGCACAAACTCCTCTAGAGCTGGCTGCAGCTGTACCATAACCCTGTCACCCACTACTGGAAAAGATTGGCATATGGGATCAAGCTGATGTAATTTAGCTAATCTTAAAATATTCAATAGCCAGATATTGCTGAAGTAACCACTGCTGTACTCCTGATTACAGAAAATCCCTACAGGGTTTGTCCACTTTTGCCACCTCTTGTCAAACTGCAGAGCAGGCAACACTGAACTCTATTAATAGGTCTTTTGAGTATGATTAATTGGGTTTTTAAGTGGGTCAGCTTCTTCCAGAATT
Organism: Oreocharis arfaki; assembly: GCA_013398015.1. Classification (NCBI taxonomy): domain Eukaryota; kingdom Metazoa; phylum Chordata; class Aves; order Passeriformes; family Paramythiidae; genus Oreocharis; species Oreocharis arfaki. The sequence goes on from VZRR01013730.1 coordinate 89,591, forward strand.
CTTCACTTAGTTCCACTTGCAGCTGTCCATATGTGATGCTTTGTTTTCAAGGTATCATCTGGAACTCTTTCCTCATTTCATGCACTTTTGTGATTTTTTGGGCAAGGTTTTCAGTAGGAGCCTGATTTGTTCCTTGGTTTCATTTGCTATTTATTTTGCTTGTATGTGCAGCCATATCATCAAATTGCTTTCTGTGCTGTGTGTGCACATGGCTGTGGAGCACTACAGATCCCTCCCTGACCTCCTGCTTTTCCAGTGATACACTTACTCTGGAGGGCTCTTGAGCCAGTTCTGCAGATGGACAAGTCTTGCTGCCTCTTTGGATACTTCTGTTTGTTTTATTTTTAATACTGTCCTAAGGTGAAATATTTTTTCATGGTTTGTCAAACAAGATTATGGATTTGACTGTAAAACTATGACTCATCTCAGCCTTCGTTTTTCTTATTAAGAATGATCCTGGAGGAAAGTGCAAATGAAAATGTCAGATCTGTCATAAATAATGTAAAAATGACAGCCAGGAGGAGAGCTCTCACGGACCCTCTCTCTGTCCACAGTCACAGAAAAGAAATCAGTTTTGGAGGGCTGGGGCTGGGGTTTGTGCAACTTTATCATCCTTTTACCTTCACTGCATTTAAGTGTTCACATCATCCAGGTATCTAGTCCAAATGTCTAATTTTTGCCTTTTATTCTGGAGCACCATATATCATCATTCTTCATTGTTCAGTCTGGAATTAAGCGTTTGAGCTTATAGCTCCTATTCTTAGTTGATTCTATGAATGTGTTTCATCTCCCTGATGTTTTATTTCTGGAAGCAGTGCTAAATCCAGAGTGCAATTAAACTGGTAACTCTTTGCTCTGTGTTTTGTCATGAAGCCAATTTTAAAGATTTAATGTCTCAAAAGAGAAAAATTATGGTGGACCAGCAGTAAAAAATTAAATCCTTGACTGTTCTTCAGCACAGGATACATAAAGCTGTTGATAAAGTGTGCTGTGTTGCAGCTGATAGTGTGAGAGCACAGAAATGTGTTGCCAGTTGCAAACATCAGATTTCAAGGTCGTGCTCAAATACTGGCCTATTGATAGGGTGAGGTAACAATGTATTAACACATAGTGACTGGAAGTGCTGGAAACCTTGAATTTAATGTCAGTGCCTGCTAGAAAACACAGTGGGAAACTAATGAAAACAAACATTCTTCTATCATTTTTTTCTCTTTTAAGGAGGAGAATCTTACTGGGGAAAACCTTTCAAAGATGAATTCAAGCCCAATTTGTCTCACACAGGACGTGGTGTTCTTAGTATGGCAAATTCAGGACCCAACACAAACAAATCCCAGTTGTAAGTAGTCACTTGCTTTCTTGTGCTTTAGTGTTTCCCTCTGGACATTGTGTCTCACTCTGTTAAGAAGAAAAATGACATTTTATGAGCTACTATTTAAAGTTCAGTCAAGTGAAATAGTCTGTTGAGTGCTGCATATTGCAATCAGGGCTACAGCTGCTCTTAGCCAATCTAAGAGCAAAGTGAAGCATGGCAAGAAAACCTGTAGGTTTATTATATCAGCAATAATTTGTCTTTTTGGTTGTTATGATTTGAAGTTTTTGTTTGTTTTTGTCAGTGTCCCTCCCCAGTGTAACCCCTATAAGATCATTCATCACACCTCTTCACTCTGTTTAAATTTAGCCCCATATTGAACTTTTTGAAGGAATGAAATGAAACATGAACTCTATGGGAATATTACTTCTTTTTAGTCACCTGATTTTAAATAAACGAGAACAGTTCTGCTCTCTTGAAATGTGTAGACCCAGACATGGCAGAGTGTACAATCAGGGATGGAGAATAACTTGTTTTCCAACGTACAAAAGCAGAATGAGGACTAAAATGAGGCAAAATTTAAAGGTACTGAAGTTGTAATGGCCTTGTTCATGAGTAATATTAATATGGGTGTCTGCCTGCAGTCCTTTAAAAATGTTCTCTGTCACTTTAAGCCAACTATTTATTGGTTGCTCTGTAAGTACTGCAATATAAAAAAGTTGTTCTTTTATTGGGAGCCCCAGGAAAGAGTAAAAGTGTGTGTGTGTGCAGTACTGTGTCTTGGCACTGAGGACAGAGGGAGGGATGGGGTCTTGGTGTTCATGATGCTGAGTGTTATGATGGCTTGTAAACTCTGCAGCAGTGTGCTTTGCTTTAATTAAACACAAGTGCTTGTCTCAGGGCCTCACATTCTTAGGCTTACTCACATTCTTAAGCCTAAGCACGTGTGGGGCAGTTTGCTGGATCGAGTTGCTGTACAACTTGTTTTGGATTTGAATGTTCCTGCCAGCTCTCACGTGCTAAATAAGGGGAGAGTAGAGGCTTCTGTCCTCTTTTTTTTTTTTAAGGAGATTCTAATAACAGAAGTTACAGAGTCCATAAGTGATGTGCCATTTTGAGTCACTTCATCTGCTGCTGTAAATGTGATTGTATGTTCCCCTAAAATTTGCACATGAAATACAAAATTCCTTTATATGTAAGTCCTTAAGAGAGTCCAGCTGGCCGTATTTTTAAAGGTTCCTAGGCAGCACTTAGACACATCTAGCAACTGCACTAGCCTTAGGAACTCTGTGAATAGCTCTCCCCATAGGTGACAGGCACTGCAGGGCAGAAGGAGCTGGGTCGCCTTTGCAAGGTGATGTTTAAATGCTCAGGACTTCTCTGGGACTGTCCTGAGTTATGCTAATTCTGTTGTCCTTAATTTTATTTTGACTGCAGTGACAGATGAGAAGCTTTCCCTGTATATTTGCTACTTCTCAGGGTTTTTTAATTCCAATGCTATATAACTGACCATGTGATGATTGTAAGTATTGGATATCCAGGAATAAAGTGGTACCCCATGTGGGAGTTTGCATTCTGCACAGCATCCCAATACTTTCCTAGGGCAAGCTACGTCTTAGTAGACTGTCTGGCACATTACAGCTGCTCCTATTTCCAATCATATAACTTCCTGAGGCAGTTGCTTATATGGAAAAGTGCTTTTGGAATGCTTTTATATTTTTAGCTGTCTCCTATGTAGTGTAACAGATGGAGACAGGGAGGAGAGCCAGCACTGCATGTCCAGCCAAGACAGGCCATTGTGGTCTGCAGACCACAGTGTGGAAACCTTTGTCTCATACATTTGTAGTCCAAGACTTCCAAAGAAGTATCAAGCTTTAGAGAAAAGCTTTAGTAGTAAAGGTTGCTTTGGATTAGTGTTTTAGTTCCCATGTTTAAGTTTAAAAGTACAGCCCCCAAAATTAAAAGCCCAGTTAATTACTTTTGACACTTCGAAGTGTTCTTGTGGGATCTGAAGCATGAGTGTGCTCTGTCCAGAGGAGAAATGGATCCTCAACAGGTCAGTTTAAGGGAAGAGAAATGCAAAAAGTAAATATCCAGAAAATAGAAGTTTACACTGGCAGAGACTGTTGTGTCATGTAACTTTATTTGCTGGATACAAGCTGCCCATCGTGCACGAGAAATGTTCTTCCCAAGCAGGACACGTCTGTCTGCCCTGCATGAGCTTCCCAGGGCCTGCGTGGCAAGGAAGCAGATGCTCGGGTTAATTCTGGACTTGCTGCAAGGCCCCATTCTTGAGTACTGTTTAAGAATGTTAGTAAGGTGAAAAGTGGGAAGTCAAGACTCCAGAAATCCAGGATGGAACTCACAAAACTGAGGCGTTAAAGGATGTTTGCTCCACAGGCCTTCCAGAGAGGAGCCAGAGAGGGAGAGGGGCTTGGCTTCTCTCTGAAAGCTTTTGCAGACACTTTGTGTTTTCCAGCATTACTGGCTGTTGTTGAGGGTCAGTGGGACAATGTGGTAACTGTTATGTCTTTGTTCTTTCTAGCTTCATCACATTCCGCTCGTGTGCGTATCTGGACAAGAAGCATACAGTTTTTGGAAGGTAAGTGAAAGATATTTTGGGCAGCTGCATAGCAGACATTCTCCCCTGCGTGTCTGAAGCATAAAGAGAAGAATCTAGTGACTCTTGTAACTGAACTGGAGCAAAATCCTAGCTAACAATCCAGTTCTCCTGGTCATTACTAGGTGGGCAACATTGCACCAGTGCCAGTCAGCAGACCCTGCCTTTTTTCCCTCCTTTCATCACTGTAAGTTGCCTCACTTCCCTTCTGTGGGTGGCCCTCCAGGAGTCATGAACAAAGTAATCATCGTCATGTAATGAACCATGTTAATATTTGTGCATGTTAATTGCTGGGACACAAGAGATTAGCTCTTCAATACTGCTTTCATCCTCTTATGAGCCATCAGCTGAAAAATTAGTCATGACAGGACTGCTCTTCATCATGGCATAGAGCTTCTGCATAGATGAGGTCTTTTGGCCCTTCTTACTATTTTTTATTTTATTCTTCTTTTCTTTTATTGCTGACAATTATCACTGGTGTAAAATCTGTATATTTATGTGCATGTGTGTTTGTACATACATACATGCTTTTGCACACGCATATAAAGATACTACCAATGCCCAGACAGTGAGAGAACTTCATTCCTTATAAAGAAGTCTTTTCTGAAAGTCTTTTCCAATGAAGTTTTCACATGATAAAGATTAAGGTATTTATTGCAGAAGAAGATACAAAATCTTTGTTATGGTTTGTTCTTTGCTTCCTCTGCTGCAAGTATTTGGTATTTACCAAGTCAAGCAGAGCTGTTCTCAAACATCCTTCGTGCATGGCAGGAGGGGGGAATGTTACTAGCCTGCTGTATTGGTAGTTCCTGAGAATCTTACAATCTTTTTTACTTTTGGGGTTTTATTCTTTTGAATAAAATGGAATAAATTCTTTATTTGGGGTTTTATTCTTTTCGTAGTTTTATTCATTTGGAAGTCGGCGATGGAAAATAAAACCATGTGCTGTTTACTTTGATTGAATGTCATGCAATTGTGCTGTACAATGAAAGTGATATATTTAACCCATCTTCCCTGCCTGCAAGTTCTTGAGGCAGAAACTGCTTCATTTTAATGGCTCTTTATTTTAGTGCTGTTAATTCCAATACAGATTCTTCAATACTTGCACTCTTGGAAATGTACTTTTTTCTTTCTCAGGTTTGTCCTAGAAAAATTCAGAGTTCCCTTGTCCTTTAGAGAAAGCAGATCATAAAGCAAATTCTAATACTAAAAGCTGAGAGTCGGTTTATTCTTGGAGGACTTACCTTATCCAGATGTTAGGCCTATATCACTTAAGCTACACTTTGAGTCCACCTTGCAAAAACTCCTTCAAATCCCCTACAGTAATGCTGTTAACCTGAGCTGGCCACCTCATCCAATAATGTCTGTGTTAGGACAGCTCAGCTGAAAATGTGCCTGTTCTTCAGTTCTGGGTGCAGCCTGGCCTCAGAGAGCATCCCGTGGAGTCCTGCAGTGTCTTTGCTGTGTTTCCCCAGTGCACTCCAGTTTTACCAGAATTCACCAGGAAAGAATTTGGAGAGAAGCTGAGCTTTCTGTGGTGCAGGGAGTGTGCTCCCCAAAGCGTTCGCACTGTGCTGAGTATCTCAAGTACCTTGGGAGCAAAATAGCTCAGATGATGTTTCACACTGTATGTTGCCCTTTAGAGAGGAATTACTTCCATGTAAATCTGGTTAAGTGTATACAGCAGAGATTTTTGCAGTTTCAGCAAAGACTGTCTTAATTTGTGAATTGTCTTTGCTGCTACAGAAATCTGAGCTTAGGTGCCAGAGTGAAGAAGTGGTGCTGCTTATATTTTTAGCTAAAATACAATGGAAAAACTTTATAAAATAAAGTGTTGGTTTAGAATCATATTTGGCTTCTTGCATGAAAACTGAGTGACATCTTCATATGAACACAGAGCAGGGAAAGTTTACTCTGATCTGTCTTGCATGTAAATGAAGATCAATTCAAAGAAGGTAAAAATGAAGCTGCTGGGATATATGTATCCCAGTCAGTCTGTATTAATCTACAAATTGAATTATTGAATAATTGAATTTACCTACAAATTTAATAATAAAAGGTTGATGTGTGTAGCTCCTAAGATCTGTATTTTGTTATCAAAATCCTTCAGCTGTTTTTACCTGCATTGTTTTGAAAAGTCAGAAAAGCCAGAAGATGCTAGAGATTGTACCTCTAGTAAAATTCCAACTTCAGTTTGCTATTTTAGATCCTGGGTGGTTCCAGGATTTGGTGACTGTATCTGAGCTGATTATAGCACAATAATATCTGGGAAGCATATCTAGGAATAATATCTAGGTTTAAGAGCAGAATGAACCCATGATATCAGGATTCTTTGTTTCCATCAATGTTTTATTGTATTAACTGGATGCTTACTGGCCTGTTGTGACTTTCATATAGATTTGAGGATTACTTATTTCAGTTAATATAAAAACCTAAATACTCTGATCTGAACTGTACTCTCAGCTACTCCTATGTGACTCTGGTTCATGTTAGTGTCACACAGTTATCTTGGAGAGCACAATTTGACCTGTCTGTAATTTGTATAGAACTTTTCAGCAGGCTTTCCATAGTTTGGAGAACAAAAAAGAGTGAAAGGGCAACCATTCCCTACTCCTTTCTCTGTTTCTTTGATCGTGTGTGGGATGCACCATTGAAAACATCCTTCTCTGGAAATGCATCTTACTTATGTCTCCACTGGTTTGAAACACAGTTTTTTTACGTAGGAGAATCTATTAATGCCCACACCTGGGCAGTGGGACTGTGAAGAGGTGACATGTGTCTGCCTTAGCCACTGGAGTGTTCAAGTCTCAGGAGAAAGGTGTGGCTGGAGGACAGGGAAGGGCTTGTCATGGTTGTGCTGCCCACCATGGCAGTGATGAGGATGCAGGTACTGAAAAGAAAGGAGATAATCTGGCATGGCTGGGGAGCAAAAACAGAGAGTGAGAGAAGAATGCCTTCCCTTGGAGGTGTGTTGCAGGCTGCATGGATTTCCTGCTCCAACAGAGCTGCCTAGATTAAATTAGTAATTACCATTTCTAGTAATTACTATTTCTTCTGACTTAGAGAATGATGTAATTAACACAAAAACCAACTGGTGGCTTTTGTGGGCTTTTAGCTTGCTGGTAAGAGGTTTAATTTAGAAACTGAGATAATGTAAACCAACTGACATGCATTTGCTCTGCACAGAGGGGATGAGAAGCATTTGCAGGGGGCTGCTGCCTGGGGAGGGTCCTGCCTGCTGCTGCCCTGGGCTGTGCCTGGGACCTCCCTCCTACCCGTGCTCCAAGCAGGGCCTTGGCTGTGCCGTGACCTGCAGGAGCTCCAGGAACACTACAGCCAAAACAGCAGATAGGCTCAGGTTCCTGCTTGGTGTCCTTTATGAAATTTAGATGCAATCCATGCTGCTATTATGTTTTCTGTTGCAATGGTTCACAGCTCCTGTGGATCAGAGTCCTGGTACATTTGCCCTTTATAAGCAAAAATAGAAACACAATCTCTGTCCCTAAGAGCTGTGTAAGTAGAAAAGAGATTGCATATAGATAATACAGGGAAGTTGTGACAGTGACCCATTTCAACCTACCTTCCACCACCTTTGGAAAAAGAAAGCCCTAGGAAAAAACAAAATTGCTTCATCGATGTTTTTTGGGAGCCTGTTCCAAAGCTAAAGGCACACATTAAAAAGGGCATGTTTAAAATAGTGGTGGAAAGTGATCAACAGAAGGAGAGAAATGCTTTCAGAATTTTGGGTGAGATTTAGGACAAGCAGAGCATGGTGGGCTTGAAAACAAGGGCATGTTGCAGATATGTGTTGTGATAAAATGAAGGGCAATAAAGGGAGCAGAGAGGAAAGTCTTGTGGTCAGAGTGGCAAAGCTGGAAATTATCTGTGCAGCAGTTCTGTGTGTTTATTAGAGCATCACTTGTGTTTGTCAAGAGCTGAGAAAAGAAAGTGGCAACTGAGACAGGAGATGAGTATGTCAAGGACAGTTTTCTCCTTTGTATGAGGCTGCACATATCTGCTTACATGCATAACTTTTACTGTCTTTTGAGGTTTCTGCTGCTCATTCTTCAATTCTCTTATTCCCAGAAATAATGAACAAAGTGGTTTGGGAAACCTCAGACTTGGTCAGATTGGAGGCATCAGTCAGTAGCTGACATGCACTCAGCTTATTCTTCTCTTTTTTCCCCTTCTCCCCTTGCCAGATGCTTTTGTGGAAGAGAGTTCTTCCCTTGGATCAGTAGCACTCTGTATTAAGTATTCCTTAACCTGTTTAATGCCTTCTACTACAATTCTGTAGACTGGGGCAATGGAAGTAACTCTTGTCCTCTAAAGTAATTAGCTACATATGGCAACTACCAGGCATTATTCAGTTACCCAGGTACTGTTAAATAACACAGTGTCTGTTTCCACTTGCAACATTCCCTGTATGATTTGAATCAGTGAATCCCAGTTGCTTCTAAGCTGGAAAACTCATGTTCTTGTGGCTCTTCTGCTTTAGTACATCTGAAGATCGGAGAAACTGTGTGACAGCAGAAGAGCTTATTCTGTGTAGAGTGACCTAATTTTGCACTGCAGTGTCTGCTCCCCAGACACCAGGATAGGAGCAAGGAGCAAGGTGGGAAAATGAGCCAGGCCTCCCTGTGGAAGCCAGGGCTGTGGTGTCCTGCAGCACACAAGCACTGGGCTGTTGGAGCTGCATGAGGGCTGCTGTTGTTTCCTAAACAGTTGTATGATCTCTGAAGAGGGACCTGTGCCAAGGAAGGGAAGTCCTTTCGTGCCAGGTTCATCTGTTGAGTCTAGTTTCAAAAAGCTTTTTTCCAAGTTGTTTTATTGTTTCAGCACCCTTTATTACCATCTCTCGCCTGCTAGATTAAGCCCTTATCTAGCAGAGAGATGGAGATGTTTTGGCTGTATCCTTGTTGCACACTGGAGTTGCTCACTCCGTTGCAGATTGGGTGTATGCATAGAAAACATTTTGTCCTGAGTGTACGTGTTTGTGCATGTATGTGTTGTTCTCTTTCTGTGTGTATATAAATGTATGTTCTCCTTTTTATGAAAATAACCTTCGGGGCAGAATGTGTTTACAAAAGAGCAATTTTTCTTTCTGGTTTCTGTTTGTAGTTTAAAGCTTTTTTAAAAAAATCGTCCAGACATTGTTCATGTATCATCTTCTGACCAGGAAACAATCATGTTGGCCCACCGCCATCCCCAGCGTTGCATAAAGCTTAATTCCTGTAATTCTTTCAAACAAAAGTATGAGAAGTAGGTTCATGTGTGAATGTCTCTGGGACTGCAGGGGAGATGCAGTTTTCTTTGGGGGCAGTACTAACTAATGTGCAGTGAGACCTTCATTGGCATATTGCAGATGGATAGAGCCTGCTCTGGATATTTCACTTCTGCATCATGCAAAGGTATAGGTTATGAAGTGGTTATGAAGCAAGGTTACTACTTTACATAAAGGAGCCTCAACAGGAAGTAAGATTTTAATAACACATCTAAATGTGAAATGCAAAGATTTCCAGTGCTAACTTACCCAGCTTTCAAGAAAACAGAATTGCATGAGTAAGGGCACATTTTTGTTTTCATTCCTATGCTAACAAAAAAAAAAATACCCTAAATGTACCTGCCTTGTCGTTCATGCTTAAATGTAATGCAACATTTATCAAGCTCCTCTAAAAATACAGGCTGTCTCAGGGATGCTGAGCTAAATATATAGTTGAGATCATCATTTCTCTGTTCAGCATCTACTGGAAGCACACAGCAAATCCTTGGTTTCTTTGGTTGTTCTAATGTGAATGGTGTCTTGAAAGTGTTGGATTTCACCTGAACATCTTCTTAAACCTAAGTCAATTTAGGACAAAGCATGTGTGACACCTTATAAAAGGAATAGAGCCAGAAGCAGTGGAAAAGGTTAAACTTGTTTATCCCTTCTCCCTTCCCTTCCCTGCTGGCTCCCAACTTGGCACAAGGGACATTGCATGAGACCGGCCAACACAGTGTGAACTGTCACTGTCTGTGTCACACGTTTGGCACGTGCAAAGAGCATAAAGGGATGTTAGTTTGAATTTCTGCAATCTGCATTTTCTTTTACTGAAAATTATGTACAGATTTCCTTGAATATTATAATAATATTAAGTAGTGGCTCACTCTTTAGAGGATCTTTTTTTACTGCTTTTAGGTACTGATCTGATGGACTTTTCTACATGTAATTTGTATGGGCTTTTTTCTTGGCCCAAAATACGTGTTGTTCTGCAGGCAAAGAATCCCAGAAACTTCTCTGGTGTTGGTTTTCTCATTCTGTGTGGAGCAGTTGCTGTGAGGGATGCCAGTGCATGGGCTTTGACACATTATATCTCATCGAACTGATTTTAGTGCTGCAATGTAACATCATGAGATTTGACAATAACAACATGTAATGTTTCAAGGTCCTGCATGTACCTTGTCTCTCTTAGATCAGAGGAAAGCTTGCAAAAGCCTTTACAGTTTAGAATATTCAAATTTTTTTGCATCCAGCTCTGACTGCCAGGTTAGTGTGTAGTTCAGTTCTTACTGGATGGGTGATGTTTGCAATCAGATCTTATCCTTTTTGGATGTTACTTTTTAGTGGTGAGATACCAGCCTCAGCTGAACTTGACCCTGACAAAGCTCCCAAGTGCTCCCTGAACAAAAGTGACTCATAGATTATTTCCTGTCCCTCTGGTCAGAGCTCTCTCCTCTGAGCTGGTGGTTTGTATTCAAATTAGTTTTTATTTTTTATCAGTATTGCAGCCGTGTCTTTATAAAGACAAAAACATATATTGAGAGCTGACTGTGCTGACAGTGTTAAACACAGAGACTGTGCAAAATGCTGGAGAATGCAAGGGAGAAAAAAAGGAAGCAATTTTCCATTTGAGAGACAAGAAGTGAAGAAGAAAAGAGAATGACATGCTCTGCAGGCATAACAACTTTGTCTTCTTCCCCCTTAGGCCTTTACAATCATGTCAAAATAGACTATTTAGGTCATTTACTGATGACCTGTGAATGCCATGCCTATCTCAGCATTTCAAAATGTACAAGTGACAAAATATTACCAATAAAGTTTAATTAGCAGAGCAACTGAAGATCTGGTAGCATCAGTAAAATGCATTAGGGCTAATATTGTGGGAGGTCTAGCTATGGGCTAAGGGATTACTCAGCTGAGATTGCCAGTGCACAGCTGATCTGGCCATTTCAAACTATCAGAAACCTAATTAAATGAAAACATACAAGCAGATAATGAGTGAGCTGTCGGCTAGAAAATCCTCCGATATTAAATCAGAAGTTTCCTTTGGGGCAGTTGAAATACAGTGAATATATCTTGGGCTGGGTGTTAATCACCAGTAGTATAAGTGAATCTGATATTGGCCTGGAGAGAGATTTTAAAATTGAGTTTTTGTTATGAACTTTCCAAAGTTCATACAGGGTCTTCAAGCCCTGTGCAGCCTCCCCCAGCCTGCTCCCTCCAGTCACAAATGACTGAGGCTGTTCTAGCCTGCATACATGGGTTTTAATTGCACCTAAAAGTCACAGCCTGATTACAGAATATCAGCAGGCCCTTGGGGAATAAAGTTTGGAGCGGCACTGACAAATGAGCAAGCACAGCTGTGCTGGGGCAGGTGCTGAGAACACCCTCTCTGTCTTGGTTCATTCTCTGTGGTGGGGTCTGTCCTTTTGGTTGTGGTTACAGCCTGTCCCAGACCATGGGGTGGCAGTGAGGGAGTGGTGTAAAAGGTGTATTTCTCCATTAGATCAGCTGAGACCGTGGCAGGTGAGAGTCAGAGGCCTCTCCTGGTGCTGGCTGGGCAAATTCTGCCATGCTGGGACTGGACAGATGCCTTTGAGAGGGAAATACCCTGGTATGAGTGATAAAATGTGTAAAGGTGACTGTGAATACCATGTGTGTTTTGGTCGAGGCATTGCTTATTTCTTTGATCTGAAAGCAGAGTTAGGGGATAAAATGCTCCACATATTCCACCAGTTTGGTATCTTTTTTCCCCACCAGTTTCATTTAATTTGATTTTCCCCCATTTCATCTGCCCATCCCTTGGCAGCCTACTCGTGCTGTTGTCCCAGTAACAATCAGGCTTCAAAACAGTTGTTCCCCTGTGAAAGCTGGGGGATTGCAGGCTCTTGGCTTGCCCTGTCCCATGGGCAGCCCTGGACTCCTCAGTGGCCAGGTCCTGCCTTTGCTGCCGATCTCCTGGCCCCAAACTCCCCTGGCTCCTGGAGTGGTGTTTCTGAGAACTACGGCTGCTTCTCATTGTCCCACAGCCGTTAATAAGGGCTGTATTTTTGGTTCCTGGCCATGTGGCTTGGCTCTATTAGAACAGATGTTGTCCAGCTACAGCCTGCTTTGCTAATGGATTTGGATCACTCGGCATCAACAGCCTGTCTTCCTCTTTATTTACTGCTCTTCTAAGAATAGCTGTTTTCAAATTTAATTGTGGATGACGATGCGGATAAAAGTGTTAAATACCCTGGGACCAAGAGCTGATCCCAGCAGGACCCCTCTGAAAACATACTGACTCAGTGGTTCCTGTTTAAAATTAGATTTTGACACCTGTCAGCCAATTTTTTATTTAATGTGTGCTGTATTCACTTTATATCATTCTGGTTCCTCAATCAAAATATCAGCCGCCTTCCAGAAGTCTGTTCCATGGACACTGTTATCTCTGTTAACCACATCTGTTGTCTTAAACGTAGAAGGTTGTTTGACACTGTTTTCCACAAAACCTTGTTGATTGCTGTTACTTATTTCCTTTCTTTCTTAATCATGTCCTGTCTCCGCTATTCAATTATTTTGCTGGGATAGATGACAGGATGACAGGATTATAATTATCTGGGTTTCCCCATTTATCCTTTCTAAATATGCTTTTCTAGAACGTTCCCATTGTTCCACTCTTATTTTTGAAAATAAACATGCAACAGTCCAGAAAGCCTTCAGCCTTAAACATTTTGAAGCAAGTGTTTGGGTATGTGACTTGAAAAGTGAGAACCCAGGGATCTAAGGCCCTCCGAGGTGAAAACTGCTTTGAGAAGTGTCCTGGCCTTACCATGTGGCTGTGACTTGATGCTCTGCTGCTTTCCTAGAGCCCTCACGAGCTCACAGTCATGATGTTCTTCTGGAGGAATCCTGTGCTTTCTGTGTTACTGGTGTTAGTGCAGACAGCTCTGTCACTGCTCTCCTGTACTGCTGTAGTTACCATTCTCTTCCTGATAACACTCTTAGGTCTCATATACAATTTAAAAACAAAGAAAAAGAAAATACTTGTTCTTCATCTGGCTGGTTTGTGTGGCTCCCAGGTTTTGGGCTTTGCTTTGCCTCTGTTTGACTTTTCCATGTTCTGTTTAATTTTAAATTCAAACCCCATATTTGAGGAAAAAGTCCTTATCTTCCACACTGAATGACATTATCTTAGGTCTTCCAAACACAGTTGCTGATTCCCCTCTCCCCAAACATGATGATTTAAAAATCTGCTGGAGTAATGGGCATAAATCAGATATACTAAAGGTAAGGGTGTAGGATTATTTTGAGTATGTTGTGACGACTGGATAACATGACCTTTCTTTTTTAGGGTGGTTGGTGGCTTTGAGACTCTGACTGCTATGGAGAATGTGGAAAGTGACCCAAAAACAGACCGTCCCAAGGTACATGTGAAGCACTGGGGGCAGTGGCCTCACGTGGCAGGGCTGGTCACTCTGCTGACACTTCTTGAAGCCGAAACGGGGGGAGATGGCACAACTTAATCAGCAGATGGAATTACTGTTCCTCTCTTCTGCTTCCAGGAGGAAATAAGAATTGAGACAACAACTGTTTTTGTTGATCCCTATGAAGAGGCAGATGCACAGGTGAGGTTGCTTGGTTGGTTGGTTGAGGCTTTTTTTGAAAGGCCAAAGCTTTTCTGTGGAGAACTCTGCAACTTAAAGCCTGTTCTTTGCACATGGGCAGCCCCCTGGCCCGTCTGGTTGCCAGCTAAGATTAAGCAGCTGCCATTGAATATTGCCTTTTTGCCAGGATCCCGGTCACTCTTTCAGTGGAGAGTTACTCTTGTAACTGAGTCTGGCACAGCTCCCAGTCCATCAGGCTTCTGATGGTTTCCTTTCCAATGCTCCCAGTAGCTGTGGGTAGCTGCAGGTGAGAAGAAAGGAGTCTTGCTGTAATGGCTGCAGACAGCCTGTTTGTAGTGACCCTTGAGGGCTGTCTCATAAAGCCTGCCCTGTAATCTCAGTAGTGCTGATTGCTGGTTTAGAGTGCTTTAAAGCTTCAAAGAATTGCAGACGTTTTCTCCTCATTCTGCACTATCTCTTGCAACAGATTGCACCCTTTGCTTCCCACAGGTCGCTGCTGAAAGAGAGAAGTTCCAGGAGGAAGAAGAAGCAGCCAAAATAAAGGCTGAGGTAGTCCCACCAAAGAAAGAGGTTCAGACTCCTAAAACTTACCGACAGGGGATTGGAAAATACATCAACATGGCTGCAGCGTGAGTTCTCTGTCCATCTGATTTTTGCTGAGTATTTTAGGTGCCTTTCCTGTTGGATGCTGGCCCTGTCCAGTGCCATTGCTCAGATGTTTGGTTTGGGCCAGCAGAGACACCCTCATGTAGTCCTAACAGTCAAGAGTTTACTTTACTTCTGTTGTTTTTCAAGGTCACACATTAACAGAGCTTCTCTTTTAGCCCTTGAACATGACCAAGTTGGTCTTTAAAAGTGTTTGCTGACTTCAGAACTGTAGATACATTTCCAGAACTCAGAAGTCTTTGAGGAACTGTACTGTGTCACTTCCTACACCATCTTTTATCGTCTTCCTTTTCTGCAGCTATTTCTGAAGGCCGTGGTCCCACAGATGTTTCTCTTTAAGCAACTTCTGCCCTGCACAAAGTAGCTGCCCCAGGCCTCTGTCAGTTTGCTGCTCTGTTTCCCTGTTCAGCCACACAAACAGCTGTACCAGCACAGCTGAAATGGCTGGAAAGGGGAGCAGGTTCCCAGGCTTGCTGTGGGAGCACAGGGCAGCTGGGTAGCTCCAGGGTACATGGCTGGTTGGACAGGCTTATCCTAAAGCACCCTCTCCCAGACACCCTTTGTACCCCTGTCGGGATTGGCAGCACTGCTTTCTTTCCTAAGGACAGCACAGAATCCTGGATGAGCAGCAGCTTAGCATGTGTTTTGGAAAAATTAAAATAAATGCCTTCCACTTGATTTTTAGCAGACTTCTCTAAAAGCATTTGCAAAAATGCTGTTGTCTGTCTGCTATATAAAGGTCTGTATTTATGCATACACAGATCTGGGCAGCCATTTAATCAGCTTGTGTGTGCCTCTGTGACTTAGAGGCATTGGCATAAGTGTGAGAACAGAAATATGTTAGCTCAGATAGGTCAGTTTAGTGTGTCAGTAAAATTTTTCAGTTGCAGAATATTGCTTGTCCCTTAAAATACTATGTCCAGCTTAAAACTGCTGACACATTGCATTCTTATTTACAGAGGAAATCCAGCAGTTTGTGGCTCTGTGGAAAAGACCAGGTAGTATAGAAAGGACCTTCAGTCACTGCAGCCTGCTCTGGCAGATTTAGGGTTCTGTGTTCTCCCTATCTGCTACTGATATCTGACAATAAAACCACAGCATGTGAGCTGGCTGCACAGCGTTCCCTAGGGTTGCAAGCTCTGCTCAAGAGAGGCTGATAATAGCAGCAGCAACTGCAACAGGCTGGGCTCAAGAAACAGGAAAGGATCTGAAAAGCTCTCCCAGCTGCTTTATACCTAATTCCCCATAAATCCTTTTGCTGCCACAAGTGCAGGTCACGACGTGTGCAGAGAACTCATGGCTCATGTTTTCGTGACCATGCTAAAAAGGTACAGCTCCCACCTGGAGAACTTACTGTACTTTGAACACATTCCTGGGAATGTTCAAAGCCTGATCCAAATCATCCCCATGGACTCATTCTCCCTCTTTTTGGGCATGCCAAAGTCCCCCATCCCCAACCCCTGCAGTCCCCAAGCTGGCATGAAGCTTGCACTCCTGTCTAGTTGACAAGGGATGGGCTGGCTCCAGTATAGCTGGTGCTGGGGTAGAACAGGCAGAACAGGCATCCGAGTTGCCCTGGTCCCACTGGCAGTAAAGACTCCCTGAGAGCTGTTTTCATTCTGGCTGCAGGAAGCGCAGCGTGGAGGATGACGGGCCTTCAACCAGCACAGCTGTGAAGAAAGAGAAGAAGAGCACAGGCTTCGGGGACTTCAGCTCCTGGTAGCAGCGTGGGGAGCCCAGCGCTGGGGCAGCACAGCGCAAACAGGAGCCTCCCACGTGGCCCCAGAGAGCCCAAAAGACAGTCTGTCCTGGGGAGGGAAGGCACCGGCCTGCCCTTGCACTGGCAGAGAAAACTGCTGCTTTGTTGAGGCTGGTTAATGTGGCTTTGTTTTCTAGAGAGCACATTCCCCCACTGCATCTTCCTCGAAGGCCGTTTTGTTGTTGTTTTGCAAAGCAGGGAGCAGGCAGCCCAGCTCCCTGGGGATCAGCTGGAGCCTTTCTCTGCGTGGCTGGCAGCAAACCAGGCAGAGCCCAGCCTTGCAGGACACTGCTGCAGTGAACAGCTACGGTGGTGAAAGAGCTCCTTTTACAGGTACTCGTTCCCAGACCAGCCAAGTGTGCCAAGCGAGGGAATGAATTCATGTGCTGGGAAGCGCCTGTGCTGCTGGAGAGCTCTGTGGAGGGGCTCCAGCCTGTCCTGCCCTTACCTTCCAGCTGCCTCCTGCTGGTTCTCAACAAGGACCAATTTTGTCTCCTCTTTGCCAGGATCCTGTCTGGACTGACTGCTGTCAGTGTCTGAAGGGTCTCGCTCACTCCAGAATGAGCCCTCTCTGTACCCGTTAAAGCCTCCAACAGCCTGGGAAGCTGCAAATCTACATGGGGAGCCTGGGGCAGCTGCACCACTTACTCCTCCCAGTGGCTGCCCTTCCCTGAGCCACTGGACAGCCAGAGGTGCTAGGATGCACCAGTTCACACCTGCCCTCAGGTCCCAGAAACTACAGCCTTGAGCAACTGAGCAGGAATAGAAACAATTCTTTTGTTTGTGTTTTTAACATTCATCCCTAAAGCCTGGTCCTTGCAGGCTAAC
Organism: Oreocharis arfaki; assembly: GCA_013398015.1. Lineage (NCBI taxonomy): Eukaryota > Metazoa > Chordata > Aves > Passeriformes > Paramythiidae > Oreocharis > Oreocharis arfaki. Next base: position 106,640 of record VZRR01013730.1, read on the forward strand.
ACACCCCATAGTCTGCTCTGACATCAGGCTTCCCATCATTAGGAAAAACCACATAATATAGCTGACAGGCATCCCAGATGTTTCCATTACATACCCACAAATTATTAGGAATCTTAATAAAGGCCTTATGGGGTAAAGATATATCAGCCTGTGAAGTTTTAATCCCAAAGCATCTGTGTGGTACTGTCCCTTAGACATAGCAGGCTAGATCCTGAATATCACTTTTCAGGTCATCTTAAGTGTTTTCAGATAAGAGAAATGCCCTCCCTACCTCCTGTGTGGCTGAGGAGAAAGTTTTGTAATCCCCTTTGGAACAATACATTTGTATCGGTGGATTCATTCTTTAAGAAAAGACTCCATTTATAGGAAATTGCTGTAAAAACTTTTGGAAAATATTTTTCATTAAATGCTTTTATTTTCTTTTGAGTGCTTGACTTTGACTGTTCGACTGTTGTTTCCCAGATCATAGCATTGCAAAGGTGATTGTTCTACAAGGAAATGATTCATTCCTGCTTTTTAAGATGCCCATAAGGAATTCTGGGATCTCTGCGGATATGATTACAGCTTTGTTAAATCATAGGAAGTTCAAACTAATTTGAAAGAATAATAGGGGGAGTTTGTTTTGCAAACGTCTACGTTTGAAATAACACGTGTTTGATTACTGGAACAGGGGATTTGATGGTACTTTCCTAAAGCTGAGTTTCTCCTGTCTTATTGGAACCTCTTGTTTCTCCTGCGCTGGCCCTTTCATGATAAATTGTTATTGATCCCCTTTACCTAACTCGTACTTCAGCACACTTTTGAGTACTCAAGTTCACAGCATTGCTAGAGATGGGATAGGCAATTTTATGAATCCATAAGGATAAAATGCTGGTTTTGTACTAGATTAAAATGGACACTATTATGAAAGAAAGGAGCTTTTGACTACAAGGAAGGCAGCAGATGTATGGCAAGGGCTCCCATTTCAGCAAGTCCTTGCTGCAGCTTGATCCGAGGGGCGGTTTCCTGTGGCAGCAGGCTCTAGAGATAACTGCCCACTTTCCCTTTCTGTTGCATCTTTTTGCCAGAGCTCACTGCAGTCCCTGAAGGACCACTGCTGCTCACAGTGCAGAGGGACTGCTGCCCTTCCAAGCACTGCCTTTCCACTGCCCCTTTCCTCACTATTTCCCACCATAACATTGGACACAAAAGAAAGAACAATTTCCTGGCTTCTAGGAAGGGCTGAGCGTGACCCTTCCAGTTTTGCTCCAAGCAGGGGGGAAGCTCTCCAGCCACGGTTTACCTCTGGACCTGGATCCAGCTCTCTGGCCTGCTGGTGCTCCCAGCTGCTGTCAGTGGCTCCCAGGCTGGGGGCACCGGCTCTGGCCCATCCGCAGGGTGCTGCAGTGGCCCAGGGGTTTGGCCAGTGCCCAGTGCTGAGTCAGCAGCCAGACTGGGCTTCGCGAGAGCTCTGCAGGGCCAACGCTGTCACTGTTCCACCACAGCCAGACCCTACAGTGGAGTTTTGTCCTGCAGAGCCCCACCTCTGCTCTCTCCCACACTTGCAATTCTGTGTATTCAAGTCAATTTATTTTTAATTTCACCTTCCCTTCTGGTCATTGGAATCCACAGGGCCAGCGTGACACAAGCTCTTCTCTGAAAGATGGCAGGGGCACAGAGAGCAGGGCACTGTGCTATATCCCTCATTTTTCCAAAATCTGGCTCTTTGCAGGGTGACTTGCAGTTTCCACTACCTGAGCCAGGAAAGGGGAGGAAGGAGGCTGTACTGAAACCTTTTTTCCCTTTCATCACTTGGTTCTCCAGCAAAGATGGTGTGTTAAGGGAATACCCAACTAGCTCCTGCTATGGCCAGAGGGATCAGCAGAAATTGTGCAGCCTTACTACAGGAACTCACTCCTGGGAACCACTGTGCTGTTTGTAAGCACATTTTTACATTCTTTGACACTTTTCCAGTAAATGTGCTTAGAGAGAAAAAGTAGGATTTTAACCTGGGGCTGAAGAAGCTTTTGTTTGGCCTTGACTAGAATAACACCAGCCTTCCAGTACTTTGCACTGCTCCATACCTGAGTTGCTCTGCTGAAAGGCACTGGTGACCAGTGAATTAATTGTTTCCTGAGATCTGGCACCCTTGCAGAGAGCAAAAGCACAAAACACCCTTGAGAAGGCAGTGGTGTGTGGTGGGGCTGGCAGCCGGGGCCGATTGTTTCCATACACAAAGAGGGGGCTCACGGGGGACTCAGATCTTCACCTCTGCTTTTTCCGGCATGAATTCAGCCTGGCCCCACGAGGAGCAAAGTATTGTCTGTGTGGGAAACAGCACAGATTAAACTGTTTTCCAAGCCAAGTAGCTGCAACTCTGTTACCATATTTACCGAGAGAAAAAGCCAAAAATATTATTGTTCAGTTTAATTTTGCCTGTTTCCTGCTGGTTTGAATGGCTGCAGCCCAGGAGTTCAGACTACCAGCTGCTCTGCTTCAGCATCACATGGTTGATTATGGTGGTACCCATCTCATGTGGGGCCGCAAACTGTGTTTGACGGTCTCTCCAAGGAAATCCTGCTTTTCCCTCCAGCCCCTTTCAAGACACAGCTGAGCCCAGCACGGGCTGTGAGTCCCCTTCGGCTGTGGTAGAGCCACAGGCATGGTCATGGCCACCCTGCAGGTGGAGGGAGCAGCTGGCAGATAAACCACTGGGTTCTAAGTATCAAATATTTCTGGGATCCCCCTGCCACCCATCGCTAGCAACCTTTGGAAGGAACAGGATGTCGGAAACCTGGCACAGGAAGCATCTTTTATAAGCAAGAGGAGGGGATTTGCCAAAACACCCCCCAAGTTTCCACACTGTTTGCTTTGGAGGAGGCAAACAAACGCCCTCAGACGGCACAGGAAGAGGCGGCAGCACCGGGCCCGGCCGGGTTACACCACGGCGGCGCGGCCGGGGAGCTCTCGCTTCCTCTCTTTCTTTGGGAAGTGTATTTGTTATCCCAGCCTTGTGGAGGGTTTAACCAGCCTGTGCTGGGACTGTGGGGAAGGGGCCAGAGCCATGGCCCCGGGAGGGACATTCCCACCGAAGGGGCACGCAGCTGTTTGGGGCAGAATCAGGGGTGGCGGGCCGATGGCGGGAGAGCTGAGGCCTGCGGTGAAGCCGTGTGGGGCTGGTGGCCTGACGCCAGTTGGCTTCAAAGCCTGAAGCCCTCGGCCCTGAGGCACCGACCGTGAGGGGCTGCTGTGGAGCGGGGGCCGCGCACGGAGCCTCGGCAGGGCCGGCACTGACTCAGCCTCCAGGGAGCTCAGGCACTGCAGCCCGGTGACTTCATCCTCTGGAAATAGCAGCCGAGGAGGAACCATCTCTGTCACCACCGTACCCGTACAGACACACAGGCACTGGCTGCTGCCTGCACTGCTGCCTGCACCCGCCCCCAGCACGGTAGCTGGGTGAGCTCCAGGGCACGAGCGGCCCCTCCGGTCTTGCCCCCAGCACGGACACGGCTGGAGCTGCTCCACACGGGACACCACAGGATGGGGCTCCGTGGCTGCACAGGGCTGGTGGCGTTTGGCAGCCGGCAGCCCCACGAGGGACAATGCACGATGCTGCTGCAGCAGTCGGTGAAGTCAAAGTGTGTCAAGGCCAGCGAGGGCACAGCTGTATCACCCCACCTGCTCATACAGCAAAGACGATACAATTTGCACTCAGCCAATAATGGCTCCTTCCCTAAAATGTGTATTCCCAAAAAGGCACCTGATTGCCTGGGAAGGCTTCGAGGGAAAATGATTCCTGCAGTTCCCCTGGTTGCAAAGTAATATAAAGCCATGGCAGCAGCTGGCAGTGGCTGTCTCAGGTAACAGGGGCCCTCACTCATCACTGGTGAGCTGAGTCTTCCTCAGGTTTGTGCTGGAGCAGCACAGAGCAACCTCTGAACATCCTAACTATGGCTCTGCCACAATGGCCAGGGATGTTGGAGCTCCCGTGGAGGAACCCTGTGGATGTCCAGTCTGGGGTTTTCAAGGGAAACAGTGCAGGGACAGGGCTTGTGGCACAGGGACCAGTGTGAAGGGCTGGTGTGGGCACAAGGCAGGTGTCCCACAGGCACCAGTCCCTGCATCCACCTGCATCGTCAGTCATGGCAGCCCTTTGCTGGCCACTGCAGGACAGGCTGGCAGCATGATGCCTCAAATGTGGTGAGAAAAACCCTCCCCAGCCCACATCCCCCGGCTGGGGCAAGCCCATGGCACCGGCCAGCACCTGTCCCCTCCAGCATTTCTGTGGAGCTTTCAGGGGTTAAAGCATCTCTCCAGGCAGGTTTGGAGAAGGGCTGTAGGACTTTACTGGAGTGTGAGGGGCAGAGAAAGCACAGAGGGCTCTAGGAGGGGCTGGGATTGATCAATCTGCCCAAGGGAGGAGGAAGGAGAGTGGGGATCAGGGCAGCTTCCTAGGCTCCTCTACCATTCCTTACATCACGAAGAGGCCAAATCTTCCCTTTTATACAGAAAAAAAGGTTCATGAGCAATCACAGCAGGCTGGGTTTGACAGTTCATAACTTAATGGCTTTTAAAAAATAGCCACAGCCTGTTTTAAATGCTGGTCAAGGTCTCCTCTGCCCTTCCCCCTGGAAAGCCTTCCCAGCTCTCACTTCTCTGATACTAGATACTTTCCCTAATCTTTGGCCTTCACTTATTAATGGCTAATTATATCTATTTGCTTTAGCGCCAACATTGTCCTTTAGCTTGAATAGCTTTTTTGCCTCCTTAATGTTTGCTTCCCAGCGCTATTTATAGGCAGCAATTGTATCCCCCTGCAGCCACTGTTGTGTTTGGCTACACGGGCTCTGAGCCTTTGGCCTCCTCAAGCAGCCCTCCTGCCTTCCTCAGTGTCCCCTTCATGAGTGGAGGGGGTCAGATGGGGCCCCAGCCAGTGCCTGGCTCTGGGAGAAACCAGTTGGGTGTCAGCACTGGCCGTGATGCTTTTGGGGCAGAAACCTGGGGGCAGAGCCATGTGTCCCCAGGGAGTCCTGCGGGGTTATTTTTTTAGGCAGCCCCATGGGGGTTATTATTTTAGGCAAAGGCAGGAATCACTCCAGGCTCCTGTTTGCCTTCCCTGTCCCTCCTTCCTCGTTTCTGTGGGGGAAGAGGAGCGCCCGGCAGCACGGCCCACCAAGGCAGCGCGGGAAGGCGTGTGATTCCTCGCTGCACTTTCATCCCAGGATGAAAGGGATGATAGAAAACATTTGTTTTTGTGATAAAAGCAATTGACCCGGGAGGAATCCGCTTCCCCAGGGTGGCCTACAGCAAATCGCGGAGATAAGGCACAACAGGCAGCAGACACAGAGTGCTTCCAAGCCTCGGAGCAGCTGCAGAGCAAATCCCTCACTACCTGGAAGGAAACCCACACTGGGCTTCCACAGCTGCTCTCAAGCCCGTGGCCCAACATGGTCAGGGTTGGTTTTAGTGGATTTTGTTGGGAACAGGAAGGTCTGCAGAGAAGGACACTGTTTATTTTTTTTTTCTAATGAATGGCCAGAATTTTTTATTGGAGACATCTTCACCACAGATCTCAGCCGAGCTTTTAATAGATGGGTTCCTCGCCAGCAGCAATTGCAAATTGATTGCAGCAGAAATGGCAAGTGAAGACAAATATAGTGCAGGCTGCCTGCAGGGAGAGCGCACAGAGGAAACTTTGGATGCTATTTTTGGTGTTTTGTCTCCACTGCTTACAGTATTTCTAATCTTTGGTTTTCCTTAAAGAACTGTTTGGGGTTAGGAGTTGGGTTTTTTTAAATTTTGAGAGGTTAAAAAAAGTTCCATTCTCTGGAGAAAGTGTTGGGTGCCATGTCCATGCCCAGCTCTGTGAAGCTGCTGGGTGCTGTGGCCCTGGTTGATCTGGAGGAGGGTGAACTGGCGCTGCTGCTGCTGCTGCCTCCGTCCCCTCCACTGGGACCAGAACCGAGCCTGTCTCACTCCCAGGGGCTGGCGTGGAGCCAAACCCTGATTTCACCCCGATCCATGGGAACCTCGTGGGGGGGTGCAGGAAAGTAGGGCCCTCTGGCTCATAAAGAAAGGAAATTCTCCCACGCTGCTGAGCCTTGGCTGTACCACAGGGGCTGGCGGCAGCAGCCCCAGCACTGCAGTGATCTGCACTGCTCAGCACCAACGCAGTGAGTTGCCCTTGGTCCCAGCCAGCTCCAGGAGCTGCAGCAGCCAGAGGCTCCTGAAACACAGGGAGACCCAGGAGGGTGCTGCTAGTGAAGCGTTTGACCTGGAGGGTGTCAGTTCAGGACTGCAAAATCATAAATCCAGGTGTGACCAAAAGTGCGTGTGCTGGAGCCCAACTGCAGGGGGACCGGGAGGAGGGCGCTGGCAGTCACTCAGGTTACTTGGCAGAGCAGGAAAACACTCCAGGTTATTGCTGGGCTTGGGGACCCACAGCTGGGTGATACTGAAATGATGTTAAAGGCTTATAGCCTGATCTTCTCAGACCCAGGGGATGGTCAGGACATGGTGATAGATTGAGACACAGTCCAAGGACAAAAAGCAGAGGTTTCTCACTGACACGTTGTGTCCATGGGTGTGAAAGATAAGGCTGTGGTTAGAAATAAAGCAGCAGAAATGCTCCTAAAAGTGATAAGCAAGAACAGGAAAGATCTGGGTTTAACTGCAGAACAGTGTAATAAAAGCAGCTCACAGCAGTTCTGGCTGTGACCACATGGCCAGTGTCCACCTGGCAGTCTGGGATGTTTGCAGCAGCAGCTTAGGGGAGACCATCAGCATCTTGCAGCATTTCGGACCATGGAACAGGGTTTGTTTGCTGCATAGGAGGCTTCCTGGTATGAAAAGCCCTAGATGTTCTTCTGCCATCTTTTTAAACGACCCTGTTTGTGCAGACCCTGTTTTGCCTTGATTTGATCAAGCTGCAATCTGGCATTCACTAAAAAATCCCTCTATTTCCCATGCTTGCCTTTAAACAATGTTAAAGGCCCCTCTCCACCAGCATGCTGGATGATGCTGGCATTGGAATAAAGACAGCAAAAATGGGAAAAAGAAATTGTTCATCAGTGGCTCAGTGAGCCCTTTAGCAGAGGGCACCTGTGGCCCTGTCACACTGGCCTGAGGTTGAGTGTCCAGCACAGCCCAAGGCTTGTACCCAGATGCTCAGCATTGTCCACCATGAGCCAGAGTGGGCTGTGGCTGCTGACCACCCCTGGGAAGAAGAAAAAAAAATTTAAAAATTAAATAAAACTTTTAAAATGTTTTTAAGGCAGTCACTATCATCCACCTCTGATAACTCTGTACCAGCCACTCAGCCTGCAGTTCTGCACCCGCAGGCCTGCTGCAGACAGGATCAGGATCCCAGTGCCCCACAGTGCTGCCTTTCCTTCCCTGCTGGGCACCTCTGGGAGAAGGGGCTGAGTGCCAAAGCAGGCACATATCCTCTGCCTGGGGTTTCCCAGCTGGGAAGATTTTCAGCAGGCCTTGCTGGGGCTGGAATGTGCAGATGTACCAGGGAGAAGCGCAGCGGTGCTTGGGAGCAGTCCAAGGTAAATGCATTTGGTGCCACACGCATCCGCCTGGCTCCACCACTGGCACAGGTACTCGCACTGGAACTGCACCGCTGCAGGGTGAAGCTGTTGACCAGACAAACCACTTTTTGGGGCTGCAAAGGTCTCAGGGGCAGTACACGCCAGCTCAGCCTCCCCAGGAGGTTATTTCGCAAGGGAAGGCAGCTTGTGGAAGAGTTTTCATGGCTGGGGATCAAAGTCCCTGGCAGCCACCCAGATTCCCAGTATTTAGCTATTTCACAGCCCGGGTCTGCAGCTGGGTTTGTGTGCCAGGCCGCGGCAGGAGGCGGCAGGGAGAGGGAGCCCAGGGCTTGCAGGGGGAGGAGAGCTCGGCTGTCCCAGTGCTGGGATGCTGGGGTCAGCCCTCTTGCCTCTCCCCAGGAAACATGGAAGTGGTGGTCAAGCCCCATGGCCACCCCTGGGAAGGGCAGGTGGGAGGCAAGGATGCTTGGGAAAGGGGCTGACAGTGAACGGGATTCCCAGTCTTCAGCAGGGGATACAGGGAAGCAGCCTTTCTTTGTCCAGCAATGTGTCCATCGTGTCCAGGTCCTGCAGCATCCCAGCTAGTGGACCTTCCCTGTCCTGATTTGGGCAATGCCAGCCTCACCCCAGGCAATGATCCTGCTCTCCGTCCTGCTCCATATCTGTCAATCCTGGGCTGTTTCCCGGTCCCCAGCGCTGCCAGGGTCTCAGCTGAATAAGCACATTTTTCACCACGTTTGTGGCTGCAGACCTTGTGGAGTTCTGGGAGGAGGCAGGCGGGGACACAAGGAAGACGTCAACTGACTTTTACAGCTTTGGTTAGTTCAGAGCATATATTTACATAGTGAATAACCTGGAGGGTCACATTTTAAGGCACTGATGTATTTCCCCCTCCCAGGCAAACAGCGTGTTTATCCCCACCGAGTCTGTGGGGTGGGACGCAGAGCTTGGCTCCCTTGCCAGCCCCACTCCCAGTGCAGACAAGGAAACCGTAACACCACCCACCCCACCTTGCCAGGACTAAGAAAATGTTCCTGGTTTCTCCTCTGCCCATCACAGTGAGGCTTTCCCCAGGTCTGGTCTTGCAGGGGCATGGTTGGTGCTCCCTCCCTTGTCTGTCTGTTGGTTTTCCATTTCATCCGGCCGTATTTCCATAGCCAGCTATTTGGGGGGGGGCGGGGGGGGGGGGGGGGNTTTTGGGTGGGGGGGGCCGTCCCCTCTCAGTGACTGTAAGCGGCAGCAAAGGGCTGGGTGTCTCCCGGCATTCCCATCGCAATCCGGGGCTGAGGGAGCACGGCTCGCCCACACCATCGTTAATCCCGTCCACGTCACTGCCGGACACTGTCAGCATACACTGGGCTGGCAAGAAACCAGGCTGGCACTTGCCACAAAAAAAGGGTAGAAAACTGTCAGGTTTGGGGCCAGGAGCTGTTCCTGCTGTGTTATTATTGGCAACCTCTGTTATAAGGAAGAACAACAAAATTAAGAATAGATGTAAAGAGCAATGTAATTTTTTCTCCGTCCAGCTGAGCTGTTGAGAATAAGTCACTGGGTATTTTTGCAAACACTTGGCGAGGCTGGGGAAATCTGCTGGGAGCCGGAGCGCTCAGGTCAGGGCTGTCCTGCCAAGAGATGATTACAGCCTGTCCTGGGGACAGAGGAGCGGGGAACGGGGCCAAGAGGTGTCTCAAGTCCAGGAGTAAGATTACAGGCTGCGGGGTCAGCAAAACCCTCCCGTGCTCTGGGCGGCACCTGAACACTTTCCAGAAAGGAAACCACCTGGGGCACCGCTGGGCCTGGCAAAAGGCCTTTGTTGGGGGGCAGGGGGCCTCCAGCAGCCCTGCCAGGAGATGGCAGATGCTCAGGGGAGAGTTAATCAGTCAATATGTGGCATTTCTGCCCAGCATTGAGATGAAGGGTCTTGGTTCCTGCCATCACACGTGTCTGGAGGGCACAGTGCTGCCTGGACCCACACCAGGCTGTGTCCCACAGCTCTGGGGTTGGACTGCTTAGAAGTGGACCCCCTGCTCCCGATCCCCTGCCTGGAGTTGCACAGAGGCAAGGTGAACATCTTTGTAGACTGTGACCTCCCCATCAAAGCACGGATGAAATTTGTAATGTTCCTGTCTTAAAAAAGAGAGTGGCAAGAGTAGGTTAAACATCCAGCTCAGCGTAGTGCCTGGAGTCTGCTGGAGCAGTTAATCTATAACGAAACAAGTTACACGTTGCTAGAGCTTGGCCTGTTGGGTTTTTATAGCATCCGTGTGTTTCTTCCAAGGGAGAGGGCTCACACACGCCCCGCTCGCAGGGCACGGCTGCTCTGTCGAGGCATCGATGCCAGCCTGAGCTTCATTCGGCCCAGGGCCCAGCTCTGCTGCCTCCGCAGCCCTGCCACACTTTCACCTTCCTTTCATCAAACCCACAGAGTGACAAGGCTGCAGGGAGCAACAGCAGAGCCAAACCAGAGCCACTCAGAGCTCGTACCAGGGAGACACCGTTGGAGGTGGTGCAGGGGTGGGGGCACAGTGCTGAGGGATGGGGACCAGGGGGACAATCCTCTGGTCTGCATCCCTGCCCAGCCAGTAAGTGCAGCATCCATCTCATACTCTCCTTACATACAGGCAGGTCCCTGCCAGCCCCACATCCCAATAGTACATCCAAGCACAGGCATTTCCCGCCAGGTTTAGGCAGTGGTGGAGCTGGCAGTGCTGACCCCAGGGAGACTTCCCTGGGAGAACGGCAACAACCTTCACTTCTCTATCCAGTGTCTGAGGGAATCAAAGATTTGTGTAGCTCAGCTTCATGTAAATGTGGGAAAAAGAGAGGAAAATGGGGCAAAATGCAGAAGAGGGGTAGCTACGAGCTCTACTGATACTGCTGCTGGTGTCCAGGGCAGATCTCACTGACCCGTGATGTGAGGGGTGGAGATCCTCACACAGCCCGGCTCCTGCCCTTGCCTCTTGGACAGAATTCAAGCAGGGACCTGCTGCCTGGCTCGGAGGAGATGAGCTTGGTTTTCAGAGCTGACGTGCAGAAACCAGAGAAGTTTCCATGAAGCCCTTCACACTGACAGCGTTGGGTGAAGCCCTGGCTCTTGTTACAACTCCTGGGATTTTGGAGTGGCAAAACCATGGCGTGTTAATGCTCTCAAATAGGCGCCAGAACAACACCTTGTGTGGGCAGAGGGCTCGGATGTTGCGTCTTGAACCAGCCAGGCTCCCTCCCAGGCACCACCACCAGTCATGCCCCCAGGAACGAATTACATCCCAGCCAGCATAGTCAGGCCATGGTATTACTGGACATGAGCAGGTCACAAAGCCAGTGACTGCTCCTGGCTCTCAGGCTTTGTCTGATTGTGGCACAGCAGAAAGGAAGAGCCAAGAAGAAGAGAGAAAAGGAGAAAAAAAAGGAAAAAAGAGGAAAAGAGAAAGAAAAGGGGGAAAAAAGGACAAAGAGAAAAGCCAAAAGATGCAAAGGAAAGCAATTGCTAAGGGCAGCACTGCTGCATGATCAGGAAAAGGCTGGAAAAAGTCTTGGGGAGATTCCCACCCTCTGAGAAGGACAGCTGGGCATGCTGCCCATGTCCCATTGCTGCAGCTGCATCTCAGATTATGTTCATTGCACTGAAATAATTTTTCCTTTCAATGCCACAAGCCTGAGCATCGAACAGGCCCAGCGCAGTGCTCAGCAGTGCATGTCCCTGGGTTGGTTTCCAGCAGGAGCTCCCAACTCCATCGCCTGCTGCCCTGGGCAATGCCTGGCAGCCAAGGAGCTTGGCAGCCAGGGAGATGTGCCCAGGCACTGCTGGTCACAGAAAAGGCAACCCCTCGGCTCCAGCAGCTGAACACAGCTCCAACACCCCATCTGTGTGTGCAGGCTGTGTCCCACTGCACCATTCTGAAGGGCTGTTTTGCATAGTGCAAATGGGAAAAGCAAAGATTAAAAACTCTCCCCACCCTCTGGCATAGCTGCAAACACTTGGTCATGCAAACCTCTGTGTAATGGTCACTGCTGTGCTGATTTAACCAGCCCTGTGGGCTGGGTGTCTGCTTGCCAGGCCAGCTGCTGGATTTCTAGGAAAGCAAGGGATGAGGCAGGTACTTTTAATGAAGGTTTGTGGGCTGATGTGATCAGATGCAGAGCAGCGGACCAGGACCATGAGTGCTTGGCCGCCACCCTGTGCTGTGCTGGGCAGGAGCAAAAGCCCTTGAGCAGGAGAAGCTGCTGCTGCCAAGGCCAGACGTAAGTGAGACATCCACACCCAGAGTCCTGAGCTGCAAAATGAGTCACTGCCCTGTGCCGGCAGCATCCAGCACCTGGACACGCTGGCTCCACACCCCCGTGGCCTGCTCAGTCCAGGATGAGCAGCTGAGCAAGGTGGGGGCTCTTCTCTTGGCTACACTGCTCAAGATTTCAGCCAGCAGCACCCATGGTGTGGGGTGAATCATGATGCCAGCCCCACGTGTGTCCTGCTCACTTACATTAGCCTTTGGGAAACAAGCCTTGGGACACAGAAAGCACTGCCCACCAGCCTGAGCTCCCCACTGCCTGCCTGCCCCTTGGCATCCTCTCCCAGCTGGGCAGGGACACTGGGCTGTACGACATGGCCCTATGGACCAGGAGCTACCAAGGCAAATCCCCGGGTGGGGCTCAGCCACAGCATCCCCTCCATGAGCAGTCAAGACACTGCTGAGCATCAGGACAGCCCCCACCGACCCCACAGCATCTTCCAGCCGAGCCCCTGTGGGAACTGGATCTCTCCAGCCAGCGCCTCAATGTCTAAATTTCACCGTGGGCCGCCGGGAGCCTCCAGAGCTCCTGTGGCAGGAGGAGATTTAGCAGCCCATTGCCTCGGTAACACCCCCTGCCTGCGCTCAACCGTGCCCGGGGATGCTGCAGCGCTTTGTGAGCGATGGGTTTGCATTTGTACAGCACCTTTAGCCAGAGGGATCTCCGTTAATGCTGCAAGTGTCACATACTTGTGTGGAGGCTACACACATCAGTCACATCACCCCATCTCCGCAACACATCAGGTCCTCAGACATGGAATCACCCAGGGAACGGTGAAGAGGCACATGCAATTACCCCAGCTGGAGTTTAGTCGATATGTGGGCAAAACCTCTGCTCTTGTGAAGCTGAAGTGAAAGTTTTGACTGTGACACATCTTCAGGACATTCCTTTCTGATCTGAAAGCAATCAGATGGGACCAGGTATTGCATTTGTCTCTAGAAAAGCAGAGATTACTCTTAAGTCTTCAGAAATTACCAAATTTGAGCTGACGTTGGGATGTATTTCTGTGCAGATGAGCCTTTGGTAAGTCCAGCACTCACAAGTAAGGTGCAGCCAGGTCTTGGCATCAACCACTGTCACAGATCTGTCTCACAAAAAACATGCAGCTATTCCTGCCCAGACAAACGTGGCAGTCAGTCCCCTGACCCAGTAAATGCTGTGACCAAGAGGGGTTTCTAATAAAGGCCTGGGGATCACAGCCTGTACAGTATGGACAGCTTTGCTGGATTAGAAACCTGATTAATGGCCTCAGGGGAGATTAGAAATTGCTATTTTGAGAGGGGGTTTTCATAGCAGGCTCTGTGTAATCGCCAGCGCCAGCGGAACAGTCTTGTCCTGGCTGTTTTCTGGGGGAGCCGACACTTCTGGGAGCCCTGGGAGGCCAGGCCAGGGAGAAACATTTGGCTCTGCTAATAGCTGTGTTTATGTTTGCTGCAGAGCTCATCTATGGCCGACCACAGCAATTACATGGGGGAGGCATATTTACATGTTTTAACTCTGAAACACTGAGCAAACAAGGCAAGATAATCATTAACTTCGGGAGCTGTTAACCTTCAGCATGAGTTTTGGCCAGTAAAGGAGAGATCTGCCAGAATAAGGTCTCTATTTTAGTAAACATTGAAAGAATGACGTGAGAAAGCTTTTGTTTTTGTATATTATGAGTAGGTAATTAAAGAGCATTAATTCGTGTCTCCAGCTTCAATGCTGTGAGAAACTTTTCATTGCAGAAGAGAGAGATAAAGGGGAAAAAAAGCACTGTAAAAACAAAAATCCATTTGCTTCATCAGCTTGGAAGCAGGAGGAGTAGGGGCAGTAAAGCCCAGCTTTGCTGGAAGGCTGTGGGTCTGCAGCTCATACGTGCTCATTTGCTGTTGATTATCACGCCAAAGAAATCATATTTAGACCTAAAACTTGCTGCGGGAGCTTAATCAGTAAAGCAGCGATAGTTTAGGAGCAAAGAGCAGCACCTTGTCCTCTGCCCTTGAGGTTCAGGGCCTGGCCATGCTGACTGCCAGCACAGGGCTGCACACCCGGCCAGGCAGGGTGGGAGCACAGTGGCTCCCTCGGGTTGGTTCGGCACTGGATCAAACACCGTGAAATGTCCGTCTCATGCCTGACCACAAATCATTATTGCTGCCCTTTGGGTAACACATTCTGTGGGGGAAAGAAGAGGAACAAAAAAGCAAAATTCTGCAGACTTTGGACTGTTATGGGTATCATAAAAAAAGTGGGGAAATGAGGAAGAAAAAAGAAGAAAGGAAGGGAAGATAATTGAAGTGGACAAGCACAAGCAGATATTCAATCTTATCAGTTATACTTGGTAACCAAGTGGAGCGTGCCAGCCAGTCAATAGTGCTTGTTTGACCATCAGTGGGAAACAGATGACGAATTCATCTATAAGGAGATTATGGCCAGAAACAGCCTCTTGCCCCACGAGCAGCTGCTGGGAGCTGTGGGTTGCCAGCCCAGCCTGACCTCGGGCAGTGCACAGGAGGCTTTGCTCACTGCCCAGCACAGGCAGTTCGGACAGGGGCACATCCTTCTCCGCAGGGCACACAAAAAGCAGTGTCATCTGCCATTTAACTCAAGGCATGGAGAGAGAGAGTTTTGGGAGGAGCCTGAAGTGTCACAAAATGTCACCTTTTCCCACGGATTTGCACTTGTGCTTGGTCTGCAGGGCAGGCTGTCAGAGCCTTAGCAATTCAGCTCTTTCCTAGGCAGAGCCACACTCGCAGCACTCAGCAGTCGGTCCTCACCCTCCAGTCCCAGTGCCCCACATACCTTCCACACACAGGCCTTATGGCACTCAGCACGTGCCCCTCTTAAGTGGTTTCATGGTGTTCAGCAGTTCCAGTTTAACAGAATGAAGGTTCACTGCGATAACATCAGCAGGTTTCCCCTGCGCATGGCAGAGAATCTATTAGTATTGTTTAAGAAATATATTTGTTTAGGAAAGCCCCCCCAGTCCTCAAAGGCACGTGTTTTACGGCTTCAACCCAGCCTCCAGATGTAGCAATTTCCCCAGGGCCCAACTGCAAAACAAGCTGCTCTGGCCCTTGGCAGCCCTGCTCCCTGTCACAAGATTCCGGACTTCTAGTGGGCTTTTAAAGAAAGTTTTGGAAAAAAGTTTGTTTGCACAGGCAATGCACAGAGCTCCTGCAGTCGGGGTTTGTTTTTTTCTTCCTTTCAGTGTTGCACCTCTGTGGGAGTGGTTCTATATGATCCTGTACTGAAACATTTTGAATAATCTTTTCTCAGAATAAAGCTTACATGATTTAGCTTTTAAATGGACAAATACCTTGACTCATAATTCAAACACAGCTATTAATGCCCTCAACTAACAGCTAAAAAAAAATCCCAAAACTTCTACCATAATCAGGCAGTTTAATCCACTGGAGTTTTAATTCTACAACATTTGGAACATAAGAAAAACATTTGAGATGCCCAATACAGCATTGCTGCTCTATCATCAGCTCCAGTTCCCAAACTGGAAGGTTTCACTCATGTTGTAAAACTAATTTAACTTCCATCAGGTGTAAAACAAAGCAGATGATCATAGCTAATCATGTCAAAAAGATGTTCTGAAAATTAAATAACATTCACAACCCTTCCTGCAGGTACAGGGCAAGCCATGATATTCCATGCCATGACAGACTTTGCATCCACATACATGTTTTAATGTCAGCATGCAAACTCCATTTTGAATAAAGGGCTAGTTTGGCCCTGCCATTGTTTTTCCTTGAGCTAGATAGAAATCACTGAAGTCTACTTGGGCAAGAAAGAAAGTTAAGCTATGCTTATTACTAAAATACAGAAATCAGACCATGAAAAATCTACACATTAATTCATTAAACAATAAAAAACTTGTATTGTCTGCTTTCTAGAGTGATCTTTACTAAGTAAAATCTTCAGGCAATCAGGTTAGCATAGATTAAACTGCTACCAGGATCACAGAGCACCTCAGCTCCTCAGCTCAAATCTTATTCAGCAATACTATAGAAATGAATGAGTCAAACCCTGAGAACAGCTCAGCCTCTGCTAGAGGAGAAACAGTTAATGCTCATCAGTGCCATGGCTCAGCAGAGCTGCTTCACAGCCAGGAACTACTTTGTCTGGCCTCAGTTAATCCCCAGCTGCTGTGCCTGCTGGAGGTGAGTGCCAGCAGCAGCGCAGGTGCTCGGACCCTGCTCACACCCCTCTGGGGCAGAGCCAAGGGCAGGAAGCAGAGGAAAGAACCTCGCGTGGGCAGTGGCCCAAGTGCAGCCCCGTGCAGAGGACAAGCTCAGCTCGAGCTGTGGCTGTTTCCTGGTTGAGGCTACCTGGACTCTGGCACTACAGACCTACTGCTGGCCCCCACTCACAGCGTGTGGGGGAGAACCCTGACCTACACCACTGCCCAGTTATTTAAATTTAACAGGGGCAAAAAAAACCCCCCCATCGAATGGAAGGTTCTCAAGCTTTAGATGAGGCACCTGCCCATCCTTGTCTATCTGGAAGTCAGATACCCTGGTGTTTTCCAGCTGGTAAGACAGAACACTGGAGTTCAGATTTCCAAAGATATTCTGGTAACCCAGTTGCTGACAGTTGGTGTTTTTATAGTCCCTCTGATATTCCAAAATGTAATGGGATTTTACTATGAACATCTCAAGTCTGAAAGATACTTGCTATTTGAATCTTTATTACTTCAATTACATCCTGTCAAAACTTAAGTTTTTATACAATGAAGACCATACACCTCACATAAAATGCCATTTTATCCCTAGGGTTTGGGGGTTTTTTCAGATCTGGAAAGATCCTTATTTCATACCCCTAAGACAGCACTTGAATAAGAGAAAGGGTAACTGGTTAGCTTCCATTTTCTCAAGATGGAAATAATATGTTTGATCTTGCATGAAGAGCATCCCTATCCCTTTGTGAGATGAAATGATGGATTATTGAAGATGCTGTGTAAGTGTGCACTGAATGACTTCATTCTGAGCCTCAGGCAGTCCAGAGGGATCATATCACTGACAAGACCAATAATCTGATCAGAGGAGCTACAGGAGTTCCTCCCAGCCAAAGCAGAATGAACAGAGGGAGTACTGTGCTCACAGTGCTCCTCAGGTCTACAGCTGACCAAACTAGCACAACAAAAAGTACACCCACACTTCTTCAATTCCTCTCAAAATTAGTTTTGGGAGGTGTGCAGACTGACTCTCACTGTGCAGAGGTCCCATAATTGGCTCAAAACAGGCAAAAGTCTTAACAGTAGCAACATAAATTTCTGTATTTTGGAAAGATATGTGAAAGGAAAAAACCCCAAATGCTTTGTGGCAGTCTTAAAACTACATAAAAAGTCAGATTCAACCCATTTACAAGTTTTTAAGAGCAACTAAGAGCACTGTCTTCTCTCTCTGGCCCTACCAGAGGACTGAGAACTCAATTAGCAAGAAAAGATAGCACAAAACCAACAGGTAACCCAACAAAACAATTGAAAGCTTTTATTGTGATACCTCGGATAGATACAATATAGTGAAACAACAAATGATGTACAGTATTGCTAGGACAAAACAGCAACACAGCCATGTCACCTGTAAAAGAAAGCGTTTTAAAGAGTTTAAGAAACAATGAGGCACAACTCAACTGCCATTTATGACTCATGCTTTAGACCTTAAACCACTTGTAACAGTCCTTTTAAAAGAAACCTCTGAAGCATCTGTTTCTTTTCCATTAAGTGTTTATACTGCTGGTTGGCTTAACATGAGTCTCAGTGAAGTCCAATAAAGTGTCCAAGAAGTTTAACAATAATTTGACAGCTTCTTCCTCTCATGGCCAATATCCAAGGCTGGAGATGACTGAAGTTTGGTCTGTGAGACTGGAGGTCACTGCTGCTGCAATGTGGCTGCTGAGATGAGCGGGCAGGAGGAGCCCTACGAGCGTCACTCGGAGGGAAGGGCACGGCCACCAGACCTGGTCCCGCCCCGGGGAACTCCTGCACTGATCCACCAGTGGGAAATACAGATGACCTTTGGTTATGGGAGCAGTGGGGACTTGGTCAGAACCTCTGAGGCCAGGTTTTAACTCAAAGAAATGTCATAACCCATCCTCCCCCTCCTCTCCCATGGACTGCAAGCACACAGGCACACCACCCACACTGGTCATTGTGCCAGGCCTTGCTACTGGGACATTAAAATGGAGCCATAACAATCTTCCTTCACACAGTTTGCCATTGTACAGCTTACAACCAACAAGGGAAATTCATATCCTGGCCCTTTTAACTGGCAGATAAAATTAAGATTACCAGGCTGCTAAAAGCATCCAGCAGGAGTGGTTAGGCTGAGGAGTCAGCAATCCCTCACCAAATTCTGCAGCTGATTTCCCAGCAAGTTTGCAATGTGACAAAATTTTTATACATGGCAGCATTGCCTTTTAGTAATCAAAAGTACTTAAAGTAACCAGCCAAAGAAGAACTCTAGGGTTTGAAGGCAGACTCAGTCCTGGAAAACCATTGTTACAACCATTATTTTGGACCTAAACAGAGAATGTGCGGTCAGATTACTAAAGTCACACCAAATTATGACTAATTACTTTAGGACAGGCGTGGCTTTAGAGGTTCAGTGGAAACAAAACTTTCAATACATGTACATTTTTGCTAGCAAATTCCTATGCATCCCAATGAACATTTCTTCTAAGCCAGCTCATAGTCAGTTCATTTGGTCCAAGAAAGAGCCAGCAAGAAACAAAGGTTCACAAAAGCTTTTTGTTACAGTTTATAAAAAACAAAATACAAAATAAATGTTAAGACCAACAATAAAAATAACCAGTACAAGTAACAAAAGTGCTCAAGTTGGAGGGGAAGTAAACTTGCCCAGAGCAAACACATACAAACTTTAAATATAATCTCCAATATATTACAAAAATTGGTTAGAGGGAAAATGTTTTAGTAAAATTTTTTTTCAAGTAAGTTTATTTTTCTTTCAAATGACTGCTGGAGGGTTCAGTGACCAGACTGACCTCTTCACATCAGCCAGCAGCCATTGCTATCTGGATTCAACTTTCACCAAAACCAATAACAAGAACTCTCTATGTCTTTACGAGGGGAGAAAATAATCATTGATGCTGCCAAACAACATGGGAAGAAAATTCACATATTCCCTCAATAGAATGAGTCTCAAAAATTGTTACATGGCAGCATAAAATAGTGATTCTGTACTAGTTCTACTCTTTACTCCTTCTAAGCATCCACTCTTAATAAAAGACCAAAAAGAATATTGCCTTGTTTGGTTCTCTTAAAAGCCATAAACATCACATATAGGTCATTAACTCTTTATGCCAGTAGTCTGAAGCTCTGTGTGCTAAGCACTTGAAGTCCCAACCTTTGGCATCAAAGTTAATTAAGGTTTTGGTGAAAATGTCCAGTTTGAAATATAAATAATGCACTGAAGAAAGAGGTTGAATTTCTAAGAATCAGACTGTGTTACAGACAGCATTAGCTTACTAACAAGAGCTAGCCAAACCCCCAATTTTGGAGAGAAAAATCTTTAATACTTTACTTATTTTCTTTAATTTCAACTCCCTCTGGAAAAGCAGCCATTACTTTCGCCTTCAGTCCAGTGTACTGCCTCAGCAAGTCTGTAGCCAGGAAATAAGAAAAGCCCAAAGATACACAAACCTCACACAAGCTGTTCACAAGTATCAACACTGCAACAGGACTCAGCAGCTAACACAAACTTTTTGCTGATAGAAGTTTTAGTGCCTTCCTTGTTGGCAACAGACATGGCAATGGTGGAAAACAAAATCCCAATATTTCCAGGTCAGAAAAAACACGAGACAGGCAACACCCAAGCCCATCTTACATCAATGACATTGCTAAAAATGAGACCTGATGTGAACACGAAGTAGCAACGTGTAAGCCACAAAATCCACGTTGAACATGACTGTACCACCTCAGGCCTCTGGACTGAAACCCAACAGCTTGAACTACTTCTCTAATTCTTACATTTTTAATTCATGGGTATCAGTCATGACAACATCTGGCAGGCAGTTCAGCCAGCCTGCATCACAAAGAATGTGTACACCTGGGAGAATGCTCTTCTCACTCCTCCTCTCCACAAAAACACTGGAAAGCTGGTTGTAAAGATTTGTATTGCCCCTACCCATTGGCATAATTTTTCATATCTGACAATTTCTAAAGTGCAGCAGAGTTCAGAAAGCCTATGAGAGATTCCCAAAAATGGAACAGCAGCAGCAGCACCTGTGACTAATTTCACAGGTGCCATATTAGAATTGTTATTGAGAGAAAGGGATTTCATATTGGAAGGCTTCTGTATTGTTCAGTTATAGGACTTACGTAGTGTTAAAGGGGGTTTTTTTCCAAACATTTTGTCCTTAAGCATTAAAAGGATTAACATACAAAAAGTCTTCAGAGACTGTTTAATTTGAAAATTAAGTTAGCAAATTTATGTAGAGCGTTTCTTTCACAGTTGCTCAGTTTGCCTACACAGATACCAACAGCTCATATTGTGCATACACTTTCCACAAGTTTCTCTCATTAACTGATTCTATTAAAGAAACAGCATGAGAACAAAAGAGAAGGTGAGTTTCATATAAATTTTTATTATAAAAAGATACTTGGGGATGATTTAGCCAGCAAACCAGGAAACCCTTTCCCCACCCCCAAATTTTAAAAACTATCTTGCTATTTTATTTTATGAAAAAACAAGTCAAACTTCTCTTCCCCCGTATTACTCCTCCTTTTCCTACAGGTACTATATTAATTTTCATGTCATAGGCTCTGGCCATTTCTCACAAAAATAAATATTTTTGTTCAAATGTAGCAGAAGCAGAAGACTTCAACAAGTTTCCTTGACATCAACCTCTTTGTCCAGTGCATTAGGACTATACAGTTACATGGAACCAGCCATAAAACTTTACTGATGCACAAGTCCCTGTTACTGGCAAAGGTACAGTACCAAAACTTTGTTTTTTCCTAATATACCAACTAATTTTTTTTTTCCAAAATAGAAGATGCATATATTTTTCTGTCTTTTTAATCTTGCAAGCTATAGTTTTATAAATTTTTTATCCAGCAAACTCCTTAGGGAATATGTTGGTCTTAAAGGAACATACTCTATAGCATTATTGATTTTAAATCTTTCTATGTTATTTAATTAGGATACCAAATCTCTGGCATAACCTTTCCTAACAACTTGAGGCCTGCTAACTTCAGTCAGTGCAATTGAAATATTTTTTGAAGTGAGCACTGTACCTTTAACCGATTCACCTACAAGATGTACATAGGTTGTGGTACACTCAAATTTAAAAAAGAAATTAATAACTACAATACTGCATCCTCCTCACTGCCAAACACATCAGAAATTGCTACATATAAAAAAGCACCCCATCCCATACATTCTTTCAGACTGCTCAGGTACAGAACTTCTACAGGACTGGAGTGTGGGTGTTTAGGCAAGAAGCATGCACAGCAGAAGTAGCATTAAAGGCATAGGTCAGAGAGATGCTAACCAGTAAAATCCGTTTTCAATTAGTGAACTGTTTCTCTAGTCTGAGAGAGTTTAGAAAAAGGTCATCCAAAATGTTCCAAAACAACTGTTCACACAATAATACACGTACAAAAAGAGGGAACTTACACAAGGAGAAAAGGCAAACATGGCCTGAAATAGCCACTTACACTACACTACTCATTTGTGAGGTTTCAGAGTTCAGTGATATTCTCAGGGCCACTCTAGCCAAGCTCTTCCTTTACTTTGCATTAGTCTTTGTAAAGCCTGTTCCACAGAATATAGTCCAAACAGAAGGAAAAAAGTGGTGGTTCACTCCCAGCCATTGTCTTTTATCATGTGGGCAAGTTCAATGATAAATTTTCCTTCTTTGTATTTCTGACTGCTCTCAAAAGCATGTTCCTGGAAAGGAAAAAAAAAATCAAGACAACACGGAATCAAGCTGGGGAAATTAAGTATTTTAAACATCACGCTCACATTAAAAATACAAACCAGGAGCCATTACAGTTAAGAATCCATATTGGTTACAGGGAGTAAGGGGAGGGAGGGAAGAAAGAGAGGTTGGAAAGCACTGAGAAGGAAACAGAAATGGCATCAGCAGATGTACTGCGCAGATCTTGCCATAGAGCTGTCCACGTTCTCTCTCTGCTTAGGGAATTTTAATGCTTTTTTAAGTCAGGGTTAGGAAATGGCATGTTATGTGTGTTATTTCCTTATTCCCAGAAGTAATGAAAAGAGGGAATGCAAACCTCTTCAAAAGTTCTCCTCTATATTCATCATCACAGAGAATGAATTAGGAAAATTTCTAAGATCTGAAGCAACACTGAATCAGTGAAAATCCTACATGCAACACTAGAATCTTGCACTTTCAAAACATCAAACTTGCAACACAGCTGCAAGTGCACAGGTAAATTTTCAAACAACTGAATTGAGTCCCCATTATTTGTAAACAGTGTAATATGCTCAGTACCATTTATTGTAATTAATATTTTTGCTGTATAACCAACTTTTGCAATCCAAGACATTACAGACTCACTTTGACAATCTCTCCCATCTGGTTTAGTGCATGTGTGCTTGGTAGCCTTGCAGAAAGGTTACCAAATACAGAAATATTAGATAGCTGTAAGAGCACCTATAGCTCGTGCTTGATTTGAAAGTTACCATCTGCTACAGCATTTCTGCAGATGCAAGGAAGCAAGCCTGTATCAGAGCCTGCTGTATACAAAAGCACCAGAGCTAACTCACCTAAACTACCAGCAAAGGTACTACTCAATGGCCAACTCAAACATCTGTGCTTCAACATACAAACATTTGTTGAGGATTTAAGCATATTACTTACATATTTCCATCCAAGAGTGGTTTTACAGTTTTCACAATAGATATCTGCTACAGCATGTAAACCTGTCAGAAGAACTCTCTCCTCTGCTGGACCACAGCCCACATTTACCCTGGAAAAAAAGGGAGAAATTATATTAACAGCATGAGTGTGTTTCTTTTCTTGCTCTTCCCCACCCTCTGTCCAGCAAACAAAAAAACAGTTTAAAAAAATTGCCTAAATTATTTAATGCTGCAAAAGTAACTTCCTCTGTTACACTGAGCAGAAGGACAGGAAGAAAAAAGGGGTTTGTTTTTTGTTTTTAAGTGGCTGTGGTGTCACTGCTGGTGATAACATTTACTCCCAGCAACAAAGACAAGCTAAATAGTTGAACTTCCAGAGAACAGAACACTGTGCAGTAACTGGACACTTCTACAGTTTCAGGCTTTTCTTCAAAAACAATTTGAGACCTCTGCAATGGAAGTCTGTACCAGTGAATCAGCACCAACAGCTGAATTTAGAACCAGCTCCAAAATAGCAGCAAGAAAAGAGCCTCATAAATATTTCTTTGCTACAGATCAGCAGACTAAGCTGTGATGAACAAACAGCAATTTCAAAACAAAACATCCCATGAAGTACTGCATCCAGCCAGTTTTTCCACAAATGAGTCTATGCAGAAAACATGAGGCAAGACTAAACCAAGTTTTCAGACAGTTTTAAACAAGAGCAAAATTTTGCCACTTTTGCTGTTGTACTACCAGATTCTTACTATAAGATTTATAGCAGAAATCCCGAGACACAACTGAACAACCACATATTAAAAGAACTTCAAGGATCTGCAAACAAATCCTTTGCAGTTACAGTTCCATTATCCTGGTCAAAAATAGACCAGGACACTCAACTGCATCTCTTTTTCAAAATGCTGCAACACAAAAAACTGCTGAAAAATAAAGATAAAAATGCAATCCTGCATGTTAGAAACTTAAAATACACCCATTAACAAATGCAAAGAGTCTTCCATCAAGGGAAGGACATGCCTAAGATTGCAAATATTAGGCTTGATAAGATCACAGAGACCTTTTGCCTCTAGCACATTTGCAATATTCAAGGTCATTTAAGATGTACCAGGTTTACTGAAACATTAACCTGTAAATGTATCCAACTATCAGACTGGGAAATTCTTTAGACCACAGCAGAGTTGTCTAAAGAAAATTTACAGTCTCTCAATATATTGTGACTTCTGGAGTCTCTCAGAATGGCAGCTCCCACTCGAGACAGTTACCATTACATGCACAAAAGGAATTTCACATTAACACACTCCGCTAATCCTTCAGCTCTTAGCAGAATTACTTAAAATATAAGATAAACTCATATATGTGCAAAGGAATGCTTCAGAATCAGCCCAGTAGCTCTTTACTAACTATTGCTGGTGAGTAAAGCCAGCATTTAAAAGAACAGGGCAAAGTACAGCTACATTAATTCCTACTGTTTTCTACTTTGGAAGCATAGTGTTACACTCTGCAGGGGGTGTGCAGAACCGTGCCCACATACTTACACAGAATTGAAGAGGTAGGCTCGTCCCTGGCTTCCCTGGAAGGACTGCATGGAAAAAAAGAAAGAAATTGCACTTGTTAAACACAAGAGGCCCCACGAAACAAAAAAAGTAGTTCCAGAAGGGTATGTTAGTAAACATATAATGATAATACAGATATAAACCTTTTCAGATCAATTACTTCATACCAGTTCTTTATAGGAAGGTCTGGTCAGACAAGTTTTCACCTTCATTAGATTTTTAGCAATTATTTTATTTTACTTTGTCAAGTGCTATTGCTCAAAATCAGACATCCATAATGCAAGCAAAACATAGTTTTTTCCTACCCTTCTGCAAGATATCAATTCTCATTTTCCTAGACATTCTTCATGCTAATTGAAATAATCTGCTTCTAACTCAAAGAGAATTACTCCCATCTCCTCAGTCTGCAGCCAAAAGATGATTTATTTTAATTTCATTGCATCATTTGATATAAGAGCAGTGAAATTCTGGACCAAGCATAAAACCAGCATACCGCACTGAGGAAATGCATCTGATCAGTTTATAATTCACAGATAAGCTCAGCTTCATTTTAGTAAGACAACTGTTACCATCAAATGCCTGACCACAGGCGTATGCTTTCAAATCTCTCACGTTCCTGGCAGATTAAGGATGAACAATGACTGTTAGACTTTCTTGGCTGGATCCAAATTAATGTTTTAGTTCAGAGCAGTAGCACAGTTGTGAATTACAACCCCTAATCAGCCACAC
This sequence comes from Oreocharis arfaki, assembly GCA_013398015.1. Classification (NCBI taxonomy): domain Eukaryota; kingdom Metazoa; phylum Chordata; class Aves; order Passeriformes; family Paramythiidae; genus Oreocharis; species Oreocharis arfaki. The sequence continues at coordinate 131,582 of VZRR01013730.1, forward strand.
GTACTGGGGGCTGGTTTGGCTTGTGGAGCAGTTTCAGTGCCTGGGAACTGCACCCTTGATCCTTCTGAACCAACTAAACCAGCAGCTCTTCCATGCACTCAGCAATGGTAATGCAGACACAGACCTGAACCTGTGATCAGGCTGTGAGCTGCAGACATCCTGGGAGAACTTGTGAGTAGACCAGAGCCAGCCACAGGTAAAACATTCAAAACCTGTGTCAGACACTTCACTGCTTTCATCTGGTTCCCTCTGCATTGAATTACCTGGTAATTTAGACACAGCCATTATTTCCCATTCAAACAGGATCACACTGGAACTGAGTTTTTCTCTCTTCCATACTGAATTCCATTTTAAAAAAAATCTGTAAACCGTCTTAATTTCTTTTTTCTTCCAGCCTTTCCATTCTCTAACCTACTTTCAAAGAAAATTAGCTATTTTATCCATGATGCAGAGAAAGTACAATTGTTTTCAAGAATCCCTGTGGTTCTAACGTTGAACATCACAGACCAACTTTTCAGAAGCCTGCATTATATCAGCATGGATGGGTTTTGGAAGGAAAATATCAAGGTGAATACTTTTGCTGGTTTTAGTAACATCAGGCATGAAACCATAGGCAGAAGGTCCTTTCTGTAATGGATTCTTCTTCTGACATGTACTTAGTGATATCATTACAAGTCATTTGACACTAAAATAGGTATTTTGCCAGTCTACCAACTAGCAACACAACAGCAGTAATTGTTGTCTTCTAATTACTCAGAACAGTTAAAAACAAACAAACAAAAAGCCCTACAACCAACAAACAACCTCGTAAAAGGAAAATGCATATAAATTAACCCTTTTTGATCAGCATTAACCAGATTATACACTGCAATAAAGAATGTTCAAAGAAATCCATGCCTCTGGACTACTCTAGGTAGCAGTAATGGCAGAGTAGTTACATACAGCCCCCACGTACTTGTAAAATCCTATATTAAGATGAAAAATTCTACTTAACAGTTTATAGCACTAATATTTTATTATTTTAGCAACCATTTAAATGAAGTAATGAGAGAACATATTACTGTTCTCCACAACTACTTGAAGGGAAGTTGTAGCAAGGTGAGGTCAGTCTCTTCTCCCACCTGACAAGTGACAAGACCAGAGGAAATGGCCTCAGGTTGCAGCAGGGGAGGTTTAGGTTGGATACCAGGAAACATTTCTTCACCAAAAGGATTGTCAAGCATTGGAAGAGGCTACCCAGGGCAGTGGTGGAGTCACCAGAGACACAGATGTGGCACTTGGGAACATGGTTTAGTGGTGGACTTGTCACTGTTGTGTTTGTGGCTGGACTTGATGACCTTACAGGTCTTTTCCAACCTCAGTGATTCTGAGGTTTACCTCCAGCAAAGACAAAATAGAAAGTACTGTCTCCACCAGCCAGAACTGCAAGTCTTATTTTTCACCAGGCAAGGAAAACCAGATAGGCTGTGCAGGACAGTGAAAGCTGAAACTTCAGGTGGGACTGACCCTGAAAAGGGGAGACTTGGTTGTGGACAGAGTCTGAACTGCTCTGCCAGAAAGTAATTTATCCTTACACCTGCCTTTAAAACAAACCAACAAAAACCCCCACCAGTAGTTCAGTTCTCCTGAGATACTTAAACACACATCACAAAACTGGCAGAATGGTGCAGACCTACAGTCTGCAGTCCCTACAGAATAAGCAGGCCTTTCTAGACTAGAGCCAGTAACAAACAGAGAACGCTTACTGCAGGTGATAACAAAAACTCTTCAGATACAGACTCTTAAGAACTGCCCACTAACAAATGAGTAACTAGCCTGGGTAAACCATGCATTAATTTAGAGAAAACTACAGATGTGCAACTCCAAAATTTAAGAAAAAGCAAAGGAAACACTTTAAAAATCCTCTTATTCAGTAAGAAGTAAACATAAAACCAGAACTTCCTTGTTTGACGTACCTGAAATTATTAAAAAGAACTTCCAAAGCCACAATGACCATGATGTTTGGTTAAGCTACTGAAAAAATTCTTAAAATTAAAAAAGTTGCAGCCATTTCCTCTTGCTTTAAAAACTCCATGTTGTCAATTAGAATTCACAAATCGTTTTTCAAACTGCACCAAGAACTACCCTCTATTAATCATGTGCTAGTTTCTCTGTTTATATGTAATTACACATGGCAATCGCATACAAATTAATGTGGTGGGTAGGAGTTTTTGTGTCTGCTCCTATATAATAATTTTTAAACTTTTAAACTGCCATACCTGAAGTTCCTCAGCAGGCTGGGGAAGAAAAAAGGACTCCAGAACAGAATAGGAGTCAAGACAACTTTTGAACAATCTTATGCAATTATTTCTGCCAAGTTTATGTTTAGTCTTGACTTAGTATCACCTAATAAAAGCTCTCCTTTGACCCTGCATTTTTCAAAATTAAGCAGAGGGCAGTAACAGGATGCCAAGAATAGCACAAAAAGCAGCTCTTCCCCTCTCTTGTTTCAAAAGCTGAAAAAAAATTTAAGCCAAATGAAATACAAACCACAGGTTGGAAAGCACTGCTTTAGTTTTTCTTTTCCTAATATATTTTTAAAGATGACTTGACTTTTCTTGCATCCTTTGCTTTGTTGCCCTAGGTATCCTGTAGTCTCCTAGGTTTATTTTCCCTCAGAAATGGCCATTACCTTCTAATTTTCAGGATTATCAAGGTAGAGTGGAGGGAGAAGCAAAACAGAACCTTCTCCTGTGACAGTGATTTTAGTGAGAAAGTCTGTTCACAAACATCTCACTGAAAAGCTCCTCCATTCCAGCCTTGCTTCCCATTCCCAGAGTACGACTGATCCATTTGATACCATCTTTTCTTACCCACACTCATGTTTAGAGGCTAAAGATTGTATTTACATGCCACAGAACACTTGTTTCCTTGCCCAGCTGCAAAGAGCAAGTTCCTCCATGTTTACATCACTCAGGTAACTCGACAGGAACCTGTAGCAACTTGTGTAACTGCATTCTGGAACACAGAACGTGGGTCCAGGCAACCCAGACTTCCTTTAAAACCAGTGTCCAGCCACATCATCTGTGTTTCACTGAGCACTGAACGCTCTGCAGTCCAGCCATGCAGAACTCTTACACACCGACTGGAATAAAAGCACTGAAAAGATATCCATTTTTAAATTCCCATGCTTTTTAATTTTTATTATGAATCTCTTGTCAGCACTTGACAGTCATAGTTTATTATTCACATGAACAGCTGAGATTTTTTTCCCCAAAAACTGTATTCAGATCCCACAGAAAGGTATCCATCTGTCACATATGCATTCTCTTAATCACAGAGTATTAGTATGTAGGGTTCCACCTACTAAAAGGTGTAAGAAAGATTTATTACCAGAGTTCTACTTTCTGATGCATCCTACTACTAGAAATGAGAAAAGGACAACTCAGCTTGGCACTTGAGCTGCTTGCTAAGGTCGTAACTTGGCTATAAACAGAATATTCTGCATAACCAGACAAAAATTAATACTGAACATTTGTTTTTACCAACACTAGGTTTCTCACACTCTGCACTGTATGATTCAGTTACACTGATATGAATTTTAAGAGACTGACAGGTTAAACGTCTTGTGTGTCAACTCCTCAAAGAAAATCAAAGAAAGTGGTTTAAATGGCAGTGTCAAGGACTAACAGGCATAACTGTTCAAACCAGTCTCCAGACAAACTGCTCTTCAATAGAATAAACATCACCTATGCAAACACAAACTTTAACTTTGCAACATTTGTTCAGCACTCCCAAGATCGCAAGCACTACACATAAATCAAAGCTAAAGCAGAACATTCTATTCAAACTGAGTCTTAAGTATGTCTTACCCAGAAGAGAGGAACTAAAACAGTGGCAAGCGTGTTCATCAATGGCTCACAGCAACCAGGATTTTTACTTAGAAGCTGGGCAATTTATCAGTTCAACTAATATCTGCAGTTGAACTTTAAACTTGCTAGAAGGCTGATTTTTCATGGTCCTCAATTATAATACTGGATTGATTCATGAGTTAACTTATTCCTTAGAAAATCCACATCTTTGACCAGCTGCCCATTTATACAGAAGGATAGACAAGATCTATCATGTTTTCTTGTTTCAGCACAGCTGAAAGTATCTAGAATGTCTAACAGTATGAGCAATAATGTCCAACTGTGCTCACAAACGACAGTAAAGTCAGCTGCAAGAAGAGTTTGGAACTAGGATCATTCCAAGTCATCTGACAGAGCTCTGTCACCAATATATTATGTAGTAAAGATATACATGTTTCACTTGCACACTTGTACATACCTGCAGAATTAGGTATGATCTATGCTTGCAAGTTAAACCCACCCTTACCTCTAACACCAGGATTAGCTGTTTTACCCAGGAGGAAAGGAAATATCAGTCAAGCAGAACATGTATTTACTGCCCTAAGGCACAGCTGAAGGCATGGCTGGGGGAAGGGATGCTACTGAAAAGCTTATGCCATCAATTATTCCCTGCAGATGGGATTAGATTGCATGGCCAGAGATCACGCTCCACAGCAAACACCCAGGGAAACTGCCATCTTAGCAGGTACTGGGGGCAAGGCAGGCGTTATTCTGAGCAAGTCACAGTGGCATTAACAGTGTCTGCAAGCTACTCTGAACACAGAAATAAAATATTAAAGATTGAAAATTAAAGAAGTCCATAGGGTTTCATCCGGTTTCATTTTCTTGAGTTTCCTTTCACCTGCTGGAGTTCCCTTTACAAGCTAAGATAGATCAGGCTGAATCAGTTCTCTGCAAAAATAAGCAAATTAGGGAAATACAGAAAATTGTATTTGTAGGGGCAGGATTCCTAAAGTAAACCAGAAACACAAGTGCTCTGATGTATGAAATTACCTCCTCAGCAAGATGCATCAGAGACTGTAAGGATATCCTCTCACTTCAAGACTTGCAACATAAATTCAGAAAACCGAATTCAACATAAGCTACAGACAAAAAAAAAATTAGCAGGGGGAAAAACCCCACATTGGTTCCATTTGGTATTTCCCTTATGTCCAACTCCTCGATAATGCAGACCACCAGACATGCTGCTACTTAGCTGCTTCCTAGGCAAGTTCTAGAAGACTCCACGATTTTTTTTTTAAGAAGTTCATTTCCATTCACTTATTTACTGAATTGAATAAAGCAAGTTATAAAGTTTGATATGTAGAGAATAACCTTAAAAAATTCTACCCCAAAAACTGCATGCCTGCAAACCTGGCAAATGATATTTCCCCCAAGTGAAGACTTTGTCAGGCAGGACAAGTTATCTTGACCCATGCAGCATCTTGAATAGATTTCAGAAAGAATTATGTCAAAATATGCAGGGTAGAACACTTCCCTTGCACTTTCCAACTCCTTTAAGCCTTCCAGTCTATTCTTGGACGTTTTCCAAAGATTGCTTCTCTCTCAAAAACTAGATTCTTCCCCCAGAAGAAAAAAATTAACCCAAAAAACTAGAAGCCTCTTGGGGAAAAAAATTATCACCAGAATATTTATGAAATTAATGACGGAATGAAAACTGCCTTCAAGCATACATAAAACAGGCCCAACTATTTTTCCAAATACTCATTATATCATAAGCAGAGAAGGATTACAAATTGAACCAAGCTAAGCACAGCATATTTACTTAAAGACAATAAACTCTTTTAAAAAATTCCTCTTGATCTCATCAGTTAAGCAGTGGAGGACAAAACCACAGATCGCTAAGCAAGGCTAAAAATGTTTTAGCATCTATTTAGGCTGAAGATTCTTCCTTCTCATCAATAATAGAAGAGCAGTCATACTGAAAGCCTTGGAGAACTAAATTTAACCACCAAGATCACTCTTTCACCCACAAGGTTCAAGGATTTCCCAGTGCAGTCAATGACAGTTACAGATATATATGGATACACCTTTGTGCAGAACTCATTCTTGAAAGTACTGACACATCTAGTCTTGTCTGTGACTTCACAAGACTTTTTTCCCCTCTGGTCAGATATGCTTTGCAATGAATGAGACAGAAGAAAGTGACAGTATTTATACAGACATCTATACAAAGTAATCCACATTCTCTCCGTTCCCAGAATTAAGGCACACTGTAAGATGCCTCAACAGTCTTTCAAGCAGGTCAGCCTTGAGTAACAACACATTATCCTCTGCAGTATATCCACTAGGTTCCAAGATTTCTATTAAGTATTTATATTTCTTTGTAATTAGTTGGATCATACCTGAAGTTCTGAACAATTACTAGAACTCAGTAGTTACAAGCCATTCTCAAGTGCTTTGGAACTTAGGCTCTTCAAGTAACATTTTTATCCTATAAAATTAACTGCTCCTAATAATCACTGCACATTTCCTACTATTGCATAACAAATCAAAAGAAAGCTCTTCCAGTTAGGCCTTTCACAAAACTTATTCCAGAATTGCTCCAAGAGCAGCAAATATATAACATTTTATTCAGGCCACACAAGTGGCCACCTCCCCTGTACTTCAAGGAGTCTTGTAGAAGTTCTCTCAAAATTAAATTATGTTTGGATTCTTTAAATTATTATTACAATTAACATATACTGTTTGGTCACTTTTTATATGCTATTTGAACATCTTAAATCCACAAAGTGCCTCCTATGGTATAAATTTTAAATCCACTAAGCACTTCCTATGGCATCAGCTCCTTGCCTTACTCTTCATTAAGAGCTGTGGTTGTTTGCTCATAGCTTACTTCTCTTCTGTGCCTACAGTCATGGTAGGATATGATTCTAAAAATATTTGCATCTTTAAAGGAATTGTAAAAAGCCATAGGTTCTTCCCTGTCTTGTGAACATACCCCAGTATCGTGATGACTGTTTTATTCCTTCTCACAGCATTTTAAAAAATATTTTAACATCCACTTTGAAGTCTTCACCAAAGAAAGAAAATCCAGCACTCGCAGACCTGTTAGCAATGCAAATCAGTCATGTCTAAGATGCACCTGACACCACCTCAAACTTACACTTATTTCAATTAAAAGTCACCTACAGTTTATTAGTTCTCTTACTGTGTATCCTTCAAATCAATGGTTTCTCCAGGATAACTTGGGGAGTTATAAATAATTATGGCAAGTGTTCATACATGTGTGCATATGCCCAGCTGTACAGACTAATGTTTGTCATTATCTCTACTGCCCGTGACCTCCCAGTTTGGGGCTCCTAATCTCAACCACTCTTCTTCCCATGCCTTCCCTAAGTCCCTCCCCAGCTGCAGAAAACACAAGGTTCTTACAGAGTGAAAACCTCTAGAAATGAAGGTTCTAACCACTAACATCAAGTTGATTTTGACACTGAGCAACACACGGATGCCTTTGACAGCTGCAGAGAAAACTAAAACCACAACTGAATTTACTTGAGCAGGTAACACATTTCTGTCGTGTCTCATTAATTTGTGTTCTTATCTCTAAGCCATTGCCAAGACTCTTGGTTGCCATTTTATCACCAGCAAGGACACAAGAAAAAGAGAGCTTTGTGATTCATTCCAGGGCAAGAAAGAGATCCTGCTGCTCAAACAGAACAGAAAGAAAATGAAAAGGTGATTCGTGTATGCTGCCATCCTTGTCAGACAATTGACATCAACAGTTCTCAAAAGCAGAAGAATTGCAAATCTGTATCGAAGTCGGGTTCTGAGGATCAAAGTCAAAGGGATGATTGACAGAAATATGCAGCACTTTTTGCTTTTCCATGACAGACCAACATTTAAGAGAAACACCACCCATTTCACAGCTCAGCTTATCTTTTCATCTTCAAGTCAAAAAACACTACAGTGTCAGGTGTAATAAATCCTTATACCTCAAAGCACATTCGAAAGCCAGTTGGAGCTGCTTTAAATTAGAAGTGAACCCTGTACTTTGGTTCATTTTCCCTGACCACACATGAGGAAGAAACAATCACCATGTACCCAGGAAAGATGGGGTGAGGGACAACCCCCAAAGGAAGCAGCTACAGCCAGGCATGAAATAAATTCTGTTTGCCTTTATGTGCTGTGGCACTGGGGTTCTTCTGGAGTGAGATGGTACAGGAAGCATTTGGAAGACAGTGATAATCAGCAACCAAAAATTGTATTTAGAGAATCTAACACAGAGCTTGAGCTTTGAACTAGGCCTTCAAAGCACAGTAGCAGGGGGAAGCCAGGCTGAACAGCCTAAGCCTCTACTCCATCAATAAATCCAAACCAGCCCAGGAACCACACTGCTCTTAGTTAACTTTAGATGGTTTAGAATCAACTTGCTACGCTTCAGGTTGGTTTGTGTTTGTTTGGGGTTTGTTTTCCTGCGTGTGAGTAGTTACAGCAACTGGGATTCTAGATATGTTAAAAAACATTACCTCTGACCTCAGTTCATTGCACATAATGTGCCTCAATGAAGGCACTTTAAGAGAGGTTCAGAAAAAAAAAAATCAAATTTTATTTGCACCCCCCACCCTCCTCAGGACCAGCTGTACTTATTTTTAATGATCCAAGTCTATCTATTGCTTTGCAGTTGTTTCCATCAGAAGAAATGTTGGATTATGTAAAGCTTCAGCCTAAGGAGGACAGGTTTTCCAAAGCTATGTCCCAAATACAAGTACAATAGATGACAAATGTTTTTATTTCAAAAAACATACAAAAAATATACCTCACATTTAAATGCATTTCTCTTTTACCATACAGATTTAGACAATAAAATATGGTTAAGAAATCTTGAATTGACAAAATATGGATCAGCTGTCAAATTAGCATATGGTAAACCTCCAAGTACAAATACTTTTGTAATGTGTCTTCACCAAAAATTAAGGAAGCCAGAAATAAAGCAGAATCCACCTCTAACATCCTTCCCAACACCATCAGAAACAACTTAGAAGTAAATACAAGTAATACAAGTAATTGTATTTACTACAGACTTTTTGAAGAGTCCTCTATGTTTTCTTTGAATTGAAAATTTGATTCTTAATGTTTGAAATTATTCATGAAGCTGTAAGATGAACACAATTTGTTTAACATATTCAAAGTATTCTGTTGACCAAACCCTTGGGAGAAAACTGGTTCATGTGGCAACTTAGTTGACATGCAAAAATCTAGGTCCACAAAAAGAAGAGCTTCCTGTTAAGTATGTGCTTGGATTGCATTTTCTCAATGAATTAATACATCCCAAGAGACACAGCCAAAGAGTTTCTTTCTTCCTGTAGGTATCTACAACTTGAAGTTCTGGAAAGATTAACCTCTCCCAGTATTTTCTGACCCAGAACACAAAGTGAATAATGAAACTGTGAGTGCTTGCAATTTAGAATTCAGTGATGCCAAAAAGGCTTCTTAGATTCTGAAATCAACATGGAAAAAAATTAAATGCAAGTAAAAGGAAAGAATTGTATGGGGAAAACTCATTATTGCCTGATAGCCCCTGGATAAACAAGCAGGCACACTTTCTCCTCACCCAAAGAAAACCTAAATTCAGAAGCAGCAGCATTCTCAACCCCTCCCATCCCTTCAGCACTGAAGAGCAGCATCACCTTAGGGCTGCTGAACACCCAAACAGGCAGGAGCAACAGAGAGCACTTTTAGTGCCAAACCCTTTATAACTAACTTTATTTGACAAAATAGTTATATAGAGAACGTTTTGAATTAAAATGTTTGAAAAGCAACTGAAGTGTTTTCTCCAGGACAGCATAAAGAGTAACTTAATCAGGAATTTGAAGCAAAGAATGAACCAGTCTGTCAAGTATTTATCCCAAACTTCAAGCTCTCCTACATATTTCATACATCACAAGTCTTAGTTTCTTCTAGCAACAGGGAAGAAGAAGGGAAAAAGCCTGTTTCAAGGTTCCACCTATTCTCTAAGCTTACACAGTCCAACTATTCTGAACATCTCTGGCTAATCATATTCCTCGGGAGCTGGCAGACAGTAAAAGTGTGTTTACAGATTTCGTAAGTGGGACACTCTGGAAACAGGCAGTTTTGTGACCTTCAGTCCAACAGAGTCAAAAATAATCTGTCTGGAATAACCATAACCAGAATAATTTCCCTACCCAGAGATCCATGCTTTCTTCTGACAGTTTTCCTTAGCTGACTTTTCAGATACAACAGCTCACAAACAGTACCCACCTGACGGCAGACACAGGTTGTTAACGTGGGGAATATATTAGATCAACCTTTATGTTACATTCAGGAGTTTCCAGAATTTATCCAGTTCTCAGCACACAACATGTATGACCCAAGAGTGAACCCAGGGAAGATACTCTGAAGCATGCATCAATTTGCATCCCTTATCTACTGGGAGTGGTGTCACAGTGACAACCATTTTGGTTAAGAAATAATTCAGGAGGTCTCTAAAGAAACCACTTGCCTTGGAGATCAATTCATCGTGATTGGCGAGATGGGCTCTGCAGTGGATACAGCTGTAGGTTCGATGACAGTTTGGCAGGTAAGCCTGGAACGTTTTTGATTTTGTCATTTTTACCATCTCTGCTGGTGGCTCCTCACTCAGCTCAGGGCTGGCACTTGAAGAATTACAACTTTGCTGAACTCGCTGACAAAAGAAACACTGGAATATGCAAGCAAAAGCCGTTGTTGTTCTGGAGTGTGTGTGGCACTTTCCACACAAATGACAGAAGAGAAACAGTCACAACCTGTAGGTGAAAAGAGCAGAACAATTAGCAGCTTACAACAAGACCAGAGCTAACTTGTTATTCAACAAGTCCAGCCATAAAGCAAAGCGTTATTTGGAGCAAATGCCTGGCTGCACTACAGGCCCCTTTTTCTAAGGAGCTGCGCAGTTCAAGTTCCATTCAACCCAGCAAAAAGCAGTTCTGTTCCACTAATGGCTTCTACTCCATCACACTTCTAATGAGGGACAAGATTCAAACAGTTCTCCACAAAACAAGCACTTTCTGCATTATACCAGGTGTACTCTTTAAGACATCCACGCAGAAAATCACACTAAAAAGGTAGGGAATGAGAGAAATTTAATTTTCATTGAAGTTCTAGTGGTCAGTTCCAATATAGTAAGCGACAAGGCATCTTGGAAAACACTTGCTCTGTCCAACAGTAAATATATTTTGTATATTTGCACTTCAGTTTTCAGCAAAAATCTTGCAGTATCACATCTGGCTTTAAGTCAAACACCAAGTAAAACACTGCCACCCTACTCAGGGATCCGTGTCTACTCCTCTTTCAAGCTCTGCAGAGTTATGCCTTTAGGCAAAGACCTTCTTGACTGGTGTCCTGATCAAAGGTAATTAGGTACTTCCTCACTGTACCAGAATAGCCTTAATTGAAGCTACCAAACCCACAATCTGATACTGAAGCTAAATTCTGCACAGAGCACACCCAACTGCACCCTTAATCCTCAGAGTGCATTTCAGAGACATTACATGTCAGAGCACGCCAGACCCTCCTGCTATGCTGGAAAGCAAACCTTTTTAGTTTGCCTGAAAACAAAACAGAGTCTAAACAACTGATAACATCTACTGGTCTGTCAGAGGCCAGCAGTTCCCAGGCTCTGTATGCACCGTGCTAATGAGCACTCCAAACACTGCACAGTCACTTATGTCATCGGCTGTCAGGTGACTGCCAGAGTAGATCAATAGCACAAACAGAAATGAGACACAATATAAGGAATTTACAGCATGTTGATCCAGCTAAGAGCATGCAAATGACTTATCACAGTTGTAAACTGGTTGCAGGGCAGCACTAACCACTCTTTTAGCAGTAGGATACGGGTAATACAGCTAGAGTAGATAATGAAAGCCACAGAAATTAAATACCGTTTATATGAAGCAGACACTGTGCTTCAGAAGAAGCCTTGCAATCTGTAGCCCGTGGGACAACCAGAGCAAAACTTAAAGGGCTTTGGTTTAGATACTCTTTTTTAATCCTAAGCAGGAGAAAACTCAAACTACTGAAGGACTTGCTAAAAGAAAATTTCTTACACAAAGAGTTGCAAAGGCAGAGATAGGCTACAAACAAGACACATAACACAACATAGGCAATCAAAAAAAAAACAAAACAAACCAAACCAAAAAAACCAATGAGAACAAGCTATCATCCAAAGCATGGGTCTACATATGAGAATGACTGGGAAAACATTCGATAAGGGATACATTTATATGTTTGAAGTAGCAATCCATCTAGCATGAAGAGCAGGACTTAAATATTAAATAAATATTATATACTTAGTGTCCCAAGATAATTTAATTACAACTGCATAGGGAAGAATAATTACATTATTTGCAGAAAAGAGCTTGCTCTTGTAGAACAGCTAGCTATGAAGCCACATTTATTAGAAGTAAGATATACGAAAAAAGCAACCTAAGAACATGAGGTTCCCATTAATTTCCCTGTTTGAACTCAATGTTAGATACAGATCCTATGTAAGTTCACAGAAATAGACAAAGCCAGAAAAAAAGTTTCAGAATGAAAGGCACCACATGCTAAGATGTTTTGACTTTGCCTTAAATTAAACCCTTTCCATCAGTAATTGAAACACAAGTTCAATCCTTGCAAAAAGCTAAGCAGGTGTAAATGTGGCACTTGGGGATGCGGGTTAGTGGTGCCCTTGGCAGTCCTGGGTTAATGGCTGAACTCGGTCTTAGAGGTCTTTTCTAACCTTAACAATACTGTGATCCTGAACGTAAAATGAAAATATTTTTCTTCAAGGCATTCCTAAAAATGTTTTTAATCCACACTTCAGAAGGCAATCTGGACTCTTCCGGATTCAATGTACCAGGTTCTTCAAGTACAGAAATTAAAATAATTGCAAAGCTCATTTGACAAGACTGTATTCGATACTGCTCTCTGCAAAAAGACGACTCTTCGATACACACCACAGGAACCACAGACTTGTTGTGCCGTTAAAGGCGCAATTCAAAACAAACCATTTCCTCGCCTGCTCTAACAATGGTAAATAAATCCAGTCTCACTTCCCTCTGATAGTTACGAGCAGTTCCTCGGGCTGCTGCTCATTATTCCGCACACAACAGAGTAAAAACCTGAACCAACTATTTCTCTTCCGTTCCTTTTGGCCACGGCACAGTCCGTGCTTTGGTCCTGCGCAAAGACAGGTGTGTCTCCTGAAGCTCTACCTGTGTTCGCACCTACCAGCGCAGCGCCCAGGGGCAGTCCCGGCCGCAGGAGCCGGGCACGGCGAT
>VZRR01013731.1:0-10568 GCA_013398015.1 Oreocharis arfaki
AAGAGATGGAAGAGGAGCTGAAATGCCCGGTGTGCGGCTCCTTTTACCGGGAGCCCATCATCCTGCCTTGCTCGCACAACCTGTGCCAGGCGTGCGCCCGCAACATCCTGGTGCAGACGCCGGACTCGGAGTCTCCGCAGAGCCGCCGCGCCTCGGGCTCGGCCGTCTCCGACTATGACTACCTGGACCTGGACAAGATGAGCCTGTACAGCGAGGCGGACAGCGGCTACGGCTCCTACGGGGGCTTCGCCAGCGCTCCCACCACGCCGTGCCAGAAGTCCCCGAACGGGGTGCGCGTGTTCCCGCCGGCCGCGCCGCCTCCCCCCGCCGCGCTGGCGCCGCCGCCGCCGCCGCGCAACGCGTGCCTGACCTGCCCGCAGTGCCACCGCAGCCTGGTGCTGGACGAGCGCGGGCTGCGGGGCTTCCCCCGCAACCGCCTGCTCGAGGGCGTCATCGACCGCTACCAGCAGGGCAGGGCGGCGGCCCTGCGGTGCCAGCTGTGCGAGAAGGCGCCCAAGGAGGCGGCCGTGATGTGCGAGCAGTGCGACGTGTTCTACTGCGACCCGTGCCGCCTGCGGTGCCACCCGCCGCGGGGGCCGCTGGCCAAGCACCGCCTGGTGCCGCCGGCCCAGGGCCGCGTCAGCCGCCGGCTGAGCCCCCGCAAGATCTCCACCTGCACCGACCACGAGCTGGAGAACCACAGCATGTACTGCGTGCAGTGCAAGAGCCCCGTCTGCTACCAGTGCCTGGAGGAGGGCAAGCACTCCAGCCACGAGGTCAAGGCGCTGGGAGCCATGTGGAAGCTCCACAAGGTGAGCCCCGGCTCCTGCCAGCAGCCCCAGCCAAGCCACCTTGCCCCACACGTTCCATCTTCCCCAGCTGGCAGCGTGGGAGCATCCTCACCCATCCTCTCGCATTCCCTGTTGCACCTTGGCTTGAGAGGAGCGCTGCCCCTCGGCACGGGCAGGTTGGCATCGTGCAGATGATGCTCCCCGCGGGTCCCCAAATGCAGCCCTGCCAGCTGCACCCCGCAAGCCGAGGTCCTACCCAGGGAGCTGGCAGGGCCCAGGGGTGGGTCGCGGACATCTGCGCCGCAGAGCTGGGAAAGCAACAGGGAGCGAGGGGTTCGGGAGGAGGAGGAGGGAGGCGTGAAATCCACCGCGGGGCCGTGGGAGCGGGGAGCCGCGGGCTGCCACCTCCTCCCGCACACGGAGTCACCGGGAGGAGGAGGAGGAGGAGGGGTGGCACTGGGCAGCCAGGAGCCTGTCCCTGAATACCGATCAGCTGCTCCCGAGCGCACTCGCTTCCACTCGCGTCCGTGCTGGAGGAGAGGGTCGCAGAGCTTGGGGCAGGGATGTGGCCATCACTGGCTTCGGCTCCATCCATCCCTCTGCCTCCCTCCCTCCCTCCTCGCACCAGTGACCGAAGGAACTGGGGCAGAAGTGACTGGGACACGGGCGGACAGGGCGCAAGGGGATGGGCGTCATTCCTTGGATGAACATCGACATAATTGGCCCCCACTCCAACAGATTGGAGCAGGTGGGGGGACCTGTGACAGGGAGCTGGGCCGGAGGGGGTGACCTCTCAGTGGAAGGGACTGGGCGGGATTGCTTTCCAGGAATATCTCGGCATGCTCTGGCAGCTTGTGTGGCAGCGATGCAGATCTCCGGGCTGCACCCCGAACTGGGTCAGTGGGTGCATGCAGGGACAAGCTGTCACTTGTCACCGTGCCCCAAAAAGGGGGGTAACCACACGACGCCGTGGGGAGAAGGGTTTGGTGGTGCTTGTTGCTGCTGGAAAGGGCTGTTCCTGACCCCTTTTTGCTGGGAGCGGGAACAACTCCTCTCTGGATTTTCCGTGCTCTTATGGAGGTGTGCCAGAGCAGCTCGGTGCCCTGGTCCCTGTGCAGTCACTGATCCCAGAAGTGGTGGCATCCAGCTGGTGTGGGATGCCCAGGAGCAGCACGGCACAGGTGACTGGGGACCTTCTCACAGGAGCACGGGAGGCAGAGGACGGAGCCAGGCTCTTGTGATGTGGAGCAGGCGGATGAGGAGCAACAGGCAGAGTTTGGAACGCAGGGAATTCCACCTGAATGTGAGGGAGAACTTCTTCACTGTTCAGAAGCTGTGGCTGCCCCTGGACCCCTGGAAGTGTCCAAGGCCAGGTCGGACAGGGCTTGGAGCAGCTTGGGATAGTGGGAGTGGGGTTGGAATAGGATGAGCTTTAGCTTTTCCTTCCAAATCCCTTTTCCCGGGGGAGAGCTTTAGCCATGCACTGTTTCACTGATGTAGCCGACAGATGTGGAGCTGTAACATTATTTCAAGTGATGATTTTCACGCAGTTGCTCTCTGAGTTCTGGAAATTGGACTGCAAAGTCTCCCCTGCCTTGAGGGAGCTGTGTTTCTGCAGGGGTTCACTGGTGTTCCCTGGCCTTTGTTTGCTTTTTAGGGAGGGCAAAAGAGCCTGTGGAGTTAAATGTGGTGTTCAGGAATAACTGAAGGAGTGATTTTAGGGCCAGAGCTCAGATTGCTCGTGGAGATGCCATCCAGCAAAATCAGGGGAAGAGGTTACTCACCTTGATTTTTTTTTTACCAGAAAAAATAATCAGTACAAAATCAGTACCCATGATTTCCAAGCTGGATCCTGGCTGGGACTGGGCGTTAGGAACCAAACCACCTGTGGATTGGAGTGGTGATCCTCCTGCAAAAGTGTCTGCTGTCATTTTTTGAGGGCACAGGCCTTTGGCAGCAGGACAGGTTTGCTGCAGGGGTGCCTGTCCCTTTTTGGCTGATCTTTCCTCTGTGATGAGCAGTGTAGTGATACCTGCAGCTCACAGGAGAGGATCATGGAAAGGTTTGGGTTGGAAGGGGCCTTAAAGCCCATCTCATTCCACCCCCTGCCATGGGCAGGGACACCTTCCCCTATCCCAGGTTGCTCCAAGCCCCATCCAATCCAGCCCTGGACACTTCCAGGGATCCAGGGGCAGCCACATCTTCTCTGGGAATTCCATCCCAGCCCCTCCCCACCCTCCCAGCCAGGAATTCCTTCCCAATAGCCCATCTAAACCGACCCTCTTTTAGTTTACACCCATCAGCCAGCTCCTGAATTCCCTCGTGCCATTCCAACACCTCTGGGTGCAAATATCCTTTGGGATGCTCTTCCCTTCTGCCTCGGAGAGGCTGCGATTGTCCCCACAGCCCGCGCTGACCCCGGCGTGCCTGGCTGAGCTGCTGTTCCTGAAAGCAGCAGCGTTCACGCCTCAGTAGGTGATTGCCAGGCCCGGGGCAATCCCTGCTAAGTGCAGCGTGCTCCCCTCGGAACCAGATCCAAAGGGCTTTGCACGGGCCTCTTCGGGAGCTGCCCAAATTTTCCCTTTCCTCTCTGAGCGTCTCCCAGCTGATTATTTATAATAATCCGTGCTGAGGCACAGGCAGTTGTCACTCAGGGAGCTGGGGTTTCTAAGCTGGACGCAGATTGTGGCAAATCCTCTCTCTCCCCATCTTCCTGTCAGGTTGGGAGCGGGGCAAATATTCCGAGAAACGTAGAGGGAAATGGGTTTTTCATCAGAATTGTCCCAGTTTTGCACAGATATTGCAGATATTGCCTGGGTTTTAGCCTGCCAAGCTGGAATGCTGCTTGGCATGCCAGAAGCAGGAGCACAAGATGGAGCTGCATCATTTATTCCCTGCGCATCCGAGCCCCTCTTGTTTTTTGCTGGAGACGTGTGGAGAGTGCAGGCTCAGCAGCTCGATGCTGTTTTTATGGGCAGAGGGATGCACGGACAGAGGGATGCATGGACAGAGGGATGCATGGATAGATGGTGCATGGATGTGTGTGTACAAATACAAACGGACTGGGAGGGATCTCCAGGGCCTCTGCTGTCCCCCCACAGCCCTGAAATCCCACCCAGCTGATCCAATTCAGTCTGAAAAATCATTTTCCTGTTGCTGGCTCAGGTTAAAAAGGTCTCCCAGAAGTTTGTGGATTCTGGGAGCAGGTTTGGAAGCTTTCTGGGTTAGGAAACGGAGAGAGGGTGAGGCAGAGCAGTTATTCCTGCCTGTCTCTCAAATACTGAGTGTTACCCATCACTCTGGTGTCTGACTCTGCTCTGGGAGTCCCTGTCACTTCTCATCCCGTGGCTGGACACCTCCCTGAGCTGGGTCACACCTGCCAGAGGCTGCTTTTGTCCTTGCCATCCATATCCCAGCTGCAGCAAAGGTGAGCCTGGATTTGCCATGCCCAAAAAAAGGGAGCTGGGGAGGTCAGGGGTCCCGTGGTGAAAAGCTTCTGCTCTTCTGGGGCAGTGCAGGAAGAGGCTTCCCTCTGCTTTGGGCTGGGATCACGGGGCTTTGCCTCTTCTCTCCCCTCTCATCCCCATTCCTTCTGCTTTGTGCAGCCAGAGAAGGGCAGCAGAGCTGGTGAAGGCTCTGGAGCAGGAGTCCTGTGAGGAGTGAGGTGGAGTCCCCATCCCTGGAGGGGTTTAAAAGCCCTGTGGATGTGGCACTTGAGGACACGGGGCGGTGGTGGCCTTGGCAGTGCTGGGAGAAGGATTGGACTCTGTGGTCTTAGAGGGCTTTTCCAACCTCAGGGATCCCAATATTCTAAAGCAGGGCTCTGGGGTGGGACCACTCTCCTTGAGGAGGAGGTCGGGCACCATGTCTGAGTCCTCTGGAGAGACACAAAAACAAATCTTGATTTCAGTGGGAGGTAAACAGTGCTCTCCATTCTAATTTCCCATGGGATTTAACTGCCCGGGATGGGATTGCCCAGGCTGAACACACAAACTGTCCTCGGATTGCAAAGCCCTGCAGCATCTCTGCAGATCTCAGCAGAGCCCAGCCCTGGGAATTTCCATCCCACACCGTGTGGGATCAGCTGTGTGGGGTCAGCAGCTCATCAGCACAGGTGTCACCTGGAGCTCAGCTCCTCATGTCCCGGCACAGATGGGATGAGGGATGCAGGTGATCTCTATTGAGAATCAAAAATCACACACTGGGACTTTATTCCAGCTCGTTTGCACTTGTGGAGGGAACCAGGGGTGGGAAACACTGCAAGGGCCTCTCAGGTTGTGCCCAGGGGCCAGCAGAACCAAGGCAGGGCTGAGCAGACAGGGTTTTTCCTTGGCTCACTTGGCCAGGGCTCTGTGTTGGCTGCCAGAGGAGCTTTTGTGGGGAGACTGGGACACTGGGAATGTGCTGCTCTTGTGTCCACGGGAATTCCTGTAGCCCACAGCACTAGGGGAGGTATCCAGGGAGTTGCTGTCTGGCCAAGATCTGTTTGCATTTGCAAAGTGAAATATTTGCCGTTGAAAGAGAAGCAGGGAGAATCCTTAACGAGTCCCCTCTGCTCTTCCCCGAGCCTTGGTGTGATGGCCTTCCTGAATCCCACCACCCTTTTCCCATCCTCTCCTTCTCCAGCAATGCCCAGCAGCCTTCCCACCTGCTCCACTCTTCTGTGGCCAGATCCAGAGGGTGGCAAACAGGCTGAGAGGCTTTGGAGTCAGAAAAAAACAAAGGAATGTCAGGATCTGGAGCACAAATCTGATGAGGAGCAGCTGGGAAAGGGGCTCAGCCTGGAGAAAAGGCGGCTCAGGGGGGACCTTCTGGGTCGACCAGAAGCCCCTCACGGGAGGGGGCAGCCAGGGAGGGGGTCAGGCTCTGCTCCCAGGGAACAGGGACAGGACAACAGGAAACCACCTCAGGTTGCTCCAGGGGAGGTTTAAGTTGGATGTTTTAGAAAATTTATTCATGAGAAAGGTAGTCAGGCATTGGAAAAGGCCTCCCAGGGCAGTGCTGGAGTCCCCATCCCTGCAGGGATTTAAAAGCTATGTGGGTGTGGCACTTGGGGACACGGGACTCAGTGATTTAAAGGTCTTTTCCAGCCTAAAGGATCCTGTGATTCACACAACCTTGTGCCTGCCCAGGATCAGAGGTGATGCTGCCTTCTCCTGTGAATTCATCTGGGTAAAAGCTTTCTGTCAGGTGGCTCCTTCCCCTGCACTCAGTGTGGTTAATGGGGTAAGGAGCAACCCCAGAAGAAGATGAATACCCTGTTAATCAAAGGGAATGTGGTACAGCAAGTTTTCCGAGGGGCTCTTGGAGCCCATGAGGCAGGAGGTGACCTCTGGGTCATTTGCAGATGGAAATGGGCCCAGGGTCGTCTCAGAGCGAGTGTAAATCACTGCAGCTTGTATTCCATTCCAGTGGGAAGTTTAGATGGGATATGAGGAAAAAATTCTTCCCTGGGAGGGTGGGGAGGCCCTGGCACAGGGTGCCCAGAGAAGCTGTGGCTGCTCCTGGATCCCTGGCAGTGCCCAAGGCCAGGCTGGACATTGGGGCTTGGAGCAGCCTGGGATAGTGGAAGGTGTCCCTGCCATGGCTGGGGTGGAATGGGATGGGATTTGAGGTCCTTCCAACCCAAACCATTCCATGATTCCAAACCTAAAAATACCCAGACCTGACAGAGCAATGCTGTGCTTCACCATCTGGCCCGGGCTCTCCACAGGCTCTGAAGCATCTCAACGAGCAGATGGAGCTCTGGTGGGGTCCATCTTCACCCACGAGGTTCCTGCACACTGTAAATATCAAACCTTTTCCATTCTCTCACATCTTTTTCCTTCTCTTGGCCGCTTGATGAATGAAGGAAACCCCCCCTGGCTGGATCTTGCTGTGTTTATTGTGGTGCAAGTCAGGAGATGGGGGGAAAAATCAGCCCAGGGATTAATTCTTGTCTCTCTTTCATGGAAATCTCAGCAGTATCCATACCCAGAGATTCCCCTGTCACCACACCCCTAGCATGGAAAAGCAGGAGAATCAGGAAACAGAGCAAACAGTGTGCCTGGTGTTAAACAAATGACTCGAGAGCGTGGAAAGGCTTTGCTGTTGATTTACCAGGTTTCACAGGATGCTTTCGGAGAGCTGACACTGGTGCAGGGTGGTTCTTTGTTGGGAAAATGTTCTCAAGAGCCTTTGGGGCTGCTCTGCTTTGCTTATTCCTGCTCTTCTAGATAATCCATCACCCAGGAGTTTAGGGTTTTTAAAGGGAAACCTTTGCTTGGTGTCACAGAATCTCAAAATGCGTTGGAAGGGACCTTTAAGATGATCCCATTCCACCCCTGCCATGGGCAGGGTCACCTTCCACTATCCCAGCTTGCTCCAAGCCCCCTCCAGCCTGGCCTTGGACACTTCCAGGGATCCAGGGGCAGCCACAGCTTCTCTGGGCACCCTCAGAGGGAAGAATTCCTTCCTAACATCTCATCTAAGTCTTTCCTCTTTTCTCCTCTTGCCACAACCCGTTCCCACACGAGCACAAATTCCTTTTTGGAGTCCTGCAGTGTGCTTTCTAGCAACCCAACACATACCACTGGGAGACATTTCCCTTCCCTTCCCTTCCCTGAACTTGGAAGGAACTTGCAGCAGCCCTCCATTAACTTGTGCTGCTCACACACATTCATTTAATTCAGAGTGCCTTCAAATTGCATCGCTCTTCCCAGCTGCATGAAGGAATAATTAAAGCAGAACTCAGCTGAAACATAACAGCTCTCAAAGCTGCTCTTTTGTCAGCCTTGGTCCCTGCTTTGTTTGTTCTCAGGGCGAGGCTTTTTACCTGTTAAATTGGCTTATCAACAAGGCAGCTCATTCCCCGTTCATTCAGCTCGTCCTGCTGGGATGAATTGGATAAATATCTATTTAGAGCAAGCACATAAGCCAGAGAGAGCTGGGGTATAAATCTCTGGTGACCCCGGCTCAGGTAATGTCCTGGAAGGAGAGGCAGAGGCTGGTGTGGAATTGCTGTGAGGAGTAAAAGCTCTCAGGGCGAGTTTCTCAAATTCCCTGGGAAGAGCAGGGTTGGATGGTTTGGGGTCTGGGACCACCCCTGAGGGGTGGATGAGGGTCCTACCAGGTGGTCATAAATAGGGAGTGTATTAAACTCTTTACCAGGGAGACAGAAATAAACAGAAATGAAGCCCAGCCCTGATTAATGCAGGGAGGGAGACCAGAGCTGACAGCAGGGCAGAGAATTCACCTTTCCTACTGAAAGGGAAATCTTGTTTGCAGTCTGAACCAACTCATGTTTTGCCTTCAGAATTATTTGCAGCTTTGGGGACAGCCTGACCTGGAGCTGGCTGGGAAAGCTCAGCAGAGGCTCTGCCCAGAGCAGAATTTCTGGGTAGAAAGAACAAGACCAAGTTCAGCTTGAAGTATTCTTGAGGCAGCACCTGGCTGGAGCAGCAGGTGAGGGCAGAGAGGTGACTCTGAGGGTGATGCCAACCTCCAACACTGCAGGCACAGCACAGACTGGGGTTTGGGCCACGTTTTTATATTTAATTAGCCATTAAATTCCCCGTGTCACAGAAATAAAGGGGTATTAATAGGAGCCCGCTCAGTGCTGTAGCAGCAGGAATCACCCTGGGAGCGATCTGGCAGCTGAGGGATTTCCCATCAGCGCTAATTACCCTTTCCCCTTTACTAACCTTATAGGAGTTGATGGATTTTTTTTTTTTCTTTTTTTTAAAAAAAAGCTGGGAATTGGAGCTGGATAAGGCATGCACGGATGTTGCCTGGAGTGCTGTGTGCTGCCATTCCCGAGAGGAGAGGCTCGGATCCGCAGCTGGGGTGGAGGGAGGGAGCGCGGCTCCGTGGGAGCAGCTGCAGCAGCGCCGAGCCGCTGGAGTGGAAGATGGTGGTTGTGACTTCCAGTGCCTCCTGTGGAGATCCCAGCCTGGGTGCCCTCACTGGGGTGCTGCTCCCTGCTTGGTGTAAAAGCCTAAATACCTGGGAAATAGCAGTTAAATTATTTGCACCAACCTTGAAAACGTGGAGGATCTTCCAGCCAGTGGTCTCCCTTTTTTTTAAATTTCTTTTTGGCCTTTGGACCTTTGCACTTAATTCTGTTTTCCCTTGCTCCTGGACTCTCTGGAAGTGCAGTTCCCTTCTTGTTGCTGTCTCCTGTGGCAGGACTGGGGGGTGTGTGTGTGAATTGATGCTGGGTTACGGCTTTGCAGTCAGCTTGAGGGTGCAAAATGCATCCATGGCATCATTCCTGAAAGCCTGTGCTGTGGAACTGCTTTCCACCTGCAGCTTTTGGGGTTTTCCCTGGGGAAATCCCTCTGTTTTCCCAGATAACCAATGCCCCTTGAGTCAGGATGTATCAATTCACTGCTTCTGTTAACTTCACCATTTTTCTTCTCCCTGCTTCCTCTCCCTGGAAGTGTTCCAGGACAGGCTGGACAGGGCTTGGAGCAACCTGGGATATAGTGGGAGGTGTCCTTGGTCATGGCAGGAGATGGATTTAGGAGCAAGATGGGATTTAAGGTCTCTTCAACCCAACCCATCCTGGGATTCTGTGATTCCCAGCCCACACTGGCTGCCCAGGGTCTCTGACCTGGGGGCTTGGCTGTGCCTGTGGGATTCCTGCTTGGGAAGGACCTTTCTGTCTGCAGGGGCGAACTCAGAGGTCTGACTGCGATCCCAGGTGTTTTTAGGAAAACACCCCTTTCAAAGCAGGGTTCTCTGATTCTGTGCTGCGGTCTCTCCATCGGGGAATGTAAAACTGGGAGAAGGGGGGGGTTATGTCAAGCTTTGAGGTGGATTATTCCTAACAAGGCACATTTATCGATTTCAAGACACAGACACTGCTTTGGGGGCAGAGCCTCTGTTCCCTTCCTCCCCTTTCCTGGCAGGGCTGTGTCACCCAGAACACCCAGGGATCCAGGCTGGAGCAGGGGAGGAGTGGGAAGATGCTGGCAGGTGCAGCCCTGGCTGTTTATTCTTCATCAGGGGAGGGAAATGTGGCAGCATTTCCCTGAGGATGCTGGAGAAGGAAGAGGTGGGCTGGAGATCAGTTCTCCCTGCCAAGGATTTGCTTCGTCCTCCTGGGCAAATAATTGCACAACCCCCCTGTCTGTCCTCTCCCAGGAAATGTGTGTTCAGCACCAGTTCCCTTCCTCCAGCCCAGCAACCCCGCGGCGGGGTGATGGGAAGTGGAGATGAGCTGGGAGCTTCCAACAACGACGTGGAGGAGCCGTGAGGGCTGGGTGAAATCCCCTCAAGGGCACAACGGGAGCATCAGCCTCCCTCCTTGGGGAAAGCCCTTCCACCCTGGCTCAGACTCCGATTGAAGTCGCAGAGATTTGAGGGCGTGACTTCGACGCTTTGGAAAGCTGGGACGTCAGAGAGGAGAAACTGGGGAGAGCCCCTGATGTGCAAACAGCGCTGGGCGAGGGCTGCTGCTGTCCCTTGGCTCCGTGACAGATGCCGCCGTTCCCTGGGAGTGCGGTGCTCATTCTTTGGCAGGGTACGAGACAGAAGTGTAAAACAAGCTTCAACTTCCACGGCAAACACGCCGAAGCCTCGGGCCTGCTGTGTGAGGGAGCCCCTGGTTGTCCCCAAAGCCTCAGCCCTGCTGTGTGAGGGAGCCCTGATTGTCCCCAAAGCCTCAGCCCTGAGGTTGTGTGAGGGAGCCTTGATTGTCCCCAAAGCCTCAGCCCTGCTGTGTGAGGGAGCCTCTGATTGTCCCCAAAGCCTCAGCCTCTGATTGTTCCCCCAGCCTCAGCCCTGCTGTGTGAG
>VZRR01013731.1:20722-56900 GCA_013398015.1 Oreocharis arfaki
GTGGGAGGGGTGCTGGGTTGGAGGGGGTTTGGGTTTGGAAGGGGTTTGGGTTGGAAAGGGTTTGGGTTGGAAGGGGTTTGGGTTGGAAGGGGTTTAAAGCACCGTGACCTTTTCTGGCAGTCGTTCCCCCAGTGCTCCTTTGTCCTGCATAAACAGGAGGTCAGAAGGAACTGGCTCATCAAGGAAGATTCCCCCATCTCAGGCAGCCAGGGAAAGAGCATTCCTGATGTTCTTGAGAAGCAAAGAATTCATTGCTGGGCCTTAATCACAGAGAAAGGCCGTTAATGGGGCTGCATTTCCCCGAGCAGGCTGCTTAGCAGCTAATCCCCCCCCAGAGCTGATCCCTGCTCCTTGTGGCATTTTCCCTTCCCTCCTAAGCCTCAGAGCTCTGGATTCCCCTCACCAAGGTGCAGCAGACAGCAGGGAATAGGTATTAACGACTCAGCTCGTGTCCTGAGCTCCAGGGTCAGCTCCAAGTGGTCCTTTTGTTTCCCCAGCCCTCTGGGGTGCTGGGCTCGTGTCTCCCTCTGGGTCACCCTCCCGGGATCCAGCGGTCACCTCTGGCTCAGGTGGTCACTGGGCCAGTGGAGTGGCACACACAAGAAATCCTGAGCATCCGGGGGCATCCCAGGGCACAGCGGAGAGGGAGCTGCCTCTGCAGGAGGTTTGGAATTAAACAAGGGGCAGTGGAGGAGGCTGAACAAGGAAAGCAGATCAGGAGGATGTGGAGCTGCTGGAGCAAGGCCAGAGGAGGCACAAAGATGCTCCAAGGGCTGGAGCCAGGCTGGGAGAGCTGGGGGTGTTCACCTGGAGAAGAGAAGGATCCAGGGAGAGCTCAGAGCCTCTTGCAGGGCCTAAAGGGGCTCCAGGAGAGCTGGAGAGGGACTTGGGACAAGGCATGGAGGGACAGGACACAGGGAATGGCTTCCCAGTGCCAGAGGGCAGGGATAGATGGGATATTGGGAAGGAATTCCTGACTGTGAGGGTGGGGAGGCCCTGGCACAGGGTGCCCAGAGAAGCTGTGGCTGCCCCTGGATCCCTGGAAGTGCCCAAGGCCAGGCTGGACGGGGCTTGGAGCACCCTGGGATAGTGGAAGGTGTCCCTGTAGGGTTTACAGCTGGAGCTGAGTTCCTGGCTGCCTGCCCTGCCTGGAGTTATCCCATGAGGAACGATGGGGAGGAATTTATTCCCACCCTGCTTGCATGAACCAGCCCCTAGCAAAGCTGGGGGCCTTCTTGCCAGGGCTCAGATCCCAAAACAAAGCCGGACTCAACATGGATTTGGAATTCTCCCGACCTGATTTTCCACCCCGATGTCTGTGTGCAGGCCTGCAGCGCTTCCTCTCAGGGACACAACCAAATTATCTCTCCTAAAACATGGAGAGTGTTGAGCATCCACTCAACAAATCGATATTTGGAGTTTTTAATTCCTCCCCTTTACCTTGTTTGCCCCTCTGTGTACCCGTGGGGGAGCAGCAGCTCCTGGCTGAGTTTTTCTCAGCATCCCTGTGACAGATCCTGCAGTTCTGTCTGTGCTTTCAAAGGGACCCGTGTCGAGTGTTGGCAGGGAGAAGCTAAGATCGTCTGCTGTTGAGAGTTAATGAAGCAAATCAGGAATTAATTGGACAAAATCAAAGGGCTGTTGCGAGGTGCTTACATTTCTTCTCCCTAAAAATCAAAGCAAAGGCTGGATCCTGTATCAAAGCAAGGACAGAGGATCTTTAATCCATCCTCATGGTCACAAGCAGCCCAGGACGTTCCAGAACTCTGGTATTTGTTCAGTCCTAGGACCAGGGACAGCCAAGGAAGTCACATCAGTGATCCACAGTGAGTGTCCCTGTGGGCAAAACCGGCTTCTGTCAGCTTCAGCCAGCCTGGAAGGTTGGACTTGATGATCTTAGAGGTCTTTTCCAACCTTTAATGATTCTGTGATTCGTCAGCTTGCAAGGAATCATCCCAGAGCTACCCTTTTCCAGGGGGATAAGCTAAACCAAGCTTGATCCCGCTGCGGTGCGTGAGGTGTGGAAGGTTGCTGGAGCTTCATTGGAGTCTGATAGCTTCATCTGGTGTCTCCATGTTTTTGGGAAGGTGTTATCTCTCAGGCCACTTGGGTTCGTGTCTTCTGCTGGGGAGTTTTGCCTGCCTGGTTTGCCCCTCAGAGAAGTGGGATCAGAGGGCAGGGATGCTGGAATTTGGGGGTTCTCCTCATCCAGGCCTCTCCCAAATCCTGCTGAGGAACCACTGCAGGCTGCAGAGCACCAGCTGGCCTGGCCTGGGAGCCAGGGAATGGCAGGTTCGAGTGAGCACAAGGATTCACAGCAGGAGCAAAATGCTTTGCTGTTCATTTCAGCACGGGAAAAGCAGCGTGTGACCTGTCCCCGCAGCATCCCGGGCGCTCCAGCCCAGCCCTCATCCACATGGCTCCTAGCAGGAGGTCTGGAGGCCAGACTTGTTCTTTCACAGCTCTGTCATAACTATTGTGTGCCTTTAAATCCATGCCAAGAGAAGAATTGCTGGTTTTACCCTAAATCTCCTGTTCCAGTAGCATCCCCAGTGCAGGCCTCAGTGGCCAAGTCACAGCAGGTCGTTTTTAAATCATTAAAAGTCTCCTTTCAGGGAGGACTCCCAAAACCTAGGGCTGGTCAGGGGGTGGGGTGAGGGGCTCTGGGCAGCCATCTGGGCCTAGGCAAGGACAGATGGACGACAAACATTGCCAGTGCTGTAGGATTGTCACTGTGACCAGGCTGAATGAAACCCTAAATCCAGCAGGAATCCAGCATAGCCCACAGCAAGGCTGGGAGCAGGCAGAGCACCGTGCCTGCCCAGAGCCAGGGGATCCCACATGGGAGAGGCAGTGAAAGGGTTTTAGTAAGGTCACGCTTGAAAAGAATATATCCTTGTTTTATTTCCAGGCTGCAGCTTTTGAATCAGTTCTGCCTGCTGAGGGAATACAGGGCCCCTGTGTGTGCCTGAACAAAGCCAGGCCGCGGCCATCTGTGCACCCCAGTGACAGCACATCGGGGCTGGGGGCTGCAGCTCTGCCTGGGTATTGCCAGCATCGCCTCACAGGAGTTTAGGGCACCCTAAAGAAGCGAGAAATCCCACAGACACGGGGATTTGGACACCCATTTAGCCCCGTGTGGAAGGGGTGGGTGAGGGCAGGCGTCCTGGTGACATGCAGGCTCTGTGGGATGTGCAGCTGCCCACAGCCCTCTCTCCCCTTCCCAGGGATATTCCAGGGGCTGCTCCTGAGGATCTGGCCATGCCCAGCTCTCCCCAAATCCAGCCAAACACCCACAGCTCCTCGCTGCAGGGGAGGCCGGGTGCGCGTCCACGTGCGAGATTTCGCCTCCATCAACAATAACTCTGGTGGGAATAAATAAAAACCACCTGGGCTGAGCTGAAAAAGCCTCCAAACTCCGAGGGACTGGCAGTGATTTCCGCTCTTTGCTGTTGTGTTATCAATGTTATCAAAGATATAAGTGGCTTTAACAAAATCCTACCAGCTGGCAGGCTGCACTTTGGGTTTGGGGTTCAACATGGGGCAAACCCCACTGCAAGACCTCCCCCAGCTCTGCCTGGCTGAGGGGGTGGAAAGTTTTTCCCCAGCTGAATTCTCCTCTGCCTCCATCCTGGCTTGGTCCACAATCCCTTCTGGAGCAAGATTTCCCACTCTCAGCTTTGGGAATGGGAGTTTGCTGTGTTACTGCACAGGGAAAGGGTGGGAGATAAAAAGGAAGGGGCCTGCAGGAGGACAATTTCCTGTGCACAAAACACACTCTGGGTCCCCAGGGGTGCCCTCAGCCCTGCAGAGGGGTGAGGGCTGATGCTCTGCACCCATCCTGCATCCCAAACCCACCCCATCCCTCCACTGTGGAAAGGATGGGCTGGGGATCCTTGGGGATGCACATGGGTGTCACCCCCATGAGGTGACACACCCCAAAGTGTCCCCACCTGGGGTGTCCTCTCTCCTCAGGTTCTGCCTGGGGTTTTCCCAAAGGGAAAGGGCTGCACCCTTCCCCCAGGAGGACCCCCCCAGTTTTAGGATTAACAGGAGTGTGTGTAGTGGCATCCCTGCCTTTTCCAGAGGCGCAGGGGCCGCTCTGCACGCCTTGGAATTAATTCCAATGACAGTAATGTTGCCCCCAGGATAATCCCCTGTGCAGATGCCTGCCCCAGAGATCCAGATCATGGGGAGGATCATCTGCTTTGCACATCCCAGCTGCTCTCCAGGCTGTGGAAGGGACAGCAGGAGCATCCAGCCCCGAGCATCCAGCTTCCCTCATGGAGCTGCTCTCGGGGCTGCTCCACCTGAGGATTTACATTTCACCTTCCTCCTGCACACCCCAGGTTCCCTGGCATAACTGCAGTGAAGGAGGAGAAGCAAGGCCCCTGTTCAATGCAGCAGGGGAGTGGGATCCATTCCTAAAGATTCCTTTTTCTCCTGCAGTTTGCACCCGAGAGCTGTGCTCACAAACCTGGCTCTGGCTGTGGTGTCCTTCTGGTGACAAGTGTAGGCTCTTCCCTCTGCTGCTTGATTTGCAGCTTTCTGGCAGGCTGGGAGCACATCCTTCTTGTGGGAAACAAGGAAATCTGAGCTGGAGCCGTGTCCAGTGCTCAGCAGCAGAATGGTGCAGTATTGGAAAAGGGATAAATCAGACCCATGGCCTGTTCCTGTCACCTGCTTTGGCTCAGAGTTACAGCTGGGATCGTAGAATCAGAGAATCATGGAATGGTTTGGGTTGGAAGGGATGTTCAGAACCGTCTCATTCCATCCCACTTCCAGTAGTCCAGGTTGCTCCGAGCCCCATCCAATCTGGCCTTGAACCAGAAAGCTGGAGAAGGACTTTGGGTAAGAGCCTGGAGGGACAGGACACAGGGAATGGCTTCCCACTGCCAGAGGGCAGGGATGGGTGGGATACTGGAGAGGAATTCCTGGCTGGGAGGTGGGGAGGCCCTGGCACAGGGTGCCCAGAGAAGCTGTGGCTGCCCCTGGATCCCTGGCAGTGTCCAAGGCCTGGCCCCTCCAGGATCCCAGGACATGGCACTGTCTGACCCCTGAGTCTCAAGGGCCAGGTCAGCCCAGGCTGCAGCTCCTGGTTTCTTTCCAGAGACAGCCTTGAATCCAAAAGTCAGGCACTCGTGACTGGAGCCAAAAGCCCATTAGCAGCAGTTTAGCTTCATCAACTTCCTGACTGAATGCAAGTTTTAATTAAACATCCCATTTTAATTAGTCAGGCATCACGTACAGGGAGCTGGCCTCAAGACTCGAAGGCTGCAGGTCCTGTGCTTTAATTAAGAGAAAGACTCACATGAGTTCAACTCCAGCATCTGTGACAGCTCCTCATCCTTTGGAGGGCAGGAGCAGAACAGCTGGGAACAGCTCCTTTCCCTACCGTGGTATTCCTCTCCTCTTCTGCTTCCACATGGATGCTCCGGTGGAAGAACTGGCTGGGAGGTGGCTTGGATGGAAGGAGAGAAGAAATGGGCTGCTTGCAATGTTTGGGGTGTCAGAGCAGGTGGGGAGCTCTTGGTGTGACCCCAAGAGCTCTTCTGGGGTGAGTTTTGGTGAGTTTGGTGTTGGTTGATGGCAGCTGAACACGAGCCCAGGTGTGCCCAGGTGGGCAAGAAGGCTAAAGGCACCTGGCTTGTACCAGCCAGGGTGTGGCCACAGGGCCAGGGCAGAGATTGTCCCCTGTGAGGCCTCACCTTGAGTCCTTGGGTCAGCTCTGGGCCCCTCCTGACCAGAACATTGAGGGGCTGGAGTGTCCAGGGAAGGGCACGGAGCTGGGGAAGGGTCTGGAGCCCCAGGAGCAGCTGAGGGAGCTGGGAAAGGGGCTCAGCCTGGAGCAAAGGAGGCTCCGGGGGGACCTTGTGGCTCTGCACAACTCCCTGACAGGAGGGGGCAGCTGGGGGGGGTCGGGCTCTGCTGCCAGGGAACAGGGACAGGAGGAGAGGGAGCGGCCTCAGGCTGGGCCAGGGGAGGTTTAAGTTGGATATTGGGGACAATTTCTTCCTGAAAGTTCTCCAGCCCTGGCACAGCTGCCCAGGGCAGTGCTGGAGTCCCCATTCCTGGAGGGATTAAAAAGCCACGTGGATGTGGCACTTGGGGACATGGGGCAGTGGGGGCCTTGGCAGTGCTGGGGGACAGTTGGACTCCGTGATCTCTGAGGGCTTTTCCACCTTAAACAATTCTGTGATTTTATCATCCTGCAAACGAGCTGGGGTTTGAAATGGGAGCAGCTTTCTCACCCCTGCTGGTGTCCAGCTCCAGTGAAGTTCAGGCTTTTCCCAGTGTGGGGCTGTCACACCCACTCAGCACCCAGTGCCTCCGAAAATAACAAGCCCAGCTCCCTCCTCACCTCAAAGTCAGCGTGGATGATCTCCATCACTGGCAGCTGGGCTGTACAGGAGGAGAACCAGAGCACTTGCAACGATGCAGAGTTAAACGATGCTTTTCTCTGCTCCTTGGAGCCTGCTCAGCCCTGCTGAGCCCTCAGCCTTCTGCACCGGCTGCTCTCATCTCTGTGCTGGGACAAGGGAGAAGCAGAGAGTGACAGAAATCCCTTTGTCAGCCGTGCCTGGGAAGGAGGAGGGTTATGGAGCTATTAGTGAGCACAAAGAGGGGACAGATTCTCTCCTAAGTGCTCTGGGGACAGAGATTTAAATGCTTAGCTGCCATTAATGCTGATGTGAATCACAGAGGTCTCTTCTTAGTGCCTTGGAACAAGAGCACTGAAAAAAGAGGGCAGCTCTCCGCAAAGAAAAATTCCCTTGATTTTAAGGCGCCGGTAAATGGGATTTTTCTTCGTTTCACACTCATTAATTCCCCTGCCCGCTCTAGTTGAGGGTTGGGCTCAGCTCCACTCCAGCACGTGGGAGATGCCAGGCACCACTGGATGATCCCCTGCATGGTGTCCCCAGAGCAGGGTTCCCGACCCCAAAAAGCCACCACGTTTTTGTTGTCACGTGGAGATGCAAAGTGCAACGTTTCAGGTTTCTGCAGAGAGGGGAAATCCTTCCAGCACTTGTCAGAAATATTAACAGCTCTTGTTTCCTCTGAAGGACTCCAGGGCCTAAAGGGGCTCCAGGAGAGCTGGAGAGGGACTGGGGACAAGGGATGGAGGGACAGGACACAGGGAATGGCTTCCCAGTGCCAGAGGGCAGGGCTGGATGGGATATTGGGAAGGAATTCCTGGCTGGGAGGGTGGTGAGGCCCTGGCACAGGGTGCCCAGAGGAGCTGTGGCTGCCCCTGGATCCCTGGAAGTGTCCAAGGCCAGGCTGGACAGGACAGCCTGGGATAGTAGGAGATGTCCCTGCCCATGGAAAGGGGGTTGGAATGAGGTTATTTTTGAGGTCCCTTCCAACCCAAACCATTCCATGATTCTTTAACCTCCTGAGTCTCCCACTCCTGCTCCCTCCGTGTGGATCCCGCACTTGTGGGAATCCTGTGCCTCCTCCATCAGTGTCTGGTGATTAAATCCATCTCGGAGGTGCCAGCCTGCCTGGGTTTGCTCCAGGGGTCACGGGAGGCACCTGTGGGAATTACAGACCCCATCAGTCATCCATTGCTCCCACAGCCTCTGGTTATTAGCACGACATCAGCCACCAGCAGGACTCTGCTTTTCCGTGGCACCCGGTTATGGATCACGTTGTCAGTGCCCTGGATGAATCCACGCTGGCATTCCTGCAGATCCCGCTGGTGCATGGCATTAATTAACCTTGTTAATGATGTTTCACAGCCCCCAGCAGGGTGAGTCTGGCCAGGAGCAGCAGGGATGCAGCGGGAGAGCTGGGCAGGTGTTTGTTTCAAAGGGAGTGAGTCCAGGAATGTGTTTCCAGTCTGGGAGAGCCTCAGCGTGAGGGGGACCGATCCTGGAGACGGGAACGAAGCCAAACCTTGGAGCTCCTGTGCCCAGTGAGCAACCTGTGCCCACCCATATGTAGGAAGTGGCCTTAAAATTATGGGAAAATTACGTTTTTCAGACAGATAATGCCCCTCGCTTGCTGGCACTGGAGGCATCAAGGACACCCCAAGCAGAGGGAAGGGCTGAGCTGAGAAGGGGGTGCAGTGAGAACACAGGCAGGGATGCTCTGAGGTGATGGACCGTCTTTTTTTGGGAGGCTCCAAGCTTGCTGCACCATGGGAGCCGTTGTGCTGCAAGTCCAGGGTGAAGGAACTTCCGTGGACAACACCCACAGGCACCACAGAGCTCTTATTCAATTTTAAGCCCACTTTTAAAAAGCTTTCCCATTAGGAAAGCCTCAAAGAATTACGTTGATCTGAAGATCCCCTTTAGGAAATTCACGTTAATGGAGGGGGGAAAAAAAAAAAATCCCTTCTAAAGACTTTAAAGGGAAAAAAAAAACCCCAACCCAACATGCTGCAGTTTTAATGAGGAG
This sequence comes from Oreocharis arfaki, assembly GCA_013398015.1. Taxonomy (NCBI): domain Eukaryota; kingdom Metazoa; phylum Chordata; class Aves; order Passeriformes; family Paramythiidae; genus Oreocharis; species Oreocharis arfaki. The sequence goes on from VZRR01013731.1 coordinate 29,126, forward strand.
CTTGTAAACATCACCAACCCCTGCTGATTTTTTCCATTAATTGCCTGTGTTATCAGGGAGCGGGGCCCTGCAGCAGAACAGCTCTCAGCAAAACACCTTGCTGGGCTTAGGGCAGCTTCCCAAATCCAGCGGGGCTGGAGCCGTGCGTGGGCTGCGGAGGGTGATGGAGGCTTTGGAAGAGGCAGGGCTGGCTTGTCCCTGCGGGGCTCTGACCTTGGCTGGGGGAGGGAGGAGGGATGGGGGGACCCGCTGAGCTGACTTAGCAATCCCATTTTTATTAGAGATGCATTCGCTGATTAGCTCCTCGTCCTAACGACTCGGGCACGATAAATTACAAAGGAAATGCAGGAAGCACTTGGGTGAGATTAACATCTCCTGGGGAAGCAGCAGCAGCAGCGAGGTCATTTTCTGGGCCATTATTTTCTAGGCCATTAAAGGGTTGCCGCGGCTCTCCTCTATAGCAGCGCTGGGTTTTGTTCTTGATTTCAGCCCAGCACCACCTCAGCAAACCCCTCTCCCATCTCACTTCCCATCTCCCAGACTGGCACAGCAAGTGAGGGAAGGGGTGCCAGCCGAGTGCCCACATCCTGATCCCAGCAAGGATGGGCACAGTAGGTTTTTGGAGATTTGGGCACATCAGTCGCCTTCCCGGCTCTTTTCTTTGTCTGCCACGAAGAAAGATCACCCCTCAAAACCCGCGGGGTGTTTGCAGCCAATTTGCAGCCCGCAAAAGAGGCAAAATCTCTCCCAGAGGAAAACGGCTGAGGGTGATTTGCCCTGCTCTTGAGATAATCACTCCTGCTGGAATCACGGCAGAAGGAGGAGATTGGGAAGGTTCCTGAGAAGTGCCATGAAAATGAAAAAGCATTTGATGAACGTAGTGGTTGTTATTGCCTCGTTCTGCTGCTCTGCCCAGCACGGGCCAGGGCGGGCTGTGGGAGTGTTCCCACCCCGAAGGGAAAAGGAAAAGTCAGTATTTTGCAGGAAGACCCTGCCCTACCTTCGGTTTCAGGAGGGTTTGGGTGATTTTCAGTCCGACTCGGGTGGCCTGACCCGTGTTCCCAGCACACACGATGGGTCAGATCCTGCAGGAGTTTCGGTGGTTCCCTGGAGGACACAGATCCAGGGGAGGGAGCGACTGGCTCACTGTGAGACCCAGGCTGGATGTGGATTGTCCCTGATGGCCCAGGGAAGCCCGTGGAGGAGGTGGACACGGAATATCTGCTTCCCAAAGCCAGGGCATCCACGATGATGGCTAAGCCTCCTTTTCTCCTTGTGCTCAGAGGCACACGGACACCTCGGCAGGATGTTGGAGGCAGTGCTGGGCTGCAGCCCACCCCCAGCCCGAATCCCACACAATCCTGGGGGATGGATGAGTCCTGGACACGGAGATGACCTTGCTCTTGGTTTCCCCTGCAGAGCCAGCTCTCCCAGGCCCTGAATGGTTTGTCAGACAGAGCCAAGGAGGCAAAGGAGTTCCTGGTCCAGCTCCGCAACATGGTGCAGCAAATCCAGGTACTGTTGTCTCCAGGCTGAGGAACTGCCCCTTCCCACCAGGAATGAGCCGTCCTCTGTCCCTTTTCCCAAGCTTGGATTGGTGGGTGCTCTCCCAAAGGAGCTCACACCTCATTTTTGATATTCCCCCTCTGAACCCTCCCCAAAACTGCTGCTCCTGGCGTCGTGGAGGGAGCAGCAGAGTCCTGAGCCCTTCCCATCTCTGCCATGGGTAGATCCAAACCTGTTCCTCCCCTGCCACCACCACGTTTTCCACGATCCGAGGCCGTAAGGATCCCACATCCGACGCTGTGGATTCGTGGGTGGCAGCGGTGCAGCTGCACGTGCAAAAATGACCCTTAGAAAGGAAAATCCGGTTTTCCAGCTGGACTGGGGACGTTCCCTGGGCCGTGACTCCCTCTCTGCCCCACAGGAGAACAGTGTGGAGTTCGAGGCCTGCCTGGTGGCCCAGTGCGACGCCCTCATCGACGCCCTCAACAGAAGGAAAGCCCAGCTGCTGTCCCGGGTCAACAAGGAGCACGAGCACAAGCTGAAGGTGAGCCTGGGTGGTCAGAGAGCTTCCTGCAGGGTTGGCACTGGGAGTGAGGGCTGGGATGCTGTTTTTTGCGGAGGTCACTGAGAAGCCACTCTTTTTCCACACGAATTCCGTCTTGCTGCAAGTGTCCAGCCCGCTCCCAGCATGTCCCTGAGCAAAGTGCTGCTTCCTCCAGGTGGTTGCCACTGAGTTATTCCATTATTGGGTTCATTTCTAGCCCTTAGGTCAGCAGAGCCACGTGTACAGCATGGAAAATGACTTTGTTCATGTCCCATGTTGCTCCCAAGCTTCTGGAGTGATCCTGCAGGATGCTGAGTGCTTGTTACTTCTGCTGAAGTCCTGGGGCACTCGGTGTCGTGAGATGCCACCAGGAGCAGGAGTGACTCTGGTTTCTGTGCTTTAGTGGCCTCAGGGGGGTGCTGGTGATGCCTGAAGTGGCCACCTAAAAACCAGAGACTAGACAGGAATAAGGGAATTAAGGTAGGTATTTATTTGAAAGGCCTTCAAAGGTGCACCCTGGGGAGTCCAGAGGCTGCACCCAACATGGACCCCGAGTGATGAGTTCGTTTGGTTCATTTGCATATCAGGGTTAATTCTCCAATTAAAGCTTCAGTTAATGATGTCATTTCCCCAAGCTTGCCCCCTCTCCTTTAGAGGCTTTTGGTTTCTACTTCTTGGGCCTAGGACGGTCTGGGTGTCCTTGGAGAGGCTTTGTTGTGTCTACCTAGAATGAGAGAGCAGGAGTTAACAGGCTGCAAGAAACTTCACAGTGATACACCAGGCAGTGCAGGATTTGAAAAATATAAAAGTTAAAACCCAAGGCATCAGTGGCACTTGAGATTTTTGGTGTTGGGGGAGCAGAGGTGCAGCTCAGTGGGAGCTGTGGGAACGGGCTCCTGGTTTGTGTCATTCCCACTGTCACCACACCACGTCTGTCCCGCTGACTTGGGGCTGGGAAGGGAAGCAAAGGACCAGATCTCACCTGGGAGCAGTGGAACAGGTGCAGCCACGCCCAGAATTGTTGGACAAGGGGGTTGCACCCTGGCCATGAGTGCTGGGGTCCAGCTGAGGGGTGTCACACCCACATCCGTGATCTCAGGGTCCCGAGGTCACTTCAGTGTTCTGCCTGCAAACTCCTGTGTCTCTCCACCTTGCTTTGGACCACCCAGGAGGCTCCCAGAGAGATTCCTGGACCTGCCTGAAACGAGAGAGAAGGCCACCAGTCCTCTGTGCATGCAGACCATGAGCAGCACGAGGGCATTTCCACGGGGGGAGGGACAATGGCAGCTTTGTGGGGCCACCATCAGTGCTCATTCCCAGCAACAAAGCACAACCCCAAAGAGCCACAGCACAGAGGGGACCCCCAGTGCCCGGTGGGCTCCCCTTCCCTCACCCCCTCAGGGCATGGTTAATTAAACTCTCACAAAGCCAAGCAGCACAAAGCAATTTCCCTGCTCAGCACAACCCAGGGAGGCCTTTGGCTGGAGGAATGGATCTGCATCCCACTGCCTGTTCCTGTCCATGGATCTGCATCCCACTGCTTGTTCCTGTCCCCTCCATGGATCTGCATCCCACTGCCTGTTCCTGTCCTGTCCATGGATCTGCATCCCACTGCCTGTTCCTGTCCTGTCCATGGATCTGCATCCCACTGCTTTTCCCTGTCCCATCCATGGATTTGCATCCCACTGCTTGCTCCTGTTCTGTGGCCTCCATCCCACCCCCATCCTCCCTCATTGTCAGCTGGGCTTTGTCATCAGCCAGGCCTGGTCCTTCAGACAAGAAACAGCCCCTGGGTTTCTGACTGGGCTCTTAAATCAGCCCTGGAGCCTCTCTCCCCGAAGCTCCTGCAGCTCCACGTGCCATGGGAAGGGCAGGAAGGGCTCTGTGGTGCCCTGGCAGATGTGGCACCTGAGCCTCATCCAGTTAGAATCAGGATCTGGAATGGTTTGGCTTGGGAAGGACCTTAAAGCTCACCCAGTGCCACCCCTGCCATGGGCAGGGACACCTTCCACTATCCCAGGTGACTCCAAACCCCGTCCAGCCTGGCCTTGGACACTTCCAGGGATCCAGGGGCAGCCACAGCTTCTCTGGGCACCCTCTGCCAGGGCCTCCCCACCCTCTCAGCCAGGAATTCCTTCCCAATATTCCATCTAAACTTCCCACTGCAGTGGGTGAAGCTGCCATGATCTACACTCGCTCTGAGGTGACCCTGGGCCCATTTCCATCTGCAGATAAGCAAGAGGTCACCTCCTGGCCTGTGCTTTATGCTGTGAGCCAGGGTGAGGCTGCTGGGGCCGTGGGGCTTGCCCTGGGTGATGTTCCCATCAGCACAGGACACTTTTGACCTCTGACTTGAGTTGGGAACTTCACCCCTTCCCACAAAGGCCTGTCCAGAGCCTCCAGGCCTGCCCTGCATGTCCACTTGTCACTGCCCTGTCCTGGAGCACCTCACCCGAGGAGATGAGTGGCCAGAGTGACCAGTGAGCCTTGGCAGTGCCAGGGAGCCCCTTTCAGATCCAAGCTGGTGGCTCCAGCAGCCGGCACGGAGCCGCAGCGTCCTGGCTGCTGTCCTGGAGCCGGTGTCTCCGTGGGCTGCTGCTCCTGCCCAGTGGGGTGTCGGCCATCCTGGCACCGTGGCAGGGAGGAGGAGAGGCACAAGAGGAGGGGACAGAGCCTGCCCCTGGCACGGGGCCACAGGTGCCTCTCAGGACATGGCCCAAGTTCCCATCCCGAGTTCCCATCCCAAGTTCCCATCTCCATGTGGCGCCTGGATTTGGGGTGGGCTTGGCTTTGGGACTGACCTGCTTTGTCCTGACCCACATTCCATGGAGGCAGGCACAAATCCAGGCCTGACTCTGGGCCAGCACTAATTACTCCAGAGCGGGGAGAGGCTTGTGAGGACACGGACTGGGAAGGGACATCTCCCTGCCTTTCTCCAGCCTCCCACTGCAGTCGGATTCGGGATTGGGAACCTGGGCTTTAAAAAACATCTGGAGCACCAGTGGGGCCAGGGGCCTGCTCCACCTGCAGGACAGACATCCTTGTTTGTCCTTCTCATTGCTGGTCCTGGTTTTCAGAGGAGCAGTGGGATGATGTCCTCCAGCACAGGGAAGTTTGTGCAGGGGTCACAGAGGCTTCCCTGTGGTGTTGTCCCAGGAGGAATTCTCTCCTCAGCTCACCGCACACACACTGAGCTCTGGGTGCACTTCCTTCAGCTCTCAGCAGCATTATGGACCATCCCAGTTGTTTTCCAGCCTTCAGGCCATGGGATGCCTTTGCTCCATGATTTCTCCAGGCTGCTTTGGCTGCAGAGCCTGTTCAGCATTTCACGCAGGAGATCTCCCACAGCATTTCCCAGGAGAGCAAATTACGTAGGAAACGCTCCCCAGGGGCTCCTGTCCATGGCACTGGATCTCCAGAGGTGAAATGCTGCTCCTTCTTCAAGGGCTGCAATCAGGATTTTCCAGGGGAACTCGGTGTTCCCTGTTGGATCAGGTTCCTGGTGGTGGTAACGCAGCAGCTCTGCTTTTCCCAGCTCCAGCCTGAGCCTCCTCTCCCGAGTCACCATGGAAACACTCACCTGGAAAGCTCTGGTTGTGGGATTCAGCTCGATCAAACCTTGCCAGGGTCTGTCCTGGCGATTTTTCCATCTGGGATCTTTCCATCTGTGGTGAAGCACAGCAGCACCTGGGACACCACCCTCCATCCCCACGGCCCTGCATGTGACCCAGGGTGAGGAGGCTCCTGTCCTCCACGTGACATTCCCAGCAGGACTCATCGCAGGCACTGGGAAAGTTGAGTGCCTTGGAATCTGTTACCCTCCTCTAAAAAGAGGAGGAAGACACTTAAGTGGAGCTGAGTGTAGATTTTACTTCTAGGAGCTGTATTAAAATTAAAATGTGAATTACAATTAGTGTCATCTCGGGGAAGAGAAGCTCGTGAAAGAACTGTCCTATTTTAAGGTTGTGGTGAAGTGCTGTGAGTGCACAAAAACGCCTTTTTCTAGGCTGGAATTAGCAGCCAGGTTCTGGCTGTTGCTTTATTTAGCACCTAAAGGGGGGGAAAAATGGTATTTGGTAAAAATGACCGCGAAGAAAATGTGTGGAGCTTCCCAAATCTCCTCAAAATCGGAGCCGTTGAAGAGCCAGGTTGGGGTCGGTCTCTTCTCCCAGATAAAGCCTCAAGTTGTTCCAGGGGAGATTTAGGTTGGATATGAGGGGAAATTTCTTCATGGAAAGGGTTGTCCAGCCTTGGAACAGGCTGCCCAGGGCAGCAGTGGGATCACCATCCCTGGATGTGTCCAAAACCCACGTGGCTGTGCCAGGTTTTCCTGGGAATCTGGTGAATCCTGCGAGTCCTTCACGACCTCCCGAGGCTGCCCCTCAGCCCAGCACAGGCACGAGTCCAAGGCTTGAGGAACTCCCAGATTTCCCTTCCAGCTCTCTCCATCAACACACTCTTCATTGCTGGGGTAACAGGGGGCTCCCAGGGAGCAGAAATCCCTCATGCATGAGGAGAATCCCAGGATTCTGTGGCTTAAGGCCACTTGGAAAACTTTTTGGCTTCACTGACCCTGCTGGGTTTAGACCAGGCCTTCAGACATGAGAGAGATGTTTATGTCTTATTTCTCAAACCTTTAGTTTTACTAATCAAAGTGATTAATTGAGTCTTTCTACCCCGTGTGCATCTCATTTCTCCTTGAAAGCCACAAAGCCCCACTGGATCCCAACCCAAGACCCCTCTTTGTGCCTTAAAAACAGCTTGGTGCTGGTGAAGGCAGCGTGGATTTCTGCTCTAGGTTTTTTGTGCTGTAGAGATGCTGAAATTAAAATGCTGCTTTATATCCTGATTCTCCAGGTGGGTGATGCTGGATCCCTGAGGGGGATCAGAGTTAGAGAAAGGCTGGGACAGAGCTGCAGCTTTGGATTCACCTGGAACAGGCTGCCCTGGGCTGCCTGCCCCTGAGTTTGGAGTGTTTCCAGTGCTGGAGACTCCACAGCCTCTTTTTATCTGCTCTTTGACCGCCTTTACAGGAAGAGAGAAGAAGCTTTTATTCTGTCTTCACCCAGCAAATGCTGTTTCCTGGAGGCTGGTGCCTGGCTGGAGGGAGCAGATGGCAATTCTGCTGGAATTACTTGGAAAGCACCGGCTCCGGCAGGGAGAGGTTCACAAATTCATTATCCTGGCCAAACCAGACAGAGATTTAAGCTGCAAAGAAGATAAGAAGATTGTTTTAGCAATCCCATCTTTGCTGCCTTCCCGCTGGCACGTGCATTTCCCCACAGAGGGGTCTCACGTGAGGGAAGGACGTGGCTTTTCCAGGCGTTCCGGATGGGATTCCCATTTTCCCATCCTCAGCCCAGCAGGCAGGGAATGCAAAAGCTGGCTCTGGCTCGGCTGGTGCAGTCAGGATGTGCTCTAACAGCAATGTTGGACCCCTCAGACTGGTTTTATCTCATGAGAGACCCAACATCCACACAGCCAACACCCCTTCCCGGAGCAGAACGACTCCTGAGGCCTCTCTCTGAGCAGGAGAGATCAGATGAAGCCAAAGGGCTGCTTTGCACCCCCTCTGCACCTCCAGGATCCTGCCCTGAGGGACTGAGCAGCCCTGCTGGGAAAGGAAATCCAGGGGCTTGCCCTCTGTCGAGAGGGCCGGTGTGGGAGTGGGATCTCCAGGACCAGCTGGTGGTTCTGCTTTGTCCTTACAGGACCTAAAGGGGCTCAGGAGAGCTGGAGAGGGACTGGGGACAAGGCATGGAGGGACAGGACACAGGGAATGGCTTCCCACTGCCAGAGGGCAGGGATGGATGGGATATTGGGAAGGAATTCCTGGCTGTGAGGGAGGGGAGGCCCTGGCACAGGGTGCCCAGAGCAGCTGTGGCTGCCCCTGGATCCCTGGCAGTGCCCAAGGCCAGGTTGGATGGGGCTGGGAGCAGCCTGGGATGGTGGGAGGTGTCCCTGCCCATGGCAGGGATGGAACTGGATGGTGTTTAAGATCCCTTCCAACTCAAACCATCCTGGAATCCTGTGATGCACCCCAGCAGAGCTGTTCCAGTGCACTCAGGTGTTAGAAACTGGCGTTGAATGAACTCCCCACTCTAATGCCAGTGTTTGAGGCCAAAACCAGCGTGTGCAGGCCCTGCTGCACACAAGCTCCATCCCAGAGCCATCCAGCATCTCCACAAGGCTCTGGACAATGTCCTGGTCCCGAGGAGCAATATGGGAGCTCCCTCTGCTGCCTTGTCCACCCTGCACACGGGGTGTCCTGGCTGCACCCCCTCCCCAGCTCCCGGGCTTGCTGCAGCCTCCCTCTGCCACAGCCTGGAAACACCAGGCTGGGATTGCTAAAATCAGCCAGGAATGGCTGCTCCCTAAAAACCTGGAGCTGTTTTGGAGAGTGTTTAATGGCATTTCAAATGTTTAATGGCATTTCACAGGAGCAGCGATGTTGTCCCGAGTCCCCCAGGGAACAAGGGACGGGATGAAAGGAAACAGCTTCAAGCTGCACCAGGAGAGGTTTAGATTGGATGTGAGGGAAAATTTCTTCATGGAAAGGGGTGTCCAGCCCTGGCACAAGCTGCTCAGGAGTCTCCATGCCTGGAGGGATTGAAAATCCAGGTGGATGTGGCACGTGGGGGCATGGCTCAGGGGTGGCCTTGGCAGTGCTGGGGGGACAGTTGGCCTGGATGGTCTCAGAGGGCTTTTCCAACCTGAAGGAATCTGTGCTTCTAAGCTGCAAGACTGGTAATTCTTTTCTTCCTGCTAGGTGATTAGGTAGAGGTGATTAAATTTTAATTAAGCAGCACGTGATGCCATTGATTGCCCTGCAGGAGCCACCCCCCCCTCGGAGCCCAGGTTCCTTCACCGCGGGAGCCTGACGTGCTTCCTTTGCCCTGCCCATCCCTCAGACAGGAATGCTGGAGGGATGCTGGCAGGAGGAGGGGCTCTTCAGCTCAGGGTGGGCATCCAGGAGCTGCTGAGCCTGTGGAGCAGCAGGCACTGAGCTCCCAGGAATGTTCATCCCTGTTTATTGCAGCTTTTCCCACCCCGCTGCAGCTGCAGAGCTCATCCTCGCTGTGACGCTCCACGGAGCTGCACGGCTTTGTTCAGTGCTAGTGGAGAACTTCCCACAGCTTTTCAAAGCTCTTCCAGGAGGAGAAAATAAAAAATCTTCCTTGAGCACGTCGCTCTAAGAATAAAATCTCTCTTACCGAGCTGCTCGGCCAATCTCCTGCAGCAGAAATCCTGGAGCTGCAGGATTCAGTGCGAAGGAGCAGCCAGCCTTCAAATAAATCCTTGTGGCATCCAACCTGAACCTTGCTCCTCCTTGCTGTGCTTCAGGGAAGGTCAGCAGAGCCCTCAAGCACCAGTAAACCACGGGCTTGTGCTTCTCTGGTGGGATGCTGGAATGTTGTGCCTTGGGGAACCAGCTGTGGGTGCAGAAAGTGCCTTAATGCAGAGCCTGGGCAGCCCCAGCTCAGATTTACTGATTTATTGATGTATTGATTTATTTCTCTCCTCTCCCTGGCACTTCTCTCCCTCAGAGCTCATCCCCAGCCAGTGGAGAAAGCGAGGGAATTCTGCAGCGTGGTCCATTCAGCTGATGAGCATCTCCAACAGATCCTCAGGGATGAGGCTGGGGAAGGTGGTGTGTTCATTGCTCTTGGAAACAGCAGCTACCAGGGTCGCTCCTCACCCAGGACTGTGGAGTGCAGCTGCCCCAGAGCCAGCCCCACGAGCTGGCTGCATTCCAAGGGTGGCTAGGGCAGCTGTGGATCTATGGAAGTTGGCATTTGCTTTGCGTGGAGCTCACAAGCTGCCATGTGGAAGCTGGCTTAATTAAACACAGGCCATGGAGCTGCCCTCCTGCTTTGAATAATTATGTGTGCTAATGATTTTGGGCTGAGCAAAGCTTGTTGGAACAGGTTGCCCAGAGAGATTGTGGACTCCCCCCATCCCTGGAAGTGTCCCAGGCCAGGCTGGATGGGGCTTGGAGCAACCTGGCATAGTGAAAGGTGTCCCTGCCCATGGCAGCGGGTGGAACAAGATTAATTGGGGTTTAGAAGGGACCTTAAAAACTTCCTGGGATTCTTTGACGTTGTTCAGCAGGTTTTGACAGATCTGGAATTCAGTGTGTGAATCTTGGCCAGTTCTGCCTCTCCCTGTTCCCTTGAGTCGCTGTCACCCTGCTGTCCCTGTGCCCTGCAGGTGGTGAGGGACCAGATCTCGCACTGCACGGTGAAGCTGCGCCAGACCACGGGGCTGATGGAATATTGCCTGGAGGTCATCAAGGAGAACGACCCCAGCGGCTTCCTGCAGGTCAGGGTGGGGCCCTGGGGAGGGCACAGCCCTCGGGGGAATGCAGCAGGGCTGGGGGGGCTACTCCAAGGAGGATGGATCCAAAAAATCAAGGATCAGCCTCTGATCACATTCATACCAACAGCAGGATACGGAGCAGGGCAGGGATATTTCTGGAAGGGAGGGTTGCAGCAGGGATGATGCATGCCTGGAGCAGGGATCACAGCGTGCTCGTGGCTCTCCACTGAGAGACCAACACGCAGCCCTTGGGAGCTGCATCCCACCATTCATTCCTGCCCTTCCTTTGGCACTAAACCCTGCCCTTAAACAGCACCCAGCGCTCCAGGGCTCCCCCTTCCAGCCGAGCCTGCAGTGAGGAGCGATGCTGGAAACCACGCGTGACATCCCAGCCTCCGGCAGCCGGCCTGGCAGCCAGAGGGACGGGGCAGAGCAGGGTGGGGACAAGGCATGGGACACATCCCACGGCAGCTGAGGCTGCTCCTTGCCTGCAGATCTCGGATGCTCTCATCAGGAGGGTGCACCTGACCGAGGACCAGTGGGGGAAGGGGACGCTCACGCCCCGCATGACCACCGACTTCGACCTGAACCTCGACAACGCCCCTCTGCTGCAGTCCATCCACCAGCTCGACTTCGTCCAGATGAAAGGTAAGGATCTTTCCAAAGCTCAGCTCTGCTCCTGCTGAGAGTTTCCGTGCAGCTCATCCCAAGGGAAAGGGCAGGGAAGGAGAGTTTGTTGTCTTCTCCCAGCAAGACCGGGCACCCCAGAGCCAGAGTTATGCCCATTCCTGTGTGTTTTGCATCCCTGGGCTGACCATCTGCCTCTCTGTCTTGGATCCCTGGGCACCTGTGTGCCAGGAGCTTGGCTTTGCCTGGAAAAGCACTCCTAGTGCCTTGAAAAGGTATTAATGTGTTAAAAAGTGCTCTGAAAAAGTTATCGGTGCGTTACAAAGTGCTCTGCAGGTTGGGACCTCTCTTTTGGGATCAGCACAAGGCTCTTCCCACACCTCTCCTCACACCCTTGTGCTCGTTCAGTGCTGAGCAGCATCTGCCACAGACCAGATGTCCCTCCAAACACAGAGCTGGGTCACTAAGCTCGGGCTCTGCCCTCCCTCTCCTCACCTCACTGTTGGTTTAGATCATGGTTTTGGCTTTAATTTCCTCGCTGTTCCCCATTCCCTCTGTGCTCCCTCTCCCATCCCACCGAGAGCTGCTGCAGCCCGTGAGAAATGAGGGATTTGGCAAGCCCAGGGAAGCTGACAAAGATGCAAAGGGGCTGTGACAGAGGGAAGCTCAGGAGGGCACTGAGCGTGGGCTGCACCTTCAGCTGCCTGGAGGAAGAGCCACCAGCTGCAGGTCTGCACTGCCCATCATTCCCACCACGGCTGGAATTCGTGGCCCAGGAGCTGTTTGCACACACCTGGGTGTCTCAGTGGCCTGGGGCAGGAAGGATTTTGGCCACACTCTTCCTGTGTCACCACGAGGAGCACCCTCAGCTGATGGCCCCGCTGGCACTGGCAGCAGTGAGGAGCTGCCCGTGCCCGCTCGTCGTGAGCCGGGCTGGTGATTTGAAATGTCAGGAATATTTTTGGATAGCAAACCCAGGGAGAGCTGCATTGCTGGTTCACACTCCCATCTTCCTGCCCTCCCTTCCTGCAATTTAGCCCAGAGGGTTATTCTTAATTAACAAGAACAAATCTGCTGCTGGTTCAGCCGCCCACCCTCCTCTTATCAAATCTCCCTCCTCCTCCTCCTCCACCTCCTCCTCCTTCTCCTCCTCCTTCTCCTCCCAGCTCACCCTCACAGTGCAAATGAGTTGTTGGTTTTGTAGGCTTGCACAGGGTTGAGTTTGGATCCCAAATCTGTGTCACAGCACCAGGGGAGGGAGGGCAGCACCCGAGGCCTCAATAAAGAGCAGTGAGCAATAGCTCCAGGGCGTCCCACTGCCACTGCCAGCCTGGAGGTGCCCGAGGATCCAGCCCAGGAGGTGGAGGAGTCGCAGAGGGTGAATGCTGAGCCTCTGCCAGCAAGTCCAGCTTTTTCCCCAGGCATCCATGGCTCCTCCCCATCTTGTCTGGCTTCTCCATGTCTCTTTTCACTGCCTCTTGCCACACTGGGCAGTGAGGATGAGGATGGTGGGTGAGCAGATCTGTTGAGAGATGAGTTAGGGGGCATCTCCCTGTCAGGCTGTCCCTCTTGCTGTGCTTTTCAGAGCAGGAGTGGGCTGGGGGACACACGTGGAGATGCCCAAACACAGCTGAAAAAATCCCTGCCAGTCCTTTCTGTGCCCTGTGCAGCTGATGGGAGCCAAAGGGGGGGTACTCAGCCCCCCAGTTTTGTTGCAGTGAATTTATTGGGTGGGAAAGCAGGGCTGCAGATGAGTCCAGACCCAGGGTTCTGCAGAGCCTGTGGGAGAACATCCCAGGTTTGGGACTGGCTGCATGAAAGGTCCAGGCAGCTCAAAACAAGTGCAAATGCTCCAAAATGAATTAGAAAATGGGAATGTAGCAGAAAAGCTTCACCAGGCCGAGAGGGTGGAGGAATTTGGTGGAGCTTGGTGGGAGAAAAATCCTTTCTACTTCCTGCCCTGCCCTTTAAGCTGCCTTCCCACCGAGGCAGTAAATGCCCCCTGCATCCCCCCCCACCGTGGTGCCCACAGCCAGGGTTGCACTAATTGCACTAATTGGTGATTAGTCTCCTCCCCAGTGCCGGCCCCACCCATCCTGCAGCTGGAGGAGTGCTGCACCCACAACAACAGTGCCACGCTGTCCTGGAAGCAGCCCCCTCTGTCCACGGTGCAGGTGGAAGGATACATCCTGGAGCTGGACGATGGCAACGGCGGCCAGTTCAGGGTAGGTGCTGGGAGCCAGCCCCGTGGGAAGGGGATGCTGAGGCCTCCAGTGATTCCCTGCTACGAGGTGACCACAAAATTTTGTCCTGGTGCTTCTTTGCAAGTGCCCTCGTGCCTTCTGGGGTGCGCGGGGAAGGGGATGGTGCAGACAGGCTGTGGGATTTTGGGCACAGGGTGATTCGAGGGGGGTGCAAACGCCTTTCCAGTGGCCAAGATGACTTGGAAACACAAAGAACCCATTGGAAGCTCTTGTTGCCCAGAGAATCTGTGGCTGCCCCATCCCTGGAAGTGTCCAAGGACAGGTTGGACAGGGCTTGGAGCAACCTGGGACAGTGGAAGGGGCCCCTGCCCACGGCAGGGGGTTGGAACAAGATGAGCTTTAAGGTCCCTTCCAACCCAAACCATTCCATGTTTCCATGAAGCTCCGTATTTTTTGGTTGCTGAATATGTCATGCAAGGTATGCTAATGGCCACGAAAGCCTCCTGGTTTGCCAGCTGCCAGCAAGCAGAGGTGTTTAAGGCCTGAGGGCTTTTAAATTGCTGTAATTACACAATTAAGATATGATTTTTCCCTGATCCGACACGCTGATAATTATCCTGGCGTGTTCACATCCACTGAGAGCAGGCACAGGGAGCAGCCCATTGCACTCTGAATTCATCCACAAGGAGCTCAGGCAGGCAGGAGCCAGAGCAGAGTTGAGGTGCAGGAGAGGTGGCATGGGTGGGACCTGGAGAGAAGGGAGCAGGGGGCTGCTTGTGAGGACGAGGTCAGCGCTTGCCTCTGATTGTATTCCTTCCCAATATCCCACCCAGCCCTGCCCTCTGGCAGTGGGAAGCCATTCCCTGTGTCCTGGCCCTCCATCCCTTGTCCCCAGTCCCTCTCCAGCTCTCCTAGAGCCCCTTTAGGCCCTGCAAGGGGCTCTGAGCTCTCCCTGGAGCCTTCTCTTCTCCAGGTGAACATTCCCAGCTCTCCCAGCCTGGCTCCAGAGCAGAGGGGCTCCAACCCTTGGAGCATCTCTGTGGCTCCTCTGGATTTGCTCCAGCAGCTCCACATCCTCCTGATGGTGGAGCTCCAGAGCTGGAGGCAGAACTCCAGGTGGGATCAAGGGCAGAACCCCCCTCACCTGCTGCTGCTGCTGCAGCCCAGAGCAGTGCCAAGGCGCAAATCCCATTTTGCTCAGCTTTAGCCCCACCCAGCACTCACAGGCCTGCCCCAGGAGGGGGCAGGGGGGGCAGAGCAGGCTGGCATCCCGTGCATCCCTTGGGGGTGTTTTCCCAGCCCTGGCATTCCCTGTGCTTGCCTTGCAGGAGGTGTACGTGGGCAAGGAGACCATGTGCACCGTGGATGGGCTGCACTTCAACAGCACCTACAGTGCCCGGGTCAAGGCCTTCAACAAGTCAGGAGTGAGCCCCTACAGCAAGACCCTGGTCCTCCAGACTTCCGAGGGTAAGGAATTGCAGCGGATCCCGCCCGGCGCGCTCGGACACGGCTCAGGACACCCCAGCTCAGCTCCACTGGCCCTCCCTGAGCACTCCCTGCAGGAACAGCAGCACTGGCCGGAGGGGAAGGGCTCAGCACGTCCCTCAGGAGCCTCCAGCAGTGCCAGAATTTCCCTCTCAGCCCTTTCCTTCGCGGAGGATGATCTTTGGGGAGGCGCGGGGAGAGGTGTTTAACTTCGGGCTCACGTGACAGAAAAGGGAAGCTCGGATATTTTCACTGGTCCCATTTAGGCAAAACACTGCCAGCCTTGCTCCTGAGGGCTGTGCTTGGCTGCACCATGCCATAAGCACAGGATTCAGCCCTGGCAGAGCAGGGACCATGGAGCAGTGTGGGTGTCCTTCCAGAGCCAGGGATGCATCGCCCCCACAGGCACTCCAGGTATTAAACACCCCCTTGCAGGCTGCCAAGGCATCTCCCTGCCTGCCTTTAAGCACATTTGTCACACCAGGCACTTAATCCCTTGTGGAAAATGGGTTTATTCCTGCCGTGCAGGTGGAGAGTGGCAGGGCTGGCTCCGAGGTGGGAGTCGGGAGCAGCGGGAGCTGCAGCTGTGGAGGAAGGGATCAGCGCCCACCAGCACGTCTGCTGCCCCGCAGGCAGGCACAAAACCCTTCTCTGGGAGTTTTCCACGCTTGCTGGAATCCCTTTTCCTTGTTCCCAGATGAAAATCCCTCTTTTCCAAGCCGTGTGAGGATTTTTTTCACGGCAGCACCCAGCTGGCTGGCAGCTGGGATGAGAAGGGAGCACACACAGCCCATGGGGTGCAAGGAGGGTGAGAGCTTTCCTGCCACAGAGCAGCCCTGCGGGCTTTGAGCAAGGAGAAAAATGGGATTTTTGCTGAAAAAATGGAAGACAAAAGCAGAGCAAGGCTGTGCAGCATGTTTCTCTTGCTGCCTGCAGGAGATAACCATTCCAGTTTGGAAAGGGCAGGCATGGGATTCATTCAGAGGTAGAGTGGACAGCAAAACTGGGACAAACTTGTCACAGGAGAGGCAGGGAGGTCAAATCACAGCACAGAGGCCTTGGCACATCTGTCAGACACATCAGTGCCTGTTTGCCAACTGAGCACCAGCAGCAAAGAAGCTGCAGAAGTTCCTCTGGAGATCCAGGGATGGGACAGCCTGGATCCAGCCCCGTGCCAGGTTGGCCAGGACTGCTCCCAAAGCCTGAAGGTGAACAGCTCCCACTCCAGCCTTGGCAGGAGACAGCAGAGCTTCAACTTCTCATCTCATTTGTGCCTCACACGACACATTTGAGACACAATTTCCTCATCAAAACCAGTTGGGCTTTAAGTTGTCCCAGCCAGGAGTTCGCAGGGTCCTCGCTATGATCTTCCCAGCTCTGATTTCCTCTCAGAGGTGTTCTCACTGTCGAGCCAAGCTCCCAAATATGCAGGAATCTGGGAGAAAATAGCTGCTTGTGGTCCCAGCAGGGGCCTGGTGCTTGCTCTGTGCCACCAAGGAGAAGTTCCACTCTCCTGGGCTGCGTTCATTCAGCCTTTTCACTCCAATGAGCTTTTGCATTCGTTATTCCAGCACGAAAGAAAGAGGGAGAGGAAGTCAAACGGGCCTGGAGCATTCTGTGCTCTTAGAGGCCGCCTGAGCTCTTTGGGATTCCAGGGGAAATAAATCACATCTGTGTGTGCAGCTTCCGGATATCCGAGGGACCGCTTGAATAGAGCTGCCTCGCACGTCCCAGCCCTTGGTGAGGCTTTTATTCCTGGCTTCTGCAGCAGCATCAGGCCTTTTAAGAGCTGGTTTTTTGTCTGAAGTAGGTTTAGCTTTCCTCTTCAGCTGAGCTCTGCAGCTTCCTGCAAAGTGGTTGTGTGGGAGGAGAGGACAAAAGAAGGGCCGGGCTCGATGTGAAGGGAGCATCTCTCCGAACGTGGCTGCCCTGCTCTAAGTGGTTGTGAGGAATTCTGGTGTTTTAAGAGCTGGTTTGTAGTTGTGGCCCTTGAGATCTTCATCTGCAGCCTGGGGGAGGGAACTGGAGCCTTTCTTCTGCTTTCCCTGAGCAGAGGGCAACGAGGAGGAAAATGTCTGGCAGGGCCTCAGCAGCTGAAGAGAAAAAGGATGAGAAGAGGGGGAAATCGTGCCTGGGGCCCTGCAGGTGGTGCCTCTGTGGTCCTGCCCAGCCAAACAGCACGGGTGGAAAATCCCATGGGAAGGCAGCACATGCACAAGTCTACAGCAAGAACATCTCCCCAGCCCGTGGTGAGAGGCAGCTTCTGCTCATCCTGAAGGAAATTATTGCAGGTCCCTCCTCTGAGCTGGTTCTTGGTGCCACCAGCAGGACAAGGTGGTTCCTGGCTGGGAGAAATCTCTGCTTCAGAGCCCTTCCCGTGTGCTGGGGCTTCCCAGGGATGAAATCCCTGTCACCAGCACAGCCAAGGGGCAGCAAGGGCTGAAGGTGACGTCCTTCCCTTGAGCCATGTCCCTTCCTGAGCTGATTTCGGGCTGTTCCACCCGATCCCTGGGAGTGTCTCTTGTCCTGTCACATCTCAGCCAAAGGCTCCAAAGCTCTGCCTTAACCTCTGAATGAAGCTCAGCTGTAGGCTGGGAAGTGAGTCTGGAAGAAAGTTTCCAAGGTGAGCCAGGGCACAGACATGTCCCAAAGCTTGGCTTGGTGGCAGCACCGCTTGGCTGTCCTCACTTGGGGTCTTCCTCAGCCTCCTCCTGCTCCTCCCTGAGCTGGGCAGCCCCTGCTCTCCTGGTCTTGCCTCACCCAGCAGATTTCCCAGCCTCTGGCCAGTCTCCTGCTGACCTCTTTCCATGTTCTGTCCAGCAAGCTGGATGTCAGGGTGAAGGACCAGCTCACTCCAGGTGGAGATGGAGAAGTGGAGCTCAGCAGTGCCTCCCAGGCTTCTCTCCAGTCACAGAGCTTCCCCAGCCAAGTCAAGCACCAGAACCTTTTCTTTCAAGCCCAGCTCCTCACCTGGAGCCCAGCTTTAAATTCGTGAGCGTCCTTGGAGTGACCCTGAGCAGCAACCAGGGCGTTTCAACCAGCAGCTGTTGGAAAGGGTGAACAACCCGAGAGGGAGCAGCCTGCAAGGAGCTACAGGGACACGAGGGGCTAATTAGGGAGAATCACGAGCACAGCTGCTGGTGCTGGTAGTTCCTTTCACCTTTGGTAGGGTTAGAGCCTGTTCCTCCCTGACCCTGAGCTCTGTTTATTGAGTGTTGTGCAATAATTTATCTCCTCTGACCCCGCTGACGCCCTTTGCTTCCACAGCCTCGGCCTCAGCAGCAGCAGCGAGTTGCAGAAGTTACAACCCACCACGCAAAGAAATGTTCCCTTTTTTATCTGTTTTAACACAATTCCCAGCTCAATCCATACTCACAGCCGAGCTGGGAATGCTGGGGATACGGTGTGAGCGTGTGGACAGTGGATTCCACACTTTCATGTTAACATATCCCTGGAAAAAGTTAGGGAAGAAACTGCAGGAGGTGACTGCTTGTGGTAGCAGGGGACAGAAATGACCTGAGAGGTTCCCTCTGCTCTGACATTTTGCTGTGAACCCCACGAGTTCAATTCTTGCTGTAAGGCTCAGATGTGTTTTGACAGGTACAAAGGGATACCAAGAACACAACCTCCCGAACAGCCCTTGAGTAAGGTGGGTGCTTGGTGGTTCTTTAGGGTGCTAGAGCTTAGCACAGCCCTGCAAAACCCCTTTCAGTGTCACCAGCTGGGTTCTCCACCCCTGCTTACCGTGCACAAAAAGGTTTGGGATGTGTTAAAGCACGGCGGGACGCGTGCGTGGTAACCTGTGGATTTTTTTAGGTGCCTTGCTGCGAAGAGCTTGCAGGACCCCCCCCTTTTACAGACATGCCAGCTCGGTTTGTCACGGGGACACTTGGGAAGATGAACGTGTTTTCCTTGCCCTCAGGCTGCCCTGAGGGGTCTCGCTGGGCTGCCCAGCACCAGCCATTCCTGCCCTGCCGCCGGAGCGGGGTCCGTGCTCCGCTCCGAGGCGCGGCTGGGGCTCGGGAGCGGCGGCGCCCGGCAGAGGCCCCGTTTCTGATCTGTAGTTTGCATTGATCTTACGTTTAGACACGCAGTCAGAAGAACAGACCCTCCCTTTTCCAGTGCCTTTGGAAAGATCGCAGCTTCGTAGAATGAGTCCTTTCTCCTCCACCCTTAATCTACAACCCAGCTTCTCGGGGAGATCCTACTTTGAGCTAAGATCTTCGGCCCACCAGCTGAGCTTGCATTCTTCCTTACAGTCCCTGAATTCAGCCGGTGAGCTGAGCACCTCTGGCGTTGCCTCTTGGTCTGTGCTTCTGGGCATCTCCAAACTCTCTGTTCGTTCTGTTGCGTTGTGTTTGTTTTGCCCATGACATGCGGATGGCAGCGGGGATTCTTTCTGTTTGTCAGGGGCCTGCTCCCGCCGCCGAGGGGAGGTCGGTGGCGTGGTTCTCCTGGGGTGTTTCAGCTGTGCCAGAGCGGGCAGTCTGAGGCGTGGGGTGATGGAGCAGCACAGTAATTCCTTACCTGGGTGCTGCTCTCGGCAAGGCTGATGTGGCTGAACGCTTTGGTGATCATAAATCCCAGCATGGTTCGGGTTGGAAGGGACCTTAAAGCTCATCCGGTTCCCACCTCCTGCTGTGGGCAGGGGCACCTTCCACGAGAAGATTCCTCATCTCTAGTTTGTGTTGAGCTTGTGTCAAGGGATAATCAGAAAAGATGTTCCCTGGGTGAAACCTGTGGGAATATCCCCGTGGTTTCCTTTCACTGTGTGAAGGTTTGGTGTGTGAAATTAGTTTGGTTGATTAAATCTAGACCCCTCTTAAGAAAGAAGCAAGTCTGGGTGCAGGCAAGGTCTAGCCCAGAGAGGTTGTGGTGTCCCCCTTGTTGGAAGTGTCCAAGGCCAGGTTGGACAGGGCTTGGAGCAACCTGGGATAGTGGAAGGTGTCCCTGCCCACGGCAGGGAGTTGGAACAAGATGATTTTAAAGTCCCCTCCAAGCCAAACCAGTCTGGGATTCTGTGATTCCAGCTCACAGCCCAGCTTAAGGCCTTGGAGAAGTGGGGTCTCTTTGAGCTCAGCTTTGAGCACTGGGCTTGGCTTTTCCAAACCAGTGATAATTCCAAATCCACGTTTCCTGCAGAGCAGAGGACACCACTCCCGTGATGCCTCGCTCGCCCTGGCTGGGATCCGCGTGCCCGGAACCGCGGGCTGTGGTGGGATGTAGGCAGGTCAGGCCGAGTGAGGGATGGATTTGGGCAGCCAGCGAGGAGCCACAGGCACAGGGATCTCTCAGAGCCGTTTTCTAACCAGTCTTTGCACATCTTCTGTTGCTAAAGATCCTGGGCCCTGATTCTTCCACCACTCGGGGTTTACACCGCTCCAAAGGCGTTAATTCCCGGCTTTCTCCGGTGTAAGCGCAGGAGGAATGGGGGCCCCCGATCGTTTGACTTCCATCCCATAACACGGAATGAGGAATGCTGCAGCATGACCCTTGCCAGAATAACCGGGGGGACGGGGTGGGGGGGGGACACCCTGCAGTCGGGCTTTTCTTTGTGCTTTTCATGTTTGATTTCTCATCGTGCTGCTGTGAGCTGATGGCTTCCAACGCTGTTTTGTTACGGGCGTTCCCTCCTTTGTGTCCGGTGCTCCAGGACCCTTCCCGCGCTGGCCGTGAGCGATACCCGTGTGTGCAGCGTGGACCTTCTGCAGCCCCGCTCTGGGGTGGGGGGGACAGGCAAAAACGGGGTCCTGAACGCCAAAACAGGGTCCGTGTGTCCCTCGTGAGAGCTTGGAGCACAGCGACGCGCAGAGACCCGGAGAGGCGGGGGTTGAGTCGGGGGCGCGGGGCAGGATTCATTAAAGCAGCCTCAGGAGGAGCCTCTTGGCACAGCACGGAGCACAGTCACAGCCCAGGTGCTTTCCCACCAACCCCCAGGGCAGCAGGGGGAAAACCAGGCACAGAGCTGGACAGGGGTGGCCCTAAAATCCAGCACCCTTCGTGAGCGCCATCCCATGCAGTGCCAGCATGGGGCTTTGCCTTGGCATCTCCTCCTGGTGAGGGCAAGCTCCTAGACCAGGACAAGCCCCTAGGTCAGGAAAAACTCCTGGATCAGGAGAAGCTCCTGGACCAGGACAAGCTCCTGGATCAGGACAAGCTCCTAGACANCGACTAGTTTCCAGACCAGGACAAGCTCCTAGACAAGGACTAGTTTCCAGACCAGAACAAGCTCCTAGACAAGGACAAGCTCCTGGATCAGGACAAGCTCCTAGGTCAGGAAAAACTCCTGGATCAGGACAAAAGCCCCTAGGTCAGGACAAGCTCCCAGACCAGGACAAGCTCCAGGATCAGGACAAACCCTTAGGTCAAGACAAGTTCCTGGATCAGGAGAAGCCCCTAGGTCAGGACAAGCTCCCAGACCAGAACAAGCTCCTAGGTCAGAACAAGCTCCTGGATCAGGAGAAGCCCCTAGGTCAGGACAAGCTCCTGGACCAGGAGAAGCCCGTAGGTCAGGACAAGCTCCTGGATCAGGAGAAGCCCCTAGGTCAGGACAAGCTCCTACACAAGGAAAAGCCCCTGGATCAGTCGCTGGCTCCCACGAGGTGCTTGCAGCCAGGCACAGGAGCATGAGGGGCCCCCCAACACATCCTGCCCGTGCAGCTGATGAAGCTGCAGCCCTTTGGTGCTAGCAGGGGTCTGAGCCAGGTGGCAGCCCCCAGGGATCTCCTTTCCAGCTCCACTCCCTCCCAGACCTCACACCCATCAGGAGGCAGCCTGGCAGAGCTCAGTGGTCCCTCTCCACTGGACTCACCAGTGGCTGCCCTTTCCTCAATCCCTGTCCTTCAAGGAGTGGTTTTTAGCCAAAGCAGAGAATCTTTACCAAGCAGCCAAGATACTCCACCAGCTAAAATTTCCTGCCTCCATTCTGGAGAAAAGCAGAATAATTTGGCATCCTGAGCAGTCAGATTTAAGCAGTCCACACTCAAACTCCCAGGCTGTGTTTGCCACCCCTCTCCGTGCCCTCTGGCTTTTAATGAATCAGGCCTCCCGTGGCTGCTGGATGCTTAATGAACAATGAAATGCTCACGAGTGTTTGTCAGGAGGTTGTTGTTCCTTAGCTGTGATGTGTGAAATGTAGTATCTCTTTATAGGATGCAATTTTGAGACACAAGGATCGCCTTACTCCCAATTAGGCAAGTATCTTAATTACAATTAACTGGCAGCTCCTGCGTGTTGCTTCGTTCTTTTTGCTTTTTTTACCTTTTCCCTGGCGACTGAACAGCGTTTCTTGCTCGTACCCTGCTTGCAGAGCACTCTCGGATGTCACAGAATCATGGAATCGTTGAGGTTGGAAAAGCCCTCTGAGATCAACTCCAACCATTCCCCAGCACTGCCAGGGCCACCACTGCCCCATGTCCCCAAGTGCCACTTCCACAGGGCTTTTAAATCCCTCCAGAGATGGGGACTCCACCACTGCCTTGGGCAGGAGGCAAATTTGGAGGAGAGGTTATGATTGCTGGATGATGTAAAGGCATTTTAAGTTTTTCCCCCATGTGGTTTTAAAGAGAAGCCTGAGGTCAGTGCCCTGGAAGTGGCCCTGATCCTTCTGCTCTCTTCTTTTAAAGTAAAAGAGGGCAGGGATAGATGGGATATTGGGAAGGAATTCCTGGCTGGGAGGGCGGGGAGGCCCTGGCACAGGGTGCCCAGAGAAGCTGTGGCTGCCCCTGGATCCCTGGAGGTGTTCCAGGCCAGCTTGGAGCAACCTGGGATGGTGGAAGGTGTCCCTGCCCATGGCAGGGAGTGGACCAGGATGGTCTTTAAGGTCCCTTCCACCCCAAACCATTCCATGATTCCATGATTCTCAGTACATATCCCCGCTCATTAAGGGCACTTGAACATGGGCCGAATGCCGTGGATGCAATTAACCCCTCTGCAGCTAATTAAAGCAAGGTGGCTGCTGCTTGCCTGTCCTCTTCAGACTGTCTGCAGGGCCAATCCTCCTCATTCCCCCCGGGAGAAGGACCCTGCAGCCCTGTGGGATTCCTTCCTCACCCTGCACCCACCCACAGCCCCAGCCCATCTTCGCGCTTCTCGCCCCACCTTGATCCAAAACGCTGGCAGATCCCTGCTCTGGCTGGAGTTGCAGACGAGCAGGAATGGTTTCTCCTTCTTTTCCCCTGCCCAACCTGACGTGCTGTTTTCTCTCCCGCATGCCTTTCCCTGGGAATGACCACAGTTGACATTAAAAAAATGGTGGCAGGTACGGCACCCCCCGTGCGCGGCGCGGGCAGCGCGGGGCGGCCGCGTGCATGGGCGCTGTGGTGTGAAACGTTCCAATAAACCAATGAATCAGTCTCACCCGAGTGTTTTTATTTTTCAAGCCGTCAGAGTGTTTTGTGGATGTGTCAGTTGACGTTTGCAGCTGGAGGAAACCACCTGGGGAACCACCTGGGCTGGTGGCTTGTGAATGAATCCCCGTCCCTCTGTCTTGTCGAGGATGTGACACTGTGTCTGTCAGATTTGCAGAGTGCTGTGCATTTAAACCAGCAGCCCTACGGAATCGTGGAGGTTTTGGGGCATTTTCCAGCCTTCCCATGAGTTCTTGTCTTAGGTGTGGCTCGTTGCTTGGCAGGGAGGTTTCATAGTGTGATGTGGCATCTCTGTAAATGAAGACCTTTGTGTGTGCTTTTGGTTCCCAAAAACAGCCCTTAAATACACAGAGTTTTTCTGGTGATCCTCAGTGCCCTTCCCACACTGATCTGACCCTGCAAACTAAGTAACACTTGGTCCTGAGAGTAATTTATGTTCCAGGCCAGGTTCGATGGACCTTGGAGCACCCTGCGATAGTGGAAGGTGTCCCTGCCCTTGGCAGGGGGTTGGAACGAGATGGGCTTTAAGATCCCTTCCAACCCAAACCGTTCCCCGATCCCATAACTCTGTCAGAGCTTGGAGACCTGGTGAGGATCACGTCTCCTGCAAGGGCCAAATTTGAGGAGACCTTGAGGATCCTGCAGGCTCACGAGCCGAGACATTGGGAGCCACGGAGCAGCAAGAGCGAAACTCCTCCACGGTCCTGGCCATAAAACCTCAGCCACAGTGGCAGCTGCAGCCACAGGAGCTCAGAGCATCCCTCAGTGCTGGAAGTTGTCCCTCGGTGGTGGAAGTTGTCCCTCGGTGGTGGAAGCTCCGTGTCCTGCATGCAGCATGCCCTGTCCGTGTCGCTCCGCGCGGCTCCGGCGCGTCCCCGCGGCGCTAACCCCGTGTCGTTTGTGTGTTCCAGTTGCTTGGTTTTCTTTCGACCCCGCCTCTGCCCACGCCGACATCATCTTTTCCAACGACAACCTGACTGTCACCTGCAACAGCTATGATGACAGGGTGGTGCTGGGGAAAACGGGCTTTTCCAAAGGGCTCCACTACTGGGAGCTGTCGATCGACCGCTACGACAACCACCCCGACCCGGCCTTCGGCGTGGCGCGCATCGACGTCCTCAAGGATGCCATGCTGGGCAAGGACGACAAGGCCTGGGCCATGTACGTGGACAACAACCGGAGCTGGTTCATGCACAACAACTCCCACACCAACAGGTAGGTGGGCTGGGACAGGGGCTTCCTCACAGAGATCACAGCCCAAGGAAGCGCCCATGGCACCTCCAGGGATGGCATCAATCCTGGTCATCTCTGTTGGAGGATGTGCCCTTCCCCAGGCAGGCATCGGGCCCTGCCTGCCTGGTGCTGCCTTGCTCTGTTATTCCTTCCCTGTGTACCACCACTCTTTCCATGCTGACTCTTCCTGTGGGCATCCCCTTGCCAGTGACATCCGAAGCCTTGCAACTCCCGCAGCAACGTTTGCCTTGATCCCTGTGCCACAGCTCCTGCTCGTGTTCCACACGGGACTGGGGACTTGGCTTGGGAGGAGCGTGGGGTCACCTTCCTGCAGCCCTGAGGGCCGTTCCCTGATGGATCAGCAGGTTTTGGTGTGGGTGCTGTGGCTTTGCTCCACAGTTCACGTGTTTTCCCCCATGGTTGTGTGGCTGTGGCTGCTCTCAGGGTGGTTTTTCCCTTGGGGACATCATGGCAAGAGGAGAGCAGCTCCGTGGGAGGGGAGGAGAGAGGAGGAGGTTCCCAGGGAATCAGGAGCGTGGCTGGGTGTTCACCATCGTCAGTCCTTGAGCTCCATGGCCTGAACCCTGAGCCAGGAGCACAGGGGACATGGAGCCACTGACCTTCACCTCCCACAGAACCGAGGGCGGGATCACGAAAGGCGCCACGGTGGGAGTGCTGCTGGATTTGACCAGGAGGACTCTGACATTCTCCATCAACGAGGACCAGCAGGGGCCTGTGGCCTTCGAGAACCTGGAGGGCCTCTTCTTCCCCGCCGTCAGCCTCAACAGGAACGTGCAGGTAGGGGCTCAGGAGAGCTCTCTGGAGCAGGGGTGACATTCCCAGCAGTGGGAGTGGGTGACCTTGCTGTCACACTCCCCTCGTGCTGCTGTCACTGCAGTGGCAGTTGCTGCTCAGGAGCAGGAGCAGGAGGGTTCTCGTGCAGCAAGGGCGGCTTGGAAGGAGCTAAACTTGCACCCTAAACCACCTGTGGGTCTCCAGAATCAGGACAGGCCTCGCTGCAGCCGCCAGCTCCTTGCTCTGGGTTTCTCCCTCAGGGCTGCTGAAGCACCGGGGTTCTCCAGCCCTCCCTGCCATGGGGTTTGGTGATGCTCCCCCACGAGAGCCTCAGCAGCTCCTACAGCTCTCCCAGGCCCTGGATGGGAGCATCACCAGGGAGAAGGGCACCTTCTAAAGCCAGTTTTCCACTTCAAACCCCTCTTCTCTCACTCTCTCCCAAGCTCTCAGCTCTCCTGATCACCAAGAGGTGACACCCTGAGCCAATCCGGTATTTCCACCTTTCATTTCTCCTCTCACTGGTCACATCCCTGCTGTTCTCTGTCCCAGGGAATCTGCCACACCCTGGCACACCCACCCTGCCCCTGCCTGCACCTCCAACCCTGCACAAGTGCCCAGGCACATCCAAGGACACGTTGCACGTAATGGATGATCTCAGGGTGTCGAGCATTTTGGCAAGGTGTTCTACAGTGGGTGTCAGAGCTGGAGAGGGACTTCGGAAAAGAGCCTGGAGAGACAGGATAAGGGGAAATGGCTTCCCTCTGCCAGAGGGCAGGGTTAGATGGGATATTGGGAAGGAATTCCTGACTGTGAGGGGGCTGAGGCCCTGGCACAGGGTGCCCAGAGAAGCTGTGGCTGCCCCTGGATCCCTGGAAGTGCCCAAGGCCAGGTTGGACAGGGCTTGGAGCCACCTGGGATAGTGGAAGGTGCCCCTGCCCATGGCAGGGGGTGGAGTGGGATGGTCACTTCCAACCCAAACCACTGTGGGATTTCATGATCACCTCTGTGCAAGGGCAGGGGCACCAAGTGGCCTCTGCAAGTGAGGGATCCATGGATTAGGACAGGCTCTGCTGTGTCCAGCAGGATCCAGGGCTCACTGCGCTGTCCCCAAGGCAGTGACAGTTTTCCAGCAGCACTGGGACAGAAGTGTGTTGGGACCATCCCAAACTTTGGGATCATCCTTGCCAAAGTGTCCCACCCCAAGGGTGTCACTGGCAGGGGGATCTGCCTGGCTCAGAAAAGGGCTGGGAAATGTTTAATGAGGCAACACTAACGAAGCCCGTGTTGCCTATGCTGGGTTTAGAGGTGCTGTATTAATTTGGTGTGGTAAAAACGTCCTGCTGTGTGCTGGGTTTAATTCCTGCCTCAGTCCTCTGCACGGCCATGAGGGACAAGGCATTTCTGCAGCCCCTTGGCTTTGTGAGTTCCCTGGGCAAGGCAGAGCCTAAATCCCCTGACAACGCAGAAATCCCGTAGGATGCTGATAAAAGGCTGCTAATTAAGCCGAGCCATTTATTATGCTTCTTCAGAGGTATGTGGCTAATTGAAAACAACTCTAATTAGGAGGGGAATCACTGCATTTTAGGCAGTTTTCTTTAAATCTGTGTCTGAAGGGGAAAATGCTGCTGCTGCAATAAAAGGAGGAATTGTGCTCTCCTCCCAAATGAAAGCGTTTGTGGAAGGGACTGAATTCCCCCTGTGCCACTCCCCAGTGCCTGTGTGAGCATCATCCCCCTGTCCCCACATCCTGGTGCTGCTCAGCTTCCCCACCACGAAGGTCCTTCCTCCCACCAGCAATCAGCCACATCCCCTCCACTGTCCCTGTCCCCTCTCTGTCCCCATCCCCACTCATCTCAGGGGCTTCTCCAAGATCTCCCATAATGGCTTCATTGTTCTTCAGTTCCCCCCATCCCCTCTTGTCCATCCCATCTGCACAAAGACCCAGCTCCTGCCACGTCCCACCTCTCTGGCAGCCAGCTGTGGGATTTGTACTCAGGCCAGCTGGGAATATTTGGGGCTTGGTTCCAGCAGTCCCAGTTCACTCCAGCAGCACAGCAAAGCGAGGAATAAGCGAGCTGGAGCCACTGCCACAGTTCTGGGGACAGCCCTGCAGGAGCAGTGGGCTCCCCGCATCTCCGGTCACATCCTGCCCGTCCTTAGTGCTGCTCCTGCCCTCCCTGGTGACAATGTGCCAGCTGCCACGCCACGAGCTGTCCCAGCAGGCACACTGGGACGCAGCTGAGCCCCACGTGTCTCTTTGCAGGTGACGCTGCACACCGGGCTGCCGGTGCCCGAGTTCTACGCTTCGCGCTCGGCCATGCCGTGAGGACGCTCCCGGAGCCGGCTGCCTCTTCTCGGGATGAGAGGAGCCAGCCCGTTCCCTCCTGCAGGACGGGGCCGGCCTGCTCGGCCATGGGGTCCCTGCTCAGCCACCGGGTCCCTGCTCGGCTGCCAGGTCCCTGCTCGGCCGCCGGGTCCCTGCTCGGCCGCCGGGTCCCTGCTCAGCCACCGGGTCCCTGCTCGGCCGCCGGGTCCCTGCTCAGCCACCGGGTCCCTGCTCGGCCACCAGGTCCCTGCTTGGCCTCTGGCCGGGTCCCTGCTCGGCCACCGGGTCCCTGCTTGGCCTCTGGCCCCCTGCTTGGCCTCTGGCCAGGTCCCTGCTTGGCTGCTGGGTCCCTGCTTGGCCTCTGGCC
>VZRR01013734.1:195-26262 GCA_013398015.1 Oreocharis arfaki
GCCGAGGCGGCGGCCGAGCCGGGACAGATCTGCTGCGACGAGCCGGTGCTGCGGACCCTCAACCCCTGGAGCACGGCCATCGTGGCCTTCTGATGGCGCGGCCGCAGAGACTGGCTCCCTGCCGCGGGCCGGGGGGCCCGGAGGTGACACGCACGGGAGGGACCGCGGGGCAGCGGCGGCAGCGCTTCTCCGTTCCCCGCCGGGTCCCGGCTGCCGGCGCCCGCCCTGGGAGCGCCCCCGGCCCTGCCCTCCCGGAATTCCCCTTCCCGGCTGAGCCGCCGCCCTCCCCGGCGCCCGGGGGAGGCTCCTCGGCTGCCGCCGACCCCGGGGGCGCCTCCGGCGGGTGATATTTTAAGCTTGGAAAGTATTAAGTTTATTAAATAAAGTCTCTATTTTGGAAAGGTTTAGGTCAGAACTATTACATGGTGCTTTTTAAAAGTGTTTATTGAGAGGAACGAAGTTTACAGACGCTCTGACGGAAAGTCCTTGAGCCTGTTTGTTAGGCTTGGTAACTCCCGGTCTTTGTTGTATAAAGGCTTGGGGCTCCCGTAGGGAATTTTGTACAGTGTTCTCCTTCAGTGATGTATCATGTTTTGTATAAAATGTCATTCTACGTGTGCAACACGTATTAAATATTTTCAACTGTATGAGCCTAGTTCCTGTTTGTGCCCCGCTGGCTCGAGGGGGAGGAGGGCAGGCAGCAGCCGGGGTGTGGTTCTGCATGTCTGTGGCTGGATCCACCCAGCCTCGCCGGAGGCTTGGGGTGGGTTGGAGTCCAGCTCTTCTGGGAGCTGGGGAAGAAAGGGAACTTATGTCAGGGTGCCTGCAGTCCTTCCCAGGATCTTCCAGGTGCTCCCACTGCTCTTGTGGCTACAGCCTCTTCCCGGGGCTGGAGCTGCCGTGGCATTTGAGGTCTTGCTCTGAAAGTACCTAATGTGCAGAGTCACTGTCTGTGGGTGGAAAGCGGTTGCTAAATCGCCGAGGAGCAGCTGGGTGCAGTCTGACCAGGCCTGTGGCAGAGCCGGGCCGAGCACTGGCCTCCAGCCTTGCCTGTTTGGAGCTCTGGGTTGGGGCTGTGTGAATGGATTCTACCCGGTAGAACACAGCTCCTGCTCTGCGAGAAGTGTTTTTCAGTGCCTCCTCTTTGCTGTTACTTGCAGAACAGTTCAAATGATAAATATCAGGAGGGTTTTTTTTTCTCTTCACTATCAGTAAAACTATAACTGGGTTAAAGTTCCTGCTCTTAGGGGTGGGGAGAAGAGTTTGGCCTCGGCTTCACAGTGAGTGGAGCGCCCCAAGGCGTTGTAATTAGACTGAATTGTGGGGGAATTTTTTTTCCCCGCTTCTTCCTGGAAGATTGACTAGAGGCTTCTCTGCTCCTAATTAATGAACTTTCCAACGGAGGATTGTATCTCTGGCTGAACCTTGGAGCCCGTTTCAGATGGGAGGTGAGCAGTGACCAGCACAAGGGTCTCCGCTCCCTGCTGACCCAAACAGAGGGCAAAATGGGGTTTTTGCACCTTGTTTCTGTGAGAAATGGAGGTGTTGGGCTGGGTCATCCCAAAAGAGGGGGAAGGGAGGGATTAGGAGAATGCCTAGCCTGGGGTGGCTGTGAGGCAGCTCTACTACTTTGTGTACGATTTAACAGCTCCCTCTTCTTAGGTAAAAGCAAAAGTCCTACCTTCTTAATTTTCCAAGTAATTGCACCTAATGGTGACACACACTTTCAGTCTGTTAGACGACACGAGGAAATGGGGTGTGATGAGACATTTCTTTTCACTTGCTGTCCTTTGGGAGGTGGTGGGAAGGCGCTGTCCCTGCTTCACTTGTACAGCTGCTCTCCGGGAGAACCCCACACTCTCACTCCCCTCCCAAGGGAGACGAGGTCACCTCAGGATCTCTCCAGTAAGAGGAGAACAGGAGAAAGAGGATGGCTACGGAGGACTATCCCCCCTGCTCCCTCATGAAACACGCTGCTCTGAGGGTCAGAGGCTGGGCTGGAGCATGGGAACAGCCTCCTGCTCCTGCACCAGCACGGTTTGTTTCCCAAGGCCGGGGGGAGCAAGTTTGTCCTGCTCCTTGTCCACCAGCTGTCTCCATGGAAGTGGATGATTTTGCCCAGCTTCCAAGTCCTGAAATGGGATGGGGGCACTCCTGATCTTGGCATTTCCAGAGGTTTTCTGGGCATCCAACCCCTAGAAGGTCACCTGGTCCCACTGGTTCGCGTGGCCCTGGTGTCCCTACACAGACAAGACCCAACCTCCCTCTGGCACAGAACACCCGGCAGCACTTGTATCTGCCCTGTCTTCCAGAGGAGAGTTGTGCAACAGCTTAATTGCTGCTGGCCTCTGCCAACAGGGCAGAGACTGCCCACAGATGCCCACGCAGCTCCCTCGGGCTCGTGTGACCTCCCGTGGAGCTACCTGAGGCGAGCGAGTTCTCCCTTCCCGGCTCACGGCCCCGGAGCCGTGTCCCCAAAGGACCCGGGCCAGCTCCATCTGCTGTGCCGCCACACGCCTCGCCTGCTGCCGCGGCCGTGTTCTCGTGACGTGTGGGGTTTGCTCCCTGGGACGTGCGTGTCCCTGGGGAGCCTCTGGCTGCTGTAGCTGAGGGGGACGGAAAAAACTGGCGGAGATGTGATACCTGCCAGAGAGCTCTGCTGAGGGGTCTGGGCCGAACCAGCCTCAAATCAAAAAGGGTCCCTAAGAATGACACTGTGTTACTTTTGGAACCAATTTTTCTGCTCTATTTTTCATTCACAGAGTGATTTATTTTTCCCCCAATTCCTATAATCACTTTTACCTCAGCTAGGTCTGTTTTCCTTAACTCATCTGTTCTGCTGTGCTGCTTCAACCCCTGGACTTTTTCTTCTGCTCACAGTGCTGCAGAGATGAGGGTGACAGATGGGACAGCTGAGCAAAGACAGGGCACGAGCTTGAGCTGAGGCTGATGACCCAAACTCACTGCCCAGGCCAATGCCGAAGGAGGGAAGAGAAGTGCATAAATAAGCCAGATAAAAATAAAAACTTCCATCACTTAGGAGAGAGGATGACTCCTATGGAAACTGCCTCACCGGGTCGAGGAGGATATGACTTAATGGGAAGATGGCAGGATCCTACCCTTCCTAGAATAGTAACGAGCTGCTGGAAGCGCTCTCCTCGGCTGCTGCCCTTCCCCCAGTTCGGGTCAGGTCCCGTGGGAGAGAAGTGCTGGGAAAATCCTTCAGCGCAGCCGGAGGGTGGGATAGATGCTGGCATCTGAGCGTGGCAGCTGGGCTGCCAGGGTGATGCTTGGGAAGGAGGGCAGGCAGCAGGCTTTCGCTTTTCCCCTGCTGTAATCATCCAGGAGCAATCCCCGGCTGCAGCTCCGGGCGGGCGAGCTGCGGCTTTCCTCAGGGACCTTCTGGGCAGAGGGAATGGCTTAAAATCAGTAAGGGCGTGTCAACGGTGTGAATCATCCCGGCCTTTAAAGGTGTCTGGCCCGGGCCAGGTGCCAGCAGGGGCTGGGGGAAACCCTCGGGGCTGGGAGCCGACGGGCAGCCAGGGGTTCGCAGGAGGCTCCGCGTTTCACTCCGGCTGCTCTCGCTCCCTCCTGGCCTGATGCAACCCGGCATCCCCCGCCCATCCCTCCTCTCCTGGGGCAGGGGAAGGCGAGGAAGGCTCAGCACACTCACTGCTGCAGCATCCTGTGTCAGCGCTCAGGAATCCGGCAAGCTGCTGGGAGGGAGGCGGGAGGCAGGCCAGCAGCGGGGCTGTGCCTGCCGGGGCCTCTCCCTGCCTGGGGAGCCGCGGGGAGCCCGGAGGTACCGGAGCATCCCTGGGGGCTGCTCCTCCTGGGGCTTCTCCTTCCCCGGGGGTACTGGAGCATCCCTGGGGCTGCTCCTCCTGGGGCTTCTCCCTGCCCGGTGGTACTGGAGCATCCCTGGGGGCTGCTCCTCCTGGGGCTCCTCCTTCCCCGGGGGTACCGGAGCATCCCTGGGGGCTGCTCCTCCTGGGGCTTCTCCCTGCCCGGGGGTACTGGAGCATCCCTGGGGGCTGCTCCTCCTGGGGCTTCTCCCTGCCCGGCGGTACTGGAGCATTCCTGGGGCTGCTCCTCCTGGGGCCTCCCCCTGCGCGGGGAGCCGCGGGGCACCAGAGCAGCCCTGGCGGGAAGCTTTGCCAAAGGCTAAACCCCAGGACTCCCTTTCTCGGGAAGGAGGGGTGCGGGAGTGCTTTGGCACAGCACTGCGTGCTTTAATGACAGTTCCAAAGGCTGACGAGAGGCACGCCTGGATCCCCCGTGCCGCTGCGGGGCTTGCATCTGTCTCCAATGGACTGTGCTTGCCGGCGACGCTCTGCCAATATCTATTTAGGATGGGTGGGGGGGAGCCCCTCCCCGGTCCCCAGCGGGCTGGGGGGCTCTTGCAGGGGAGCAGGGAGAGGCTCCGTGTTTTCCTGGGCAGGGTGGTCCAGCCCCGCGGGAGGGGTAAGGCGGTGGAGCTTGCTGGCGGGACTTAAAGCTCGTGGAAAACCCCAGGGCTTTTTCCAAGGAGGATCCTTTGAGGGGTTGGAGTGGGGCAGAGAGAGGGGCTGGCACCGTGCGGGGATGGCTGGAGTGGGGACAAGCTGGCTGGAAGGTGCCCGGAGCTGCCTTGGCAAGGAGGGGAGCCAGTGGAGGGGAGTTATTGCAGGGCAGCGCGGTTCCTGGAGGCAGGGTCAGGGCCAGGAGAGCACCGGGATGAGCGACAAACACAAACAAGTCCCTTCTCCCGGTCTTCTGGTTGTGATTTCTGCTCCCGACATGCAAACCCTGAGGGGCCCCCCTCCCCTCCCTCCTTCTCCCCAGCTGGGCGAGGGCTGGCCTGGCCGCCTAATGAAATGCAGAGCTGCTTGGGAGAGCGGGG
The DNA here is from genome assembly GCA_013398015.1 of Oreocharis arfaki. Lineage (NCBI taxonomy): Eukaryota > Metazoa > Chordata > Aves > Passeriformes > Paramythiidae > Oreocharis > Oreocharis arfaki. The sequence goes on from VZRR01013734.1 coordinate 5,078, forward strand.
GGTGGAAAGGCTCTGTTTGAGGTTTTGTGCCTCTGGTTTCCTCTGGCCCTCTCTCCCAGCGGGGTGATTTATTGGTGATGGAGCCTGGGGAGAGGGGGAGGGAAGGGCTTAGAGCTGCAGGCAAATAGTCATCTTTTATTTCCCAAGCACTCTCCCCAGGCAAAGGGAAAAAGGAGGGGAGAGGGAGGTAAACTGCCTGGGGAGGGGCTGAGGAGCGTCATTTACTGGAGCTGAGCTCTCCCAGTTGCTCTGAGGTGGTGTTTGAGCGCTTTGCATGCCAAAGGACTGGCTCTGAGGTAGATGCCCTCTCCCTCTATCCCAATTTTCCCACTTTCCCTCCCTCCTGGCTTGCCTGCCGGGTGGGCAGTGGGTGCTGAGAGCTGCCTGCAGGCATCTGGGCTGGCTCCTGTGGCCCAGCGCTCTCTCCTCCGGTGCAGCCGAGGGGGACATCTCATCCTTGTTCCCTTCGCTGCAGCCGCAGCCGAGGAGGCCAGCCAGACCTTCCTCCGCCAGCGGAGGTACCGCTTGTCACTGCCCTGGTTCTGGGCACCTGCATGCCCACAGAGGCACTGGCGTGCTGTGACCTGCCTGGCTGCAGATGGATTTGCTGCCTGCAGCTACCCCCGCTCAGAGCAGCCTTACGCTTAAGCCCGGCTTTAGGCTGTGCCGCGCCGCCGCAGCTCTGCCAGCCCCGGGGTGTGCCTGTGCTGCGGGATGCTCCGGAGTGCCGCTGTGCCGCAGGGCCACCTCCTGCTCGGGAGAAGCAGCCAGGGCGCTCTGTTTTCATGCTCGCTGCTCTGGTTGGGAACGAATGTGGTTTCCTACGGGGAAGGTCTCCTCCTCCTCCTCCTCCTCCTCCTCCTCCTCCTCCTCTTCGCCTCTGCTGACAGCGTCTGACCTCAGCTGTCGTCTCTGGTGGTGCAGGGGATTAATCTGAGCCTCGGGACAGGTTGAGGCATGTCCAAGGCGGAGGAGAGCTTCATGCGTACAGACACAGAGGAAGGAACAAAAACAATTCCCAGGGAAATATTTTCCTGCTGCTTTTCCTGGCAGCGAGCAGAGCGGGAGGAAAAGACCTCGCTTTAAATTGCTTGCAGCAGAACTCCCGCCCGGGATCCGCTTTCCCTTGGCCTCCCGCACCCCGTGAAGCTCAGCCCCCACCCCAGACCCGCAGGAGGGATGGCACAAGGGGTGCTCGGCCCCGAGGAGCCGCTCAGCATCCCGGGCTCTGCTCAGCCAAGGATTCCCTCCGACTCCCGCTGCCTGCCAAGCTCCGGCTGCACGGAGCCAACCCGGAGCGTTTGGAAAGCGAGGGGAAGGAACCTCCCCACCCCGGAGCTGCGGCAGGGTCCGCTGGTGGACTCTGCCCTTTGCCTGCCCCGGCCTCGGCCGCCCTCCTCCTCCTCCTCCTCGTGTGCTGTTTGCTTTGGCAAGCCCCGGCCTCCACCCTGCCAGCGGAGCCCTGCGGGCCCGGGGCAGGCGGAGCGGGGGAAGCCAGAGGCGCGGGGAATGGAGAACAGGGAGGGAAATGGAGAAGCAGGCGGCTGGCTGGGCGGATGGGACATGCCGGCCCTGCTGGGAAGGGCAGGAAGGACACGGCTCGCTCGGAAATCTGGAGGGTGGGCTGGGAGAGGCAGGAAAGGGGAGAGAGAGCAGGAAACAGGGAGCATGGCCGGAGCGGGATGCAGAGGTGGGAGCCCCAGGGCCGCCCCAGGCCCGGTCTGTGGGAGTGCTGCTCCCCTCAGCCCCGGGCTGGGAGATGTGGCAGACGTGGTGCCCTGCTCCCTTCCTGGAGCAAGCAGAGGATGCTGGCAGAGCGGCACAGCAGCAGCGGATCCCCCCAGGCGCTGCCCCTCGTGGAGCCGGGGTTCCAGCCTGAGAGTGGCTGGAGCATCTTGAGGAAAAACAGGGAGGAAGTGGCTGTTTCAGGCGTGTCCCACTCGGTTCCTCAGATTTATTCCTGCTGACCTGGGCACCGAGCAGTGCAGGCGGGTGGGCTTTGCCAGCACGCGTGCTCCTCCGTCCCCCACGGGTGGTGGCACGGTGTGCTGGGGGAAGTGCCAAGCCGGGAGCCAGGGCAGGACGTGGGTTTGGCCCAAGGTGCTGAGGGTACTGAGCATCCCTGCCTTGCCTCGACTGCCTGAAAGCAGGCAGTGGGAGCAGTGCAGTGCTCCATCTCCATGGCAAACAAATCTGGCGGGAGGAATTGGTGTGGTTTTACATCCAGAAGTGGCCCAGGGCAGCGCTTTACAGGAGTCAGAGTGCAACACCGACAAGCATCTGCAGTCCCGTGGGAATGGGCGACTTGTGAGGGGCAGTGGGATACCCTCACCTCTCCAGGGTGAGAGAGAAACCCCTGGAGCCCAAACTTGCCACCAACCCAGGGCTGAGTGGATGGAAAGAAAACCCCCAGTGCAAGGGTGTGGGGAGGCCAGAGCTGGCCACTGCCCGTTTGCAGCCTTGTGTGCTCTGGTGGGACTATTTGACCCTGTGAGCCCTTGACATGGTGGGGAGGCTGGGAGGAGTTGCATCCGGAGGAAAGCACAGCTCCCATGGGAAGGCAGGAGGGACAGAAGGACGGACAGGGGAGGGAACCGGGACTGTTCTTCCTGTTCTTTGGAACAGGTTGCCCGGAGAAGCTGTGGCTGCCCCACCCCTGGAAGTGTCCAAGGCCAGGTTGGATGGGGCTTGGAGCAACCTGAGATAAAGGAAGGTGTCCCTGCCCATGGCAGGAGGATTGGATCTTTCAAAGCCCCTTCCAGCCCAAACCATTCTATGATTCCCTCCTCTGTGGTGTGGCACGGCTGGCCAGGCAGAGCTGCAAAACCCTCTCTGGTGTTTTCCAGCAGGGATTTACCCCATGCCGTGGCAGCACCCATCACCCCACAGCCTATGCCACTTCCTTCATTGCTGTGTCTCTGCCCTGTGGCTGTGCTGTTCATGGAAAGCAAATGCCAGCAGGGTGTAAGCACTGGATGGAGGGAGCTGGCTATAAACCCCACTGGATACTGGTGGCATTGTTCTCTCATCCCTTCTCAGAGCGTGGCTCTGTCCTTGGAGGATAGCAATGGTGAGACCATTGCAGGTTGTGTTTCTCCCAGCCTTGTCCTTGTGGTTTCCCAGGGGGGACTGGTGCCTTTTGCGATAAAGGGCCAATTCGCAGGGAGGCGGCCAGGGTGACACATGCCTCCCGCATGACCTTGTCTCCCTTTGGCCCTGGCACTGCTCCCTGCACTGGGCTCACTGAAATTCCCTTCCTGGAAACAGCAAAGGAGCGAGCGTTTGCCTTCGGCTCAGGAGAGTGTGACGTGATGTCCCTGGTCAGCGGCCAGGTGGGGAGGGACCAGCCACGCTGGGCTCACAGCAGTGCCACAGGGCTGGCTGTTGCTGGGGGAGCGCCAGGAGACACCTCCCGGGGGGGCCCATAGCCAGGCAGGAGGGAGGGCTGTTAAAAATAAACAGGGTGACAAGCGGCGGGAGGAAGCAGTCACCTCTCGTGTCCCCACAGCCCTCCCCGGGGAAGGGAGAGTGGCTGCAGGGCAGCGGGTGCTGCCCTGGGAGCCGAGCACGGGCCCGGGCTCTGATCCCAGCCCTGCCATGCTGGCAAGGGCAGTCCCCTCCCAGGTCACGCCAGCGCCCCGCCGTCCCGGCCGCAGCCGGCTCCTTCGCTCTCAGCCCGCGGCTGAGCCCGGCAGCCCCGCGTTTGTGCCCGTGGCAGTCTCTGGAGCCGCACAGCTCCGGGGGCAGGGCTGGCCGTGTCCCCTCCGGGAGCGCAGAAGCTCCGGAGCGCCGGGGGCAGTGCGGGCTCGGCCGAGTGCTCGGCCCTGGCTCGCTCCGTTCCCGAGCACGGCCCGGGGGGAAGCAGCCGCCCGGCAGAAGCAGCCGGCGCATCCCCCGCGGCTCCTGCCCGCCCTGCCGCCCGTCGCTTCGCGTTAGATCAGGAGCGCAGGGGGCTGGAGTGACCTTGAGAGATGCTGTGTGGCGGCTCCGGCCCTCCGGCCAGCCTGCAGACCGCCTGGCAGGGGATGAGCCAGGCTTTGCCCTCACCGAACTCAACCCCCGTGAGACCGAGTGGCTGCCCTACGCCAGTCCTCACTGTTTCGGGGATTTGTTCGAGGTTCCGGTACCTGGGAGCTCTTCGTCTGAGGCAGCGCCACCCAAACCCAGCTGCGTCTGTTCAGATGAGGGGCTGGTGTCTGTGAGGACACGCTCGGGGCTGGCCGGGCCAGGTGCAGCGTGCCGCTGTCATTTCCCGGAGCCGGGGCCCTGCGGCTTGTCCCTACACGTACCTGCGCCGTGACTCACGCCTGCTGCTCGGGACCAGCATGAGTGTGCGTGGAAATCAGGGTGAATTCCTTCGGCCGCGCCAGGGGCAGAAGACTCATCATCCTCTCCCCTGCTCCTCCTCTGCCCTGCGCGTTCCCACGGTGGCAGCCAGTGGTGCTTATCTCCGTGGGAACAAGGGCACTGCCCATCCCTCATCAGAGGTGCTTCAAAGCGCCCGGCTCCGGTGGGAGGGGCTGTGGGCGGCAGCCTGGTGCCTCTCCAAATGCAGTGGCCAGCTTGGTGTGCAGGTGGGTGCCGAAGGCTGTGTCCGTGCCTTGGGCCAGGTTTAGTGCCAGAGTCCCCTGGCAAAGCTGGGCTCAGCCGTGGCCACCTTGGGACGCAGCTCACCCAGGAAAGAGAGGCTTCGGTAACAAAACAGTGTCAACACTATCATATGGACGTCGCCTTCGGGTGTAATCTTTGGCGACTGTGTCCTGCTGGTGCCTGCTAAGCCCTGGCTGAGACGCGGGGAAAGCCCAGGACCTGACTGGAGGCAGGTTGTAAACGGATCTCCTCTCGATTCCTTTCCTTGTGCAGCAAAGCCCTCTCGTGGAAGTTGGCAGTAGCTTGCCAGGGAAAATCTGGCTGCTGCAATGTGCTGCCTCTTCCCGGGAGACGCGGTCTGCTCCCTGGGACTCCGTCCCCTGGGGTCCCTCGGCCCCAGCCTCAGAGGAGGTGGGACAGACCCAAACGCGCCACCAGAGCCCCGAAGTGCCCATCTGCACGTCAGCGCTGTGTGACTGCGTCTCATCCACGGGGATTCCCAGGTTTTCCCAGGGCGCTGCTGAACCTGCTCTCCCGGCTGTGACAGGGGAAGCTTGGCACCTGCATCCCTCAACAACCAAAAAAAAAAAAAAAAGGAATTGGTGTGACTTTGGCTTTCTTTATGCACTTGTAAGGACACCACGAGGCACCCCCAGCCTGCAGCACCTGGCAGAGGGGTCTGTGGTGCTGGGGTGGGACAGCGTGTGGTTGTTCCAGAGCTGGTGCTGCCTGGATCTGCTCCAGAGCCCATGCACATCCCCGGAGCCTTGGCAGGAAGAATTCCCTGGGGCCAACAGGGGAGGGTGTCAGCTTCTTGTGGGGCGGCCTGATGTGAGAGAGTCTCAGAGATGAAGCCAAGCCAAGGTACAGCACAAACAGCAGCAACCCCCAGCCTTGCTGGGGCAGACGCGCTGGCTGGGGCAGGGGATCACAGCAGGACGGGTCCCTGCTCTGCAGCAGCTTCCTACAGGAGGCAATGGCAGCTCCTTCTGGAGGTGCAAGGCTCCTTAAGAGAGTGGACGTGGGCGGGGTGGTGGGTGGCTTGGTGTTACTCCTCAGGGCCTGGCAGGGTCCTTGCCCTGTCCCCGGAGCCGTCGCTCTCCAAGGTGACGCTTTATTGGCGGCAGCGCATCTGGGCTCCCCCGGCAGCGCCGCAGGCGGCAGTGGCTCCTGTGCCCTGGCTGGGGGCAGGGGCTCATCCCTGCTGGACGGGAGAGCCACACAGGCTGCGTGCACTGGGGAGCAGGGTCTGCTTGCAAGCAGGGCACTCAGGCTTGGGAAGGATGGATCAGCGATGCCGAGTGACGGGACTCAGCTCTCACCTCTCTTCACCTGCAGAGCCGGGTCCCAGCTGCTCTCACCTGGGCACCCCACCCATGCCCTGCACCAAAGGCTGTGTTTAAGCCCAGCCCTGCGCTCCCAGCTCCTAGTTTGGCTCTTTGGGGGAGGTTGGGCTGTTCCGTCCTGCTTCTCTGAGGCTCCCCTTTGGCCCTGCCTGGTGCATGAAGGCGGGGGTGTGGATCAGGCTGGAGCAGCATCTCCCCTCCTTGCTCTCCTGCAGCACCCAGGGAAGGGGGTACTTCCCCCCTGGGAACCCTTTTGGTGCTGCTGACAGTAGCTGGGTGTTTTCCCACCCCAGTCCTGGCTATGGTGGTGGGTGAGAGGTGCCCTTGTGTTTTGGGGGCAGAGATACCTCACGACCACTAAACCCCATCAAACCCCAAGGAGCTGCTTAAGCACTTGGTTCCCTTTGTCCTGGCTGAGTTTAATTCTCCCTGTTGGGTGTGTTTAAGCAATTTTCTTGCGCTTTTAGTGATGCAAAAATTGTTATGCTGGCTGCACTTCTTAATTCTCAATTTAAATTGTAGAATTGCCACCTCCTTGCCTGGGGGCTGATGGCAGGCTGTGTAAATATTTAGTGTTTCTGCTCCCCTGGCATCAGCCTCTTGGTTTTCCCAGCCCACCTTCTCTGCTGTTGCCAGCAGGGGCTTGTTCCTCGGGCTCTGGGGGCTGACTTACACCCTGCTGGCGGCGATGGGGACGATATTGCTGCTGCATCCGCGTGGGGACTGGGTGCATTTCTGTGCTGGTGTGTGTGAGGAGCAAAGCAATCCACAGCCTTGCTGCCACTGAGTGAGAACAGGTGATTTTTGCGGACGGGTTGCTTGGCAAAGATCTCAGCGACCTGGGGAAGCTGTTTTCCCGGTGGAATGTGGAGGAGAAGCAGGGCTGGGTGTGGGCTTGTTTCCCTCGGAGCAGCCCCGGCGCCCAGCACGGGCGTCATGCTCAGAGCCGGGGGTGCTGTGTGCCTCGGAGCTTTCCCCACGCCCTGCGGAGCTGGGATGTGCCTCCGCCGTGGCCGAGCCGGCAGATGGGGCTCCTGCCCACGGCGAGCCGCTCCGGAGGAGGCTGGAGAGCCGGGCATCCCTGGGCAGGCAGGGCTGGCGGGATGCTTGCTGACCCCCAGTCCCACCTAGAGGGATTTTGCTCCACTGCACAGGCGCTTTTTTTTTTTTTTTTTTGCCTCCTCGTTGTCTCACAAGAGCTGAGCTCAACATTTCCCCGAGGCTTTCCTTGCTGTGCTGAGCCTGGTCACACTCATGGTCACCTGGGGTGAAGGGATCCTCGACCTCTGCTCAGCTTCACCCCCCATCACCTGGCCCAAGCCCACCTCAGCTGCTCCTGACCAGGCACTGGGGGGGCCTGGGGGACCCTTTCCCCCCGGAGGGGTCCCTGTGGCAGAGCTGTACCCGAAGTGTAGGGTTTTTGCAGCGAGTTGTCAGCTCTCGGTGCTGTTGGCCCTTTTTCCTGGCCTGGGGGCTGAGCTCGGGTCAGGACCGTGTTGGAGCAGAGGATCTGCTCTGCTGGCACCAGAGCGTGGATTTGCTGTCCCTTTGGCACCTTCTTCTTCTTCTTTTTTAAAATAAAAGCGGTCTGCAGCCACGCCCTCGAGCTGGACCAGAGCAAGGTTTGGGTCAGGTTTAGGTCATCACCCTGTGGATGAGGGCTCGTGTCCTGTGCTGTCCCCACTGCTCCCTGCTGTGCCCAAGCACCCCACAGCACTGTGGGATGTCCCACCCACAGCAGCTGCCCGGCTTCTTCCCTGCTCTGAGTGTCTCCAAAGCCATCTCCTGGCACTGCACTCCCTTCACCATCCAGGAGCTTGGGTGCCCCAGGGTCTCCCTGCTCCTCTCCCCCTCTGGACTCTGGCACTCTCCCACCCCCGGGCAGGTGTCCTGTGAGCATCCATATGCAGCGTTCACTTCAATTGTTCAGCAGCATCCTCGGTCATTAATCACCCTCTGCCATCTCCGAAGTAATGAAATAAAAACCTCCAGGGTGCAGAATGAGCTGCTGGAGATGAATTATTTTCTCACTGCCTGGCTCGAGCTGTAAACCAGCCTCTTCCAGGCGCTGTCACTCCCGGCTCCTCGCTCTCATCCTGCTTTCCACGTCCCTGGGGAGAGCTCTGCTCCAAGGGACTTGAGGAATGGCCTGGAGCGTTTGGCCCAGGAGGCAGCTGGGAGATGCCTGTCAGCACTGGTGGCTGCTGTGCTGCCTGGAAACTGCTGCTGCGCTCTTGGAAGGCGATCAGGAGCGCTCCAGGCCCCATCCTGCCTCTTTCTGGCAGGCAGAGGAGGTTGGGGACAGGTCTCCTTGCCAGGTCCTCTCCTCCCTGGCCGTGATGCTGGAGATTCCTGCTGCCATCGGCTTCCCTGCTGGGTGCTTCCTGAGGTGAGGGAAGAGAGGTCTAGGGAGTACCTGGGGCTGTTTCTCTGTAAAATCACCAGTGACTCAGACAGGGGGGTGGGAACGACTTGATTTTGGATTTTATGTGAAGTCAGAGGGGCTTCAGCTGGAAGCAGCGGGGTCCAGACTCACGGAGCTGTGTGGAGCAGTGGTGATGCTCGCTGCAGGGAGCTGTGGATGCTTAAAAAACAAACTAATTCTGAGCTCAGGTGGTGGAAAAGTCTGGAAGGAGAAGACTACAGAGGGCTATGAAATAAAAATGAGCTTGCCTGTGCTCTGCCACCACGTTTGCAGGCTCTGAGAGAGCCGGGAGGGTCACGAGAGGTGATGGCATTGCCCCACACGGGGCTGAGGAGGCCGGGGACTGGCTGATTCTGCAAGGAGAAGCAACTCATTGTTCTCATTAGGTGGGTTAAAGGCCTCTGGTGATGACACAGGATGTAATTAGGCAAGTCAGGGAGGTTTGTGCCTTTGTGGAGCACAGGGGAGGGGATGCAGAGGGCGATGGGCTTGGGAGGCAGTGGGTCACTGCCCCATCCCTTTTCTCCCCGAGCAATTCTCCTCGCTGGCAGCGCTTGCAGTGGATTTGAGCAGTCATTTTTCTCGGCTGCTGGGCGGAGTGAACTCCCCTCCAGAAATATCTGGGAAGGTCAGCTTTCCTCACCCCTGGCAGTGCTCAGGGTCTGAGCTGGGGAGGGCGGCTTGTGGACCTCCCCAGGGATGCTGAGAGGAGGCAGGATTGGGGTTTGCCTGGTGATCCCCTTGCACATCGAGGGGGGCTGAGAAGGGCTGAGTGGATCCACCAACCCCCAGATGTGGCCTCGAGGGAAGGGGACCTGTGCCATCCATCTCCCCGCCCTCAAGCTCCTGTTTGGCCCCGGAGATGGGCAGAGCAGTGCTGCATGGCTGGGTACGGGGCTTTATCCGGGAAAGGCAAACCCCTTCCTCATCCCAGCCCTCTCCAAGGCCAGCATCACCTTCCCTGGCTGGGAGGGACTCACATCTCCTCCATTTCTCTCTGACCTGACTAAAGAGCCAAGCCCTTGGTGAGGGCACCTGAGTCCCCGTGACGCCTTGGGTTTTCACTTTTATATTCTCAAACCCTGCCCTGCCTGGTGTGTCTCTGTGCAGCTCCTTGCAGCCTGCTCGCTGCTGCTCTCTCAGGCCAGGCAGGCAGAACAAAGCCTCTCCAGGCCTGCTCTCCAAGGACACCCAGACTGTCCCAGGCCCAAAATGTGCAAACCAACATCGTGGGAGGGGGGTGAGCTTGGGGAAATTACATCATTAACTGAAGCTTTAATTGGAGAATTAACTCTGATATGCAAATGAACCAAACCTATAAAAGTGTGAAGAACTCATGACCTGGGGTCCATCTCGGGGTCCATTTTGGCAGTAGCCTCTGGCTCCCCAAGACCTTTGAAGGCCTTTCAAATAAACACCTACCTTTATTCCCTTACTCCTGTTCAGTCTCTGTTTCTGGGTAGCTTCTCAAGGCATCACCCGGGCAGCAGCTTGCTGGTGGGACACCCCTGTGGGAAGCCAGCAGGGAACACCACCCTGAGGGACATTTTATCCCCAGCCAGCACGGGTGCTCTCTGCTGTGCGTGCTGCTTGTTCCCTGCACAGCTCCTTCGGGCCCTTGCTCTCAGTCAGCTGCGTGGTGACGAACCCCGCGGGTTAATTGCATTTGTGCCTAAAGGAAAAGCCCAAACACCAAAGAGGTGATCTGTCTGCTGCTCTGAGCTCCTTGTGCTTTGGGATGAGCTCAGGGCTGTTCCTGCTGGTGTTTGCTGCAATGGAGACAGCAGAGCTGCTCTGAGCTCCCACCTCCTGTCCCAGCGCTGCTCACCCCCGAATCCCTGCTCTTTTCAGTCTCACCGTGGCTGGGATCTCTGCAGACACCCCTTGGCCTCACGTCCTGCTCTGTTCCTCCCTGTCTCCCATGGAGCTGGATTTGTCTCTTGGAATTCTTGTTGTAAACTCCTGTTGCAGCTTGGGGAAGTGTTTCCAACACGGAAGCATCGGTGTACGTTTCGTGGGATCTCCCAGGGACTTGTAAAATCCTGCTTTTGTGATTAAATCTGCTTTTGTTGCTGTGATGAAACTATCCTGCTCTTACTTGGACCTTTCTAAGAGGCGCAGGTGAAGCCTGCTCTGACAGGATCTCCTGGAGCCGTGGCGTGGCTCCCCTCTTTGTACCTGAGAAGTCGGGAATTTTTTCCATAGCTACTTATGGATCAGGGCAGGAGCTGTCGTGCTTGGCACCTGAGGTGCTGGAAGCCTTCAGAGTGCCTCGTGGTGGGGACAGGGGGAGCTGGGGAAGCACACGTTGAGGGGAGGTGGGTGAAAATGCCGGCTGCGCTGATTTAGTCTTCCTTCAGCTGACAAAACAGTTTTCCCCGCTCGGAAATTGCAGTGCTTCAATACTCAGCTGTCTCAGATGGCAAATAAGAGGAGATTATTCAGCATGGAAATTCAGAGTGGTGCTCTAGGGCGCTCCCAGGGCTGAAACCCTCGCACTCTCAGGCGCACTGAGGTGACCTGAAGCGCTGGACCTGAGCGAGCGCTGCCCAGAGCTGCGTCTCTCCCAGCAGCACCATCGGTGTGAGGGAGGTTGGTCTGGTGCCCTGTCCCTGTTCTCTGCCTGAGTGATGCTGGCACAGGGACTGGCAGCTCCTTTTGCCATCGCAGACCCTTGGTGCCCTCCTAGGCTTGCACTGAAGCCCCCCAGACGTGTCACAGAAGTGTCCCTAAGGCGGCCCCTGACGCTGACACAAGGAGGGGTCTGTCTCTGCTGGGCTCCTGTGTGCCCACAGTGGCCTTGGTTCCCTGAGAACCCAAAAGGCCTCTGCAACCCTGGTGCTTCACGGTCCCACCAGAGCCTGGCTTAGGGCTTTTGCAAGCTCTGCTTTGCTCTGCATCCTTTCCCTTGGCACCAGAGCCAGCAGGGACAGCCCAGGAGCCCCAAAGTGGGAGGAAAAGCTGGTGCCAAAGCCTTCCCCTGCTGTGCTTCTTCCCCAGTCCGTGGGCAGAGGCTGCTAATGGGGACTCGGGGCGGTGATGGCTGCATCCATCTGCCTGTCAGCTGCACCAGGATGTCCTGTCACTGCCTGTGCCTGCCAGGCGTCCCGCTGTTCCGGGGTGTCCCTCTTGGCTCGTTTCTCTGGCAGCCTCTCCTTGCAGGGAGTAATTAACTCGGAGCTGGAGCCGTCGATGCTGCAGCTGAGACGAAGGGAAGGGAGCAGGGGAGGGGACCGTGGTGCTGCCATGTGCCACCGGGGAGGGGGGACCAGACCAGACCCCCCAGGGCTGCCTGAGCCCATCCTCTCTGCTGGTCCAAATTACAGGCTGGGCTGGCAGGAGACCCGTCCTGGCAGGGTTGCTGCCAGGGTGGGGGAGAGGGCAGGAGAGCCACAGCGTTCTCTGCAGACGAGCCACCCCGGGGCTCTGGAGCTGTCCTCTGCTGGGCCACCGGCGCCCTGGTGCCAGGCTGGGGCTGAGCTGCTGCGGGCAAATGGCCTATTCTGGGGGGAAATGGCCTCTTGGGGCTTTTTCCCAAAGGAGTGGGCTGTCTGGTAGCCTTGAAGGCTCGTGGCAGCTGTGCCCAGCCTCATGCAGGGAGAGCCACAAGGTGCTGAGAGGTCTCGGGGTGTTTGTTCACCCATCCTTGAGGAACGTGGGGCTGAAGGCTGCACAAAGAGCGTGGGCTGTGTAGGGAGGCTGCAGAGAGCCCCAGGCTGTGCCAGGAGAGGCAGGAGAGGTTTGGGTGGGGGCTGGAGCTGCCTCCTGGGAGCCAGCAGGGCTCTGCCTCCTGCTAAAGCCCCCCAAGGGTTCTGCTCTGCCCTGTGATGGAGAAATGGCCTTGGCAGCACTGGCACAGCTCTGTGGTTGTCAGCTGAAAATGATGAGACAAAAAGCACCCCCCTTGGTGTTCCCTGCAGAGAGGGGGGCAGGAAATGGATGTTCTTGCTGGGCCTCAACCGAGGGGATAAGAGAAACAACAGGAGCAGGAAAAGCCAGGAGAGGAAGTGATTCATATGTTTAATTCACCCTCCAGTTCCTATTATCCCACTTTATTAGTGCTCCGTGCAGCATTTGCAGGCCCCAGCTGAGATCAGTGTCCCACACGTGCTTAGCCTGGAGTGGGAGGTGCAGTGAGGAGGGCCAGGAGCATCCTTCATCTGCAGGAAAACCAAATTATGGGGTGGGGAAATTGCTCTGCTGCCTGAGCAGGGGCTGCACCGAGCTTTGCTCCTGATTCCTCCCAGGAAATGGGCAGTGAGGAGGGGAGATGATTCCCTGGGGGACACACGAGCCGCTTTGCGTAAATCACTCTCCATCCCTGGATGCTTCTACTGCATATGGGGCCATCCCTGGCTCTTCCCATCGCATCTGTTGGGCCTGTGGCAAACCCCTGGGTCATCTGCTGCCCTAAACCCCCCAGGTTTGTGTTGCAGAGCCCCAGCAGTGGTAGCCAAGGTCCCCCTGGGCTGGCAGCAGGAGGGCAGCTGCACCCCAGCTGTGCAATGGGGGGCTTCAGAACGAGAGGAATGAGGGATCTGCTCTCCATAATCCCCATAATGGGCACTGGGGACAGCGCTGGAGCTCCAAAATCACCTCAAGGCAGTGCCCTGTGCAGCAAACACTCCTTTAACCATCTGCTGGCTGTGCTGAGCGAGTTCGGCACTGAGCAGAGCTGGCCAGAGGTGGAGGAAATTTGTCTCCTGCAGGCAGCGAGTGATGTGGTCCTGCGGCAGCAGGCTGGAGGTGGGCTGTGCTGGGCTTGGGGCAGGCAGAAACCCCCCTCAGTGGGGCTGGAGCCCGTGGGTGGCCTCCGTGGGGCAGCTCTGATGCTTTGGAGCTGGTGGGGGTCAGCAGGCAGCTTTACAGTGGGGGGGGGTTGTGCTTATAATGAAATGGAAGAGATCAACCTTGTGCAAAACGTGTGTTTTGTTGTCATAAAATTCCCTGGGTTGGAAGGGACCCACAAGGACCATTGAGCCCAGCTCCTGGCCCTGCACAGGACACTCCCAAAATTCACACCACGTGCCTGAGAGCGTTGTACAGTGTAGTCCACTCAGCAAGACAGTGCAAGAAGAGGCTTTTTTAATGTAGGAAGTAGTATGTTTTTCATGTAGGAGCCTGCCTCCTAGATCCCCTGGGTTATTCCCAAGGGCAGCACTGGCAGAAGAGCAGAGCTCGTTACAGGCTCTGACGTGTTCCTGGGGGCAGGTAGGAGAAAGGTGGGCATTACGGGGTGCTGGCTTTGTCTCCGGTCTGCAGAACGACCAGGGATGATGTCCCTGGGGGCAGCGAGCCCTGCTGGCCCCACGCAGAGGGATCGAGTGCTCATGGATCCACCCTGGCAAAGAGCCAGAGAGGAAAAGCTGGCCCAGGCTCCTGGAGACCAAGGGGGAGCAAGTTCACCCCGGCACTGGGGTGGTTTGAGGGGAAACCACCCCCACAAAACCTGTAAGGACATCCCATCCTGCTTTCCCGATCAGCACCAGCACCTCGAACAGGGGTCTGACTTGCAGCTCTCTGGGGCTGAGTGGGTGATGTGCCCGAATCCAGGGACCCCGTGCTGTGGGTGCTCCTCTAGCCAGGGCTCCTGAGCAGTCTCCCAGCAACAATTCCCTCAGCTCCTGGCTGCCTTCGGCTGGAGCTGCCCCGGTGTGAGCTCCCAGGGAAGGCGGGGGGCAGCGACAGGCAGCGGAGCCAGGCGCGGGGAGCAGGATCTGCTGAAATCCTGGGCTGAGGAGCTGAATCTTCTCCCTGCCTTCCTCAGAGCAAAGCAGCAGCTCTCCATTCGGAGCACCATTTCCAGGAGGAGCCCTGGGCATCCCTCAGGTGACATCCCAAGGGGAACTGGGAGAAGCTTTCTGCAGCCCTGCCTGGGTGAGGTGGGTCGGGGTGAGCCCAGCAGGTCCTGCAGCTCAGGTGGCTGCAGAAGGAAGGGAGGGGAGAGCAGAGAGACTCAGCTTCAGCTCATGAGAGCAATTTCTCTTCCCCTTATTCCATTGCTCGATCCAGGTCTGCATTTCCAGATTTTAAAAATAGTGCAGCAGCTTCTGTTCCCCATCAGCTGGGTAACAGGCTGTGCTCAAAGCTGGTACATGTAGGCCTTGTTTCTGTGTTTCCCCTGCCTTCTCATAATCTTCATTTTCCATCTTTTTGGGACCACAGGTTCTCCTTGGTGCCATCAGCTCCATCACGCCAGGTTTGTCCTAGAGGAATGCTCGGCTGGGCTGCCTCAGTCGGACACCCCAGCATCCTGCTGGCCTCTGGGAAGCGCTTGGAGCCTGGACTGGCACGCTGGCCCGCAGCTGAGCAAAGCTGTGGTGCCTTTCTGTGTGCTGCAGACTCACGTTTTCCCTCTGTGGTTGGCAGCTTCCTCTGGGTTTACCTGGATTATCAGGATCCAAATTTCCTCAAAGACCCATTGAAACCTCATTTCTCCCAGCAGACACACCAGGAGAGGTGTATTAAAGCTGGTAAGGGCTGGCTCAGAGCTCCCAGCTTTCATAAATACAGCTGCTGACAGCTGCTTCTGTCAGGCTTTGACACCCACTGTCAGTGGCTCCAGCAGGCAGAGGGATCAGAGCAGGGCAGGATGGCTCGGGATGGGAGCTGCTGTGGGGCGAGCAGCTCCGGGGCTGGACGGAGGTTCTGGGAGCACAGCTGTGGCTCTGCTGGCAGCCCTGGGAGTGGCTGCGGCAGATCCTCATCCTGCTCCAGCCCCGCTCCCCGAGCAGGGCTGCGTGCCCAGGAGGGGGCAGGCATTCGGGATCTCTCTTCATGGGATCTCATTCTGCTCCAGCCCTGCTCCCCGAGCAGCGCTGCATGCCCAGGAGGGGGCAGGCATTCGGGATCTCTCTTCATGGGATCTCATTCTGCTCCAGCCCTGCTCCCCGAGCAGCGCTGCATGCCCAGGAGGGGGCAGGCATTCGGGATCTCTCTTCATGGGATCTCATTCTGCTCCAGCCCTGCTCCCCGAGCAGCGCTGCATGCCCAGGAGGGGGCAGGCATTCGGGATCTCTCTTCATGGGATCTCATTCTGCTCCAGCCCTGCTCCCCGAGCAGCGCTGCATGCCCAGGAGGGGGCAGGCATTCGGGATCTCTCTTCATGGGATCTCATTCTGCTCCAGCCCTGCTCCCCGAGCAGCGCTGCGTGCCCAGGAGGGGGGAGGCATTTGGGATCTGTCTTTAAGGGGCCTGTGCCTGGTTTGCCTAAAGCTGGGCTCCTCAAACAGGAATTTCCCTCTGTGCCAGGTGGGAATCACAGAACAGTCTGGGCTGGGAGGGACCTCAAAGCCCACCTGGTTCCAGCCCATTGTCACAGGCAGGGACACATTCCACTAGACCAGGGTGCTCCCAGCCCTATCCAACGTGGCCCGGAACCCTTCCAGGGATGGGATAGAGCATTCCATACGGTGGAGACTTTGCAGGACACCTGTCTGAAGAGGGAGTGACTCACTCCAAGGACGTGACGAGTCCTGACTGTCCCACCAGGAGTGCCACGGGGAGAGGACAGGGTCTGTTTCGTGTGGAGGAGAGGCTGCTCAGAGACGGGGATTGAGGGAAGAGCTGCACCAGGAGGAGAGAGGTGCCAGAAAGGAGCTCTTCAGCGCTGTGAGTTTCCCTCGTGTACACATCTCTGAGTGCCTCCCGCAGCGAGACTCCCTCCCTGCCTGCTGGCAAGAGGATCCCGTTTGGCTCTGTTTAGACAGTACTTTACTAATATTGTTGTTTATCATGTGTTGGAACTGTGCCTCCGAGCCTGAGCAGCCCTGGGGATGCTGGCTGCCTCGCTGGTGCGTGCCTCCTTGTTCCCTGGGCAGGATCATCCCCCGTGGAAACAGCTCTGGGCCTCCCTGGGGACACTCATTGCCAGCTCCCAGCTCTGCTCAGGGGATCTTTAGCTCTTTGCTGTGTTCATACAGAGCTGGGGCGGGCTGGTAGTGTGGCTGGACCTGGCACAATGGCCATGCACTGACCCCCTCTGCCGTGTTAAGGTCATTTTGCAGCCCTCTGGCTTCAAATCCATGGGTCAGATCCCACCGGGGGAGCCACTGTCTCCTTGTAAATCCATCGGTTAAAGGCTTGGGGAACAAAATCCAGTCTGTTTCTGGGGAGCAAAGTGGATGGAAAGGATGGATTCCTTTGGACTCGATGATCTTGTGGGGTTGTCCAACCTAAATGATTCTGTTCCATGATGTTTTGTGCTAAATTCCTCTTGATCAAAGCAGGTGAATCAGGCTCAAGCTGCCAAGCCCCAGGACATCCCAAATGAGCAGATTGGGCACAGCCTCTGAAAATTCCTGGGGCTGCTGCTCTTCAGGGGTGTGGGTGGGTGTGTTTGGAGCAGGGATGGCCGGTGCCTTTCGAGCTTCCTGGGGGTCCCTGCTTGGGGAGCTGGGGTGAGGACAAGGCTGTGCCTGGCTCCTGTTTCTGCCCGGGCCAGGGCTGGAAGAGACTGGGGAGATGAAGGCGGGTGGGGCACCTGCAGCACTTGCTGTCCCTGTCTCGCCAGGGGCCCCAAAGGCCCTGCTCATCCTCGGGCACCCTCCAAACTGAGTGTGGAAAAGGCAAAACTGTTCAACCTTGACTTTTTTTGGCTTTTTAGAACAGATCATGACAAACTGGCTGCCTACCGCAGCTGGAGATGCTGAGCCCCCTTCATCTGGGGAAGGTAAATGTTTTACGAGGGCAGGGCATGCAACTGGTAACACCACAAATGTGATAGATAAAAGCGACAATTCAGGAGCCATGCTTGACTTGAAGAGGAACGAAATCAGGAGATCTTGCACTGAAAAGTAAAATGTTTTCTGGTCCATTTCAGGGTTACTGTAAGTGGAGGAACATTACAAGATGTTTGTTTCTGGAAGCGTCTGGGACTCAGCCCTAAGCTGTGCTCGTTAAGAATATTTTTAATAATTCACTAATATTTTAGCAATGTGATAAACAACAAAGCTGCTGGTGAGGTCTGCAGCTGGTGCAGGAGCTGAAGAGGACAGGAGACCAAAATGCTGCTGTGGGGTGTTTGGGAATCTGGACCACTCTGTAGCTGTGTTTGGGTGGGAAACAGTGTCTGGAGAGGAGTAGGGGCTTTGGAAAATCCATCGAGTCCTGGCTTAAACCCACCTGGATGAGCCCTGGGGTTGGGGAGGAGCTGCCAGCAGGTGCCAAGGGACTTTCAAATGTACTTGCTGAAAATACCCACATTTTAAAGCTCCTGTTTTTATTTATTCTCTTGGGATAACACCCTGTTCTGCCCTGCAGTCAGGGGGATGCTGAGACCTTGTCTTGGAGCGGATTCAAAAAGCATGATTGAAGGTTTGGTGGGAGAAGTGCCACCAAATGCACCCGGTACTTTTGGGCTGCCACGGGGAGGAGCTGACTGGATCTATCAGATCCAGTTGCCACTCTGTTGCCACCGGAGTTTCAAGGCGAGGATTTGCCCATCCCGCCCAAGCACGAGGAGCTTTTCGGGGGAGCCGGGAAGACGCCATCCGGACGATGGAGCTGGAGGCAGCGCTGCTGGGCTGCCCTCGGGGGGACTCTGCCCTGCTGCGCCTCTCTCCAAACGCTGCGGAGCAGACGTGGGTGAGGAGCAGGGTGGCCCTGGGGAGGTGCCTCGGCCGGGGCGTTGCTGAGGGAGCAGGGGAGGAGGAAACTGGGCAGCACAGCAGGAGCAGCTTTGCCCCGGCCCAGCGATGACACCCCGGGGCACTTGTTTGGGTTGGCTTTTCCGCGTGTGCGGACACCGGAGAGCTTTGCCAAGGAGGTTATTGCAGGGAGCTAATTGACTTTCCATCATCTCCTCGGGTCCTCTGGCGAGCAAAATGACTAAAACGCAGCCGCAGGCTCCCCAGTAAACAATGAGCAGTTGGTTTCACATGGCTCCCTGTCAAAAATCCCAAACTGGAAAGGCAGGAAAACAAACAATCAGATCAGAAAGAAATGGGTTTTTGGCACCGGTTCCCTCTGTGTTGACTGGGCTGTGAGACAGACCCTGAGAAATGGCTCAGATTTGAGTCAAACAGCTCGGGCACGCATGGGGAGGGTGGGGAAGTGGATAAAAATGTCTCTGTGCTGAAATCCAGGCACCTGCAGTCGCAGAGGAACAGGGGAAGAACACAGGTCCCTGTGTGCTTTCCACATGGCAGAGACATTTCAAACACAGGAGGCTGGGTAGTGAAGCAGAACAAGTGCCAGGAAAATATATGCTCCAGCTAAAAGATGGGATCTGGGAAGTGGAGAGCAGCACTCGTTTCATAACTGGAATGTAAACTACAGGTCTGGGGTGGAGCAGCAGGCAGGGCAAAGGCATCTCCTCCCTGCTCAGGTTCCAGGGATGGGCTGGAGCTGCCACCTGCTCGGTCATAACCCAGCTGACAACATCTGGCCAGGGCGTTCTTTCAAAGAAATTTAATTTCAAAGAAATTTGCTGATATTTCTTCTTGCAGTCTGCAATAGCTGATGGGTAAATGAGATTTTTTTGGAGTGTTTTCAGACAAATTTAGTGCTTCTTGATCATCCCATTCAGGATTCAGCTGGCCAAAAGCGTGGCCCCGAAAGAGAAAGATCCACGGTTTTGCCTGCCTCCCACAGCACTCTGGTATTTTTCTTTTGCAACCTCATCTCATAAATTTGTTACTGAATTTTTTTTTTCCAGGGAGGATTATCTGGTTTTGGAAAAGTTCCTGCTTCAGGAAAGTTTAGTCTCACTTTACATAAACATCCTGAGATTCAGGATGATTTTTTTTCTCCTCTGGCCTTGTTAGCGTTGATATCGCTGGGAGAGAGTAAATATTATTAAAGATGTCTCAAGTTCCATGGGCTCTCCTGCTGCTAAACAGAAGCGTGTAGCTCGGCACAGGCAGGTGCTTGGGACCAAACCCCAGTGACAGCACCTGGCATTTACCAGAAGGTGCTTTTTTCACCCCAGGGTAGAATTCTGAGTGTTTGCCAGCTGAGGAAGGCACACAGCACCACTTGCCCAATTTCTCTTCCCGGTGGCAATGGCAACTTCCTCTCCCCAGGACAGCAGGACGTGTTCCCCACGGAAGTCCATGGCTTTCTGGTGGGTCTCTCCAGCTCTCATCACCTGATGGGACCAGCAGACAATGTGGCAGCTGCGTTGGAGGTTTTGCTGAATGCATGGGGCTTCTTTGCTTTCAAAGATGCTTTCAGCTGTCCCTGGGCTTCATCTCTCGTCTCTCTAGCTCTGTTTGAAATACCCACAGGCTTATCTAGTAGAAAAATACACAGACCAGCTGGAAAGCCATGAGCATGGCACTCAGAAGAGGCACAAGGAGCAGAACTTTCTGACCCAGACTGGTCAATTTTACAGGTACTGATGGCCCCAGAGGGGGTGAGGGCTGGACCCCACCACTAATTCCTCCCGGGAAGTGGGGGGTGGGTGATGCCGTCCCGCTGCAGCTCCCCTGGGAGGGGAGGCGGTCCCTGAGTGGTGTTCCCTGATGTGCTGCGGGTCCCAAGCACAGGACAGAGAGATGCGTGTGCTCCCCTCCCCCGGGAGGGCGGGTTGGGATGCTGTGGTACCCGCAGCACCATGGCCACTGCAGAATGGGGCGGCATCACCCCCAAAGAAGCTGCTGGTCCACTCACGCTCGGCAGAAAGCAGTGAGGAGTCAGCTTGAAGCAGGCACTAAGTGCTGAAATGGCTGGGGAAGCGCCTGCCTTGCACGGGGGTCCCTTCCCAGTCTCAAGCAGGGAGCTGCTTCCTCCAGCCCAGCTCGCCGGTGTTTGTCTCGCCTGCTCTCAAACCCCAGCAGCTTCCCCGTTGTCTGTCCCACAGCTTAAATAATCTTTGCCACTGAGGTGTTTTTTCCAGCGTCTAATCTACAATTTACAGCCTTGTCCTGCTCCCTGTGGGGATGCAGAACAGTTTATTCCCACACCCTCTGCAGCAACCTTTTACATAACTGGAGACTGCTACCAAGTCTCTTCTGCCTTCTGATGCCCAGACTAGACAAATCCAGCTCTTCCAGGCAAATTTTTTCCCCAACAAGTTGTGTTTTGATGGCTTCTGATTGCTCTCCTTGCTGCCCTCTAAACTGCCCCCCCGTTAGTCTGCACTGGAGTGTTTGTGGCTGTATGTGTGGGAAGGAGGAGAAGGAGGAGGAGGAGGAGGAGGAGGAGGAAAACTCGTCAGGATTTTGTGCTGCACTGAAGGAAAGAGGGATTCAAAACTTGGGGGTCCTTGAGGTCACTCTCCACAGTGCTGCTAGATGGGGATGAGAGGTCAGCCAGCCGGCAGGGAACACGGATCAGGTCCAGGTGATTTGGACAATGGGCTCAGGCCTCCGCAGGTGCTCCCACACAGCTCGGGGGTGGCAAAGCCGGACGCCCCCGGATGTAAAAATGCCCGTTCCTGCCCAGCTGGGCTTTGCAGCTCTGCGTTTTTTGGCTCTTTGCTGACCTGCAGCGTGGGCTCTCGCCCTGCAGGGCTGGGGGAAGCTCCTGCAGCTCACCGGGAATGCCGGCAGCGGGTGGGCGCCGCCGCCGCTCCCCCGAGACGACAGCGGCTCAGCACTGGGATGTCGGTGCTTCTCCTGATGCTGTCGCTCCTCATTTCATTCCTGTCTAGCTCTGGGGGGTGGGAGGAGATGCTCAGCTTTGTCTCGGTGCCGATCAGGAATGTCTTTTCTTTGGGGATGAGGAAGCTGATCTGCATTCGTGCCCAATCATCCACGGAGCCGGCAAAATTATTCACGTAACGAGTTCTTGGGGAGAACCTCGCTTCTCCTCCCCCTCCCGCCGCGCGGAGCCGGGAGCGGCCTTGCTGGGAAGGCAGAGGGGCCGAGGGGGGTCTGGGG
>VZRR01013734.1:27117-68873 GCA_013398015.1 Oreocharis arfaki
TCTGGGGATGGGGGACGGGGGCACGGGCAGTGGATGGTGACCTCCCCAGAGCTCAGTTACCCCCAGCTCCCACCGTGAGCAGGTAACCATGGAGACGTCTGAGTCCCAGGCATCCCTGGTCCCCGAGGAACAGCACAAGCACAGTTAAACAAACATACCCTGGGCTCGTCACCGCGGAAGTGGTCCTGGAGTGTGCGGGCCGGCGCCCACCTGGATAAGTCCCAGCTGCGGAGAGGCCATGGGAAGCAGGGTTTGGGAGCACCATGCATGCAGGGCTGTGTGTGAGACGGTGGCAAAGCCCCTGCTCTGGGGAGCTGGAGGGATGCCCTCTAACAGGGAACGTTCTCATCCCTATCAGTGCCAGCTTGTGGGAACACGGGAGAACGAGTGGGAGAATTACAGACAGGAGTGGACCCTGTGGCAGCATTTGAACCATTCTGTGCATGCCAGAATGGCCTTGCCTGGGCTGGATTTCGGTGGGCAGTGTCCTGGGAGTTGTTTGGGGGATTTTTGTCCATCCCAAAGAGAATGGGAATATGTAGGTTTTCCTCTGTGCCTCCTCCCTGAGGTGCTGGCAGGAGCGTGCTGGGGCAGGAGCATGAATGAATGAATGAAAGGAGTGCTGGATGAGATGTTTAAATGAAGCACTCCTCTCCAGGATTTTCTTCATTCAGATCTAGGGACGAAGGTTTTAGGGAGACAGCACCCGGGCTGGGTGGCACAGGTGGGTGTCCCTGTAAGGGGGAGGCTGGGGGAGTAGCTCTGCTGCTTTCCCAACCCCAGAGATGCCAGCGAGGCATGGCAGAGCCACACGGGGTCCTGGCAAAGAACAAGGGAGAGAAGTGGTGCCCCGGCCCTGGGGGACGTGCAGGTGAGGGCTGTGCCAGGGCAGGGGCTGTGCCAGGGCAGGGGCTGTGCCAGGGCAGGGGCTGTGTGTGCGTGCCAGGGCAGGGGCTGTGTGCCGGGCAGGGGCTGTGTGTGCGTGCCAGGGCAGGGGCTGTGCCAGGGCAGGGGGTGTGTGCCACGGAGCAGCACACGCCTGGGCTCAGGGGCAGGGGCAGCTTTGGGGCAGCCTTTGCGTCCAGCCCTGGAAGCTTAAAAGTCCAGGGTGCTGCTGGATGCTGCCCAGCCGCACAGGTTTCCTGGTGTACTCTGCAGGGGGGTGAGAGGAAAAAGCCCAGGGAAAGGGACCTTGTGGCTTGGGCCACCCAGACGAGCCCCAGGCCGAGGCTGCAGTGGGTAGTCTCCCAGAGAAGCCAGCAGCGACAAGATTTTGTGGGGTTCTGTGCCAGGCAGCCGGGCCCGTGCTGAGCGGTGCCGTGCCGGGGCTCCTCCCTGCCCGTAAGGGGTGCAAGAAGTGTCCGTGTGCTGCCTTGGAGCAGCAGCCCTCGGCAGCGGCCGTGCCGCGGGGCTCCGCCAGTGACACGCAGAGCGCCCGAGCCCCCTGCAGCCCTCGCACCCCGCACCCGCGGGTCCGGCTGTGCGGGGCTGCTGCCCGCCACAGCGAGACACAGCCCGAGCAGGAGCGGTGGGGCTGCACCGCTGCAAACTGGGCTGCAGACGGGATTGAAAAGGGAGCCCGGGATGCACCCCCTTCCCACCGGCAGCTCTCACATGCCGCGGGAGCAATTTCTGCCTGATCAGGAGCGGGGAGATGTGCATCCGTGTCCCTCGTGGCCACCGCTGCCCTTGTTTTGGTGGTTGCGGTCACCGTGCCCTGGTGTGCGCGGGGAGGAGGAGACCCAGGCTGGGAAAGAGGGGCTGGGGACCACCGGCACAGGCTGGGGAGGCCCTGGGGGGGTGCTTTGCCAGGTTTGTGGGTGCTGCTGCTGGGCCGTGGCTGACCCCGGGGTGGGCTGGGTGAGCAGAGAGGAGGCCGTGTGCCCCGTCCTTGCCCCGGGGGCTGGGCCAGGGGCTGTGTGCCCGGACAGTTGCCGCCGTGTTTTGTCTCGGCTCCTTCCCTCCTTTGTTATCCCCCGTCTGCCCCCTCTGGTTTATATGCGAGTTCCCTTCCTCCGATTGTCAGAAATTTCTTTTTCACTGTGTGGGCAGGAGACAGATTTTAACTGTCTCTATTTTCTCCCCCTTCCCTTTTTTTTTTAAATTTCGTTTTATCCCCCCTCCCCCTTTCCTTCCTTCCCTGCTCCTCTCGTCTCTCCCTCCCCCCTCGCTCTCCCCTCCCTCCTTTTTTCCCCTCCCTTCCCCACGGTTCTTTTCCTCCTTTTTCCATTACAAATCATGTCTCTGGAATAACCCCCGGCCGGATCCATGCCTCTGTCCCCAGGTAAGCGATGCCCAGCGGGATGGTGGCCCCGGGCCAGCTCCCGCTCGCTCTCCCAAAGTCCGCAGGGACATCGCGTGTCCCCCCCCACGCTCGCTGCTACCTGTTGGGGACGGCCGGGAGACGCCAGTTGGGGCTGTCTCCATCCTCCTCCTCCTCCTCTCTCCGAGCGATTCCCGGTGGACACCTCCTCCCCTCCCTTCTGTCTCCGCCGCTCTCCGGGATGCGCGGGGCTCCGGGGATGGAGCGCGGGGGAAGGAGCCGGCGGCAGCCAGCGGCCACAGGTGGGTTGTGCCTGGGGAGCTCGGGGGGCTGCAGCAGCGCTTTGGGACGGCACCCCAAGTTTGAAGCCCGTCTCCCAGTTTTTCCCATTCCCGAGGTTTCTGGGGTGTGGGGATCGGCTCTCGCAAAGTTTGTATTAAGGGAGCCTCGGCTCTCTGCTTAAGGTGGTTTGGGGGCCTGGGGGTCCCGGGGGACCCGCCGCCCTCGGAAGGATCGTGCATAAGTGGGGCGGTTCCGGGGGCTGCCCACCCTCATGCCCCAGTGGATGAGCGGGTGAAGCCGGACTGAGGTGTCACCCCGCTCTCCTCCCCTGCCTTGGGTGCCCTGGGGAGCCCTGGCTGGGATGCAGGGCAGCACTGGGCTCCTTCAGCCCCAGTCCACCTCCCCTGCCAGCCCAAGGCTTCTCAAATGTGCGGGATCTCTTTCCTCCTCTCCTCTTCCTGCCCTTGGCACCCACTGCTCTGTCTCGTGTTGTGTCCCTGCACCCCGTCCCCGCTTTCCGTGGGTCCAGGTGCTGCTCCCGCGCCCCTGGGTGTTGCTGATGACAGCGATGAATGAGTGGGGTCCTAAATCAGGGTTTGTTTGCCTCGCTGTTGCAGCTCTCCCAGCTGCTCTTGCGCTGCAGAGCGTGTGTCGGTGCTCGTGGCTCCTGCTGGCCCCTCGCGCGGCTGCAGCGGGGCCAGGGATAACTCTTGCCCCGCGGTCCGGGACTGAGAGGCGCTACCTGGACCCTGCACCGCGCTGTGTCTGCCACGGGCCGCATCTCCCGCACCCCCGGGGTGCTCTCACCCTGCTCCCTGGCTTGGTCCGTGCTGCAGATGGGGCGCTCTGGGCTCAGGATGCCGTGGGATGCGGTGACACTCTCGGCTGGTCCCGATCCACGGCTGGGCTGGTTTGGCAGAGGAGGCAGAGCATCACGGAAGGCGCTGTCAGCAGGATGAGCCACGCCGCTGCTGCCGGCAGCTTTGGCAAGGCTGGGGCACAGCCAGCACGCACTGAGTGACTGGAGAGACCGAGTGCCATCCAAATGTGAGGGTCTTTCCTTCAGCTCTGCCGCCCCAAAGCGTTTATGCGGCACTGCAGGTCTCTGTGCCGGTGGGCTGAGCTCCCCTGGATGTGGGGACTGCAGACAGGGACTACAGGACTGGGAGGTGGAGGAGGTGGTGGTGGCATCAGGCCCTGGCACCGAGCTCCCCTCTGGTCTCTGCTGCTGCCTGGCGGAGTTTCTTCACTCCTCAGGGGTCCTGGAGTACCTGGAAAGTTTGTTCGCTGTAGTTTGGGATGCGTTTGCATCCCTTGAGCACCTGGGGGTTTCCTTCTCCTCTGGTGCCACACAGGGCAGTGCAAACCTTTCGCCAGTGAGAGGCTGAGCGAGAGCACGGCCCAGCCCCGGTGCCCCTTGGCACCTCTTTTGGGCAGGTGGCAGGTTGGTGCTGAGGCAGCGTCTCCCTCTGGCTCACCCACGCTGCTGAAGGCACTAGTGGGGACCCGAGCGCGTGTGTGAGATCTCTGGCAGGCAGTTTTGCCTCCGGCCCCATGCGAACAGCACTGTCCCCTTGGCCGTGTGAGGCTGCAGCCCCCCGTGCCCCATCCCCGGCGTGGCTGAGTCAATGCACCCACCCACTGCATCCAGCGTGTGACTCACAGGCTTTTCATGCACTGGTGTGAATCACTCACAGCCACATCGATGACTTTAGTGACAGCTGAGAAGAGAAATCAGTCCCCCCAGCACTCCCCCAGCACCTCTGCTGCTGCCAGATGGGCTCCCTGCTCCCAGGGGCCCAAGAAAACTTCTGCGAGTGGCGCTCTGGCAATGGCAGCTGGAGCTTCTACTCATTCCTGCATCCCGCGGTTCAGTGGATCCGTGGGTGCCACCGCGGATGCTCGCGGCTGGAACAGATGGGTGGACACTGGGGTGATGCAGGCAGCGGGGTGCCTCCTCTGCCTCGGTGCTTTGGGGGCTCTGCTTGCTCGACTGGGGTGAGTCTGGTGGTGTTCTGAGCCACCTCCCTCGGGGCAGGGCGTGCTCCGGGTCGCTTCTCCCGAGGCTCTTCCACTTTCCCCCTCCGTCTCCCCGGGGCCCACGTGCGGTGCTGCGGAGCCCCGTGCAGGCCCCCGGCCCCTGCCCCTCCCCAGCCCCCGGGGTGCAGCAGGGCTGCCTGAGCCCCAGCGGGAGCAGCTGGTGATGAGCAAGAGCTGTCAGGAAAAGAGCCAGATCCCCCCCATGGCTCGGGCTGCTCCTCTCCGCGGTGCTGCTGGCTGGCAGATGGCGGCGGCCAGCAGCTCGGCTGGTGGCTGGGATGCTCTTTGCTGCCCTGCCAGAGCCCGGGGCTGTGTCTCCGCTGGCTCCCCCGGCGCCGGAGGTGCCCGTTTGAACACGGGGAAGAGGCTCGCTAATTAATCCCCGGGGATCGCTCTGTCACCTTCCTGCCTCCGCTGGAGACGGTCCAGAGGGGGAGCCTGGGGACACTGCCTTCTCCTGCCGCCCCGGGCAGGGGTCCCAGGAGATCCTGCATCCCTCCCCAGCCAGGTACCGGCTTGCTGGGGGTTGGCGGGGCGTCCCTGTGTCCCCACTCAAGCAGCGGGTTCAGGAGGAGACGATAAATAAATCCTGTGCCTTGCAGCTCCACGGAGCTCCAGGGAAGGCACAGCCAAGGAGCAGAGGGGATCAGACAGGCTTCCCAGGTGCCTTCCAGGTCCCAACCCGCCCCTCATCCGTCCCCCGCGTCTTTTCCACGCTGTTTTGCTTTATCCCTGCCTGTTGCTCTTGCAAAAGCCCTTCCTGCCCTTCCCTCCCCGGTGCCGGCTCCCCACCAGCATGTCCCCTCCTTCCTTCCTGCTCCCTGCGGCTGAAATGAAGTGCTGGAGAATTTCAGGGATGTCAAAACATACCATTAGTCACGGGCGTGAGGCCTCGTGCCTGGGGAGAGGCTGCTGAGCTCTCTGTCAGGCTGAGAAATGATCAGGGCAGGCGGGAGCCCGGGGGCTCGGGGTGCAAAGGCTTTGGGCTTTCTCCCTTTCCGACACCTCTGGCATCATCCCGACTTTGCTCTGAGCAGCAGGTTGGGTCAGACATTCCCTGGCATCATCCTGACTCCACAATTCTCCTGCGGAGCTGGGATACAGCACCTGCAGAATGAGGGGCTAGGTCCCCCCTAAAAAATCCCGTGTCAAGGCGACCCTCCAATTGTGCCCAGCTGCGTTATTTATTGGCTCAGAAGGGTTGTTTTTCTCCTCTTCGGCAGAGATGTGTTATCTTTAGTGTTTTCCATGCTGGGATACGTGCTCCCTGCTTCAGAGGCCGCCTCTTGTGGATTTAAATCCAATACTGGGTTTTCCAGGCAGTTGTTTAAACAAAGCAGCGCAGGCACTGAAACATCTGCTCCCTGCGGAGGTGCCGAGCCCTGCTGCTGCCCAGTTTGCCATCCACAGGCACCTGTGCTTCCCAGCCTGGTTCAGGATTATTGTTCTATTTCTTTAGTGCCAAAACACTCGGTTTCCTCTCACCTCACGTGCAGGGAGTCGGGGATCCTGTTAAAAACACCCCGAGCTGCCGGTGTGCAGCGCCTGCCTCCCGGCATCGCCGAGATGCTGGAGGTGTCTGGGCCTGATCTCTGCGGGAAAGGCAGCAGAAAGCTCAAGAGTTGTCAGGGGGAAGGGGCTGAGCTTCATCTGCTCCCGTGATTCTCCAAGGACTGCTGCCTATAAATAAGCACAAACCCGCTGGAAAGGTGCCTCAAAGCACAGAGGTGTGGGCAGCGCTGAGCCTCACCCCTGCCAGCACGCCCCTGGAGAGAGCCCGTTAAGCTGTGGCTAAAATTTCTGTGAAGTTTTCTGGTTCAGCAAAGAGCTTTTGCATTCCCCTTGCCTTGTTTTCCCGAGCTGCAGGCAGAAGGTGGGCTTTAACCCCTTGTTACCCTGGCTCTGTCTGCTTCGTGCCCTCCGAAGGAAGCCAGTGCAAGCACTTTGAGCAAATGGGTCTGTGCTGGGTGACTTGTCTGGCGCTGAGGCACCGTGTGTGGTTTTCAGAGGTGAGTGCTGGAGCGTGGAGGGCTCTGTGCGAGCTGGCACTGTTAGCAAAGAGCCCTGGAGAGTGTGCAGGCAGCGATCCTGATCCCAAAAATCCGGGGACGGTGGCCTGAGCTTCCCTGCCTGCTCTGGGTCTCCCTGGGGCTCAGGAAGTGATGGGAGCACATGGTCAGTGCTCCAGAGAGAAATTCCATCTCTGATCTGCACTCGGGGCGTGGATCAAATCCTGGAACTGGGTGGGAAAGATGCAAACCTCCCCACTCCGCCCTGCAGCATCTCTTCTCCAAAGCCATGGTGTGCTCGCTGAGGCTTCCCAAGCAGGGCTGGGAAATCATACGCGGTTTAATATTAATTAAACCAGGTCCTTCAAGGAAAAGAGCACCTCCTGTGCATGTTCCCGTGTCCTGAATGAGCCCCATGCTGGGTCAGGGTGGTACTTCCACGTTGGTTTCGAGATGAGCTCTAATTGAAACCTCCTGTGCTGGCTGTGCCTGAGAAAATCAGGCTGTAACTAATGGGAGTCGCTCAAGATGGTGGCTAATTACTGTGATTAACTGAGCGACACTTTGGGCTACTCTGCCTCCTGCTCTGCCTCTCATCCTGGCCCCTGGGGGGTGGCTGCAGCAGCCAGGGAAGGATCACACCTTGCTTATCTGGGGGATTGGGAGGCGGTGCACAGACCCCAGCAGCGGGCTCGTCTGTCTGGCCATCTCGGAGCCTCTGCTTTCCCTAAAAATAGGAGTTTTTTCTCTCTGGAAGCAGCTGGTGAGGGGAGTATTGTTGCTGTGGGCATGGCTGGGGCTGGGAGCCTTCTTGTGGTGTGATACAGGGTGAGCAACTCCATCTTAAAATCTTACAAGTGTGAGCTGCGGCATATGGGACACGTGGGGAAACAGCGGCCAGCCCTTGAGTTTTCCCCACCCTGTTTCCCTCTGAGGGATTTTTCCCTGTGATAGGGTCCCTCTTCCAGTTCTGCTCCATCCAACGATGGCTTTGGATGTTTGGTCATGGCTTACTAAGCAACC
This sequence comes from Oreocharis arfaki, assembly GCA_013398015.1. Classification (NCBI taxonomy): domain Eukaryota; kingdom Metazoa; phylum Chordata; class Aves; order Passeriformes; family Paramythiidae; genus Oreocharis; species Oreocharis arfaki. The sequence continues at coordinate 34,735 of VZRR01013734.1, forward strand.
TTAAAAAAGCCCTGTTTACAAAACCTGTCCCTGATGCGAAGTGAGTCTGGTTCCGTGGGCTGCGCTCGCCAGCTCCGCGCAAAATGTGTCACTTGCACCGAGCGTTATTTTTAGAGCTGGGGTTTGCAGAATGCAAAGGCTGGGCAGGTTTTCCCAGGGTGCCAGATTCCTGGGAGGAGGAGGAGGAAGAGGGGACCGGGTGGGTCTCTTGCTCTGTGCCAGTGCGTGGTGGCTGCTGCTTCACCAGTGTCCTCTGGTGAGATGGTGCTCACGTGGCTTTCGCACATCTACCTGGGGATTTGTGGATCCTTTATGTGCCTCCCTACTTTTCCTTCCTTTCGGTCCTCCTTGCTCTGCATTCAGTGGTATTCCTGCCTCCCCATTCCATCTTTGGTGGCTGGTGCTGCCCTGGAGGCTGCTCTGGGTCTGGGGTCTCTCTGCCAGGGCTGGCTGCAGTGCAGCCCTGCCTGTCCTTCCAGCCCTTGTCCTTGCCTGGGAGCAGCTGGACTGTGTCCAAGGTAGGTTGGGATGGACAGGCAGCAGGAATGCCAGCTGCTCTGGAGCTGGATGGGCACAGTAATCCCGTGGGAAGCTGGTCCCGGCAGGAGAGCTTTGCTTTGCCAATGTCCACCTTCACACCTGTCTGTGCAGCTCCTCCCTCTCCTTCCAGCCTGCTTCTGGTCCGGGCTGGAAAGCCACGAGTCTTGCACTCCGTACATCACCCCATTGCCTGCTCTCCTGTAAACCCTCTCCTGCGCCCTCTCTCTGGGTGCTGAGCTCTGGGAGAGGCTGCTTCCCCTTCCAGCCGGACTTGTCCCAGAGCTGTCACCACTGCAGCTGTCCCAGAGCCATCCCCTCTGTAGATCCTGGGGCACCAAAAGCGCTGCTGGGTCTTGGAGCACTTTGCGGTGCCACAGGGGCCGAGGGATGCCCTTAAACACCTTTTTGTGGGTTGGGGTGATGCTGAGCAAGGAGAGGAAGAAATCAGCTCCTCAGGGTGCAGTGTGGTGATCCAGGGAATCCACGGGCATCCCATGTGTTGGACCAGGGTGCGGTCTGGTGACCACAGACAGGGCTGTCCCCAGCCTTGGAGGCAGCAGTTTGGTTGAAGCTGAAATGCTTCTGGGGGGTAAAGCTGGTTTGCACCAGGCAAAATCGTGAGAACCAGTAAAAAGGCTGAGAAGGGGACATTTAAAAATGTCCAAATTTGATGGTGTGTGCTGGAATAGGAAGTTGAAGGTTTGGAGGCTTGAGGTTTGAAAGCCATCTTTTAAATCTGGTGCTGTTTTTCCTGTGGTGGATGTGATATAAAAAGCAAAATTGAAATGAAGTGTGTCTGCTGAGTTGGACTAGACAGTTCCCACCAGACAAAATTACTTTTTTCTTTCTTCTCCTCTCTTCTCAGCACTTTTTGCCCCCAGCAACTAATGGAGCTGACACTCTTTGCTCAGTAGATCTCTCCTGCCCTGTGCCCAGCTACCACCCCACACCCTGGGCAGGCAGCACCTGTGTGTGTTATTAAGATCATGCAGGGAGAATTTCTCACTCTGCTGCAGGATTTTACCCTTCTGCCACTGAGCTGGACCTTTGGGGTGGCGTTTCCCTTCTCCCAGCACTGCATGGCCGGGCTACAGCTGGCCAGGCATGTGCCCTGCCTGCTTCCCATGCCAGTGCCTGCTTCCCATGCCAGTGCCTGCTTCCAGCCAGCTGCCAAAACTCACTCAGTCGCTGCCACGTCTCACTCGACTCGCCTGTGACTGTCGTGACTTTGTTTTAGTCACTTTGTCTGTTTTGCTCATGCAGGGAGCTGTTAGTGTTGCTCAGAGGGTTTATTAGCCTGGAAGCCGTCACCTATTTCCTCCCTGTTATTGCAGGTATTTAATTGTCTCTTTGCTCACTGAGAGCTGGAGCTTGTTTTCCCTGTGATTGCCTCTGAAGGAAGGTGGTTTTTCAGGTGGGTTTTCATCACCCCCTCGGAGAGGGGGTGATGGAGAGGGCTTTGATGTGCCTGGGGCTGTGGCTGTGGCGCAGAGCCGGGCTCTGACCTGGCGCTATTCCTTGCCAGGATTTTTGGGTGACTGGAGCTCGCCCAGAGCAAAAGCTGTGATCGGAATTAATGTTTTAATTATGCCAGTCTCTCCCCCAAAGGCTGTTCTCTTTGTCTTGAATCTGTGAAGCTCTTGCAGGCGCGCCCGCGTTTTCCCCGCTCCCCTCACCGTGCAGCTCATGCCGGGATGCTCTCCCTGGCAGGACCCGGAGCTGCTGCCGGGGCTGTGGAGCTGCTCCCGGAGAGCAGGAGGGGGGAACTCGGGCTCCCCCCGCAGCCTCCCCGCCCCAAACAGGAGCGCTTCCAGGCCCAGGCTTCCCGAAGAGGTGCTGGGTAACGAGGTGGGAGCTCCCGTGCGTGCATCTCCAAGGCAGCTCCTCCCAGGGGCACAGGGTCCAGGGGAGATCGTGATGCTCCCCCCCTCGGCATCCTGAAGGCTCCTCCTGCCACGGGGGGACATGGACGGCAAGGGGGCTCTGGGATTCTGATGTTTCTCCGTGGCTGGCAGAGGGGAAAGGAGGGGCGTGCACCTGCGGGTGTGACACTGCAGCCCTGTCACCCTCGGGGGAGCGCCCCACCCGCGGGGCCGGCGGAGGAGAGCTGCGGCGAGGTGGTGATGAGAGAAGCTGGAGCTGCTCTGATGGCTCAAATATGTATTTTCCTAATAAAGGCTTGCACTTTGAATGGAGGGCCCAGCAGCAGGAGCAGAGTCAAAGTGTGGATTTAAATGCTTGAAAAAAATCAGGTTGGGTAGAGAGAGAGAGAGCAGCATGCGGTGTTTTCATCTCCCTCTGTTATTCATCAGTTCCCTTAATAATTCAGGTGGGGGGTTTTTAATATTAAACAGACCAGACTTGACAAATAAGTGGAAAGTGGCTCCTGGAGCTACAGGGTAGGTACTGAGGCTTGACAGTTCTTCTTTCCAGGTGATATTGGATTCTTGCTATTAGAAAACACAAGTAGCCTACACCAGGAATTGATCAGCCTGTCTCGCAGCACATTTTTATTGTCGTTGCTTCATGGGATTGTGTTGGGAAATGTTTCCACCTGCCCAGGTGATGCTGCTTTGCTGTGACGGGCTGACTCAGGCTGGCATGTTGGGGTGGGAATAACCTCCCCATCCCCTGCCTCGACTTCAGGGGCTTCTCTGGACCTGGACTGGGTGGCTGTGGCCGCAGAAGGAGGTGCTGCCTGTGGGATTCTGGTGCCTTGGTGCACGTCCTGCACCCGTCAAATCACCCGGGCTGCCGGTGCCTATTGCTGTGCCTCGCTGTGAGGAGAAGACAAATCACCTCCCTCGGGCCATGCGTGGTTCCCAGCACAATATATAAAAGCTGTCTTGGAGTGTTTAATATGTTTCCAAAGGGCTGGAGGGTGTGGGTGACTTGCAAAGGTCTCCTTGTGTGTTGGTTGCATTAAATGTCTTTCTTTGGGTTTTTAATCCCTTTTCTCCGCTTGTTTTGGGGCGGATCTGTAGTTTTGTGGATTCAAAGGTTGAACGCTGAAGGGTTTGGGCTGCTCCTGCTGTTTCCTTCAGCCAAGGAATGTAAACATTGCATTGGGATATAGAAACGTGTGAGGCTTTTAGTTTGTCATCTAAAAAAGTGAGCTGAAAAACACTAGCTCTTGTATTAACTCTTAGCTTCTTGTCTTAACTTTTTCAGATCTGTTTTCTGAAACTGAGGGCAAGGAGGGCGGACTGGGAAGGGCTTCTGGTCCAGCCCTATTTTGGCTGTGGAATATTTTGCTCTGGCGGCCTCTCAGTGATGCTTGGTGGGGCTGAGGGTGCTGTTGCCTCTGTTTCATCTTCTGAATGCCAAGTAGCTGCGTTTCTCATCTCTTTTCCAAACTCATGCTTTTCCACATCATGCATCTTTTCTGGACTCCTCAGTAGATCAGCAGCTTGCTTGGAGTGTGTTTTTCTGAAGCCTCAGTGGCTGGGGCTGCTTTGGGAATTGTCAGGCACTGCTGCTCCTCTAGTTCTGAGCCAGGATTGCATCTCCATGGCACGGTGCCTCGGGCTGGGCCAGCCCTTCCCCCTGCAGCGAGCTGAATTTTCCCTGATTTCCTGCCTGCAGACCCCAGGGTTTTCATAAATAATCCAAGCATCATTAGGCTCGCGGGATCCCTCGGGCACGCTGTGGTGGCTTGGGATGGCACCGTGGTTTTATCTCCGTGCTGGGACCTGGGGGCTCAGCGGGGCTCGGAGCATCCCCGCGCTGGGGCCGGGCTTGTTTGGGTGCTGCAGACGGGAAGGAGCAGGGGCGGCACCACCGCAGCCCTCCCCAGCCTGGGACGGAGTGTGCCGGCACAAGGCACGGGGAAATCCCGCGAGCAGGAGGGAGGAGAGCTTGCTCCGCGGCTCTGCTGCCCACCCGTGCCCGCCTGTGCTGCGGGGGGCTGTGGCCCTCCCGAGATGTCCGAGCTCTGTGCATCAGCCCGGTGGGGTTCAGTGGTCCCTGGAGGAAGCCCAGCAACGAGGGTGAAACCCGGCCACTTCTGTTGGGTTTGGGGTGAGCCCTCATCCCTGGCACTGCTCGTTGAGTCCCATCAGGTGACAGCCTGGTGGCTGCACGCTCCCCACTCTCCCCAGGCCAGCCTCTGTTTCCATGCCCTGCTTTGGACCCGGGGGTGAAAGTGCAGATTTTGCTCCTTAAATGATGAGCCACTGCAGTGGGTGCTGAATTGGATGGCAGCAGTGACAGACCGTGGTTACTGCTGTCCTGTCCACAATATGTTGTTATGTGTTTCCCCCTCCTCTTCCTTTTGACTTAATTTGGCATTTGCAGCACAGGGGAGTTTCTGGGAGACTGCTTCTACCACAATTTGGGTTTTTGTTTTTTACCTCTTGCTATAGTAGCTTCAGAAATTTATCACTGCTCTGATTTAGGGCTTTTTTTTTTTTTTCTATTATTATTTTTTTCCCTTCCTGGCATATGGAAGTAGCAAGCTTGGAAAAAATGCAATCCGTTAGCCGCTTCAAGCAGGCTCTACGTATGCGGGGCTCCACGTCTCGCAGCAGGCTGAGATTTTTAGCAACACTCAGTACTGGCCTCGTGTTACAGCTCCTGTGGGATGTGGGAAGCACCCAAACCTCTTTTAGAGATGCATTGCTTGGTGTGCAGCATCCTCAGTGAAGGCTTACTTGGGGGATTAGGCCATGCAGTGGGGTCTGTGCTGTGGTGCTTTGGTTTCCAGATGGGGTGGGAAAGCCTGGAGGCGAAGGGATCCTCACCCAGAGGTGTTGGCTCAGCTCCTGGCAGTTTGCTGGGGCAGTGTGGGACACCCTTGACTCTTGGAAGCAAGGTGAATACCTGGGCTTGCTCTTGGATCCCCACCAGGCTGTGGGTGGCTCAGCTCTCTGGCTGGAGAGCCAAGGTGGCTGGAAAGAGCCTTAAACCACTGTGGATTTATTCTTGCTTCCAAAAGGCTTCTCCAGAAGGGTACCTTGGGTGCCAAGGCTTTGTTGAGTCTTGTGCCTCCCGGCACTGCAGGGCAGCTGACAGCTTGGGAAGCTCTTTGCAGGTGGCTCGACACTTCCCTTGGGCACTCACTGGTGCTAACAAGCTTTCCTGCTGAGCTTCCGGGGCCAGGTGTCCTCTGCAAAACAAACCTGAGCGTGGTAGAAAGGAGCCGAGATGCAGCCTGTGTGTGCAAGGCTGGGGATCCATGCCAAGGGGCTGCGGGATGGGCCTGGGAGCTGGGTGATACGTGAGGGGTCTGCTCTGCTCTGTGCTGGGCTGGCCCGTGCTTTGGAGAGCTTTTAGCTGGGAGGTGTCAGTGCTCTGGCTCAGGGGTGGGTTGGGAGGAGATGGGGCAGATTTATGTCTTAGTGCCCAGCTGGTGCTTCCTCAACAGAGCATGGGCAGGGCAGGGGAGGAGGGAAGAGCAAAGTTCTGGGCACAAGGCCTGCTTCCTCCCTGCTGGCATGTTGGAGCTGATCACTCACGGGAAAAGGGACCAGGACACACCATTTGCCTTCACTTGCTTGCCTGGACCCATGGCTGCCCCATCCCTGCAAGTGTTCAAGGCCAGGCTGGACAGGGCTTGGAGCAACCTGGTGTCCCTGCCCATGGCACAGGGGCTGGGACAAGATCATCTTTAAGGTCCCTCGCAGCCCAAACCGTTTACTGAAGCTGATGATTCCATGGGCCCTGGTGCATCGATGAGCTGAGTGTCACTTGCAGAGGGGGTAACGACCTGAGCACTGCCTGGGGAGGGTGACAGGGCTGTGTGGGGCAGAGCCTGTGAGCAGCTCTTGCAGCTGGAGAGGCCAAAAACTCAGTCCTGGCAGCCACTGCTTTAGGGGAAGCCTTGGTTTTGCTGGAGAAGCCTGGTCCTGGCTGCAGGGCTCACCTTGTGCCTGGTGCTTTCGGAGATGGGGGATCCCATCTGGACGCTCACAGGCTTTGAGCACCTCGGGTTTTCAGCTTGGGACTGTGGCAAATTGCTGGCCCAGTTATTAGGGACTGTGCAGCCCGTTTCAGGCAGAGGGAAGGGTTTAGAAGCCAGGAACACACGAGTGTAGTATTCCCAAATGGTGGCTCCGTGCTGGCACGTGGTGTGATGGAGTTCTGATGCACCCCAGGCTGAGCGACAGGCCCTGCAGGGAGACTGGAGCCCTCACAAGTGGTTCAGTTGGCAGCTGACACACAAACAAGGTTTGAAGCAAGAAAATGACCTGGTTTAAACCCGAAATGTTGGACGGGAGTCATGTACCAGCGCCAGTCTGGGAAGGGTGGATGTGTCAGCGTGGTACCCTTCTGCAAGGGATAGGTTCTGGTTGCTGCCACTTGGAGCTGTGCAGGTGGGGGCTGGGGGCCCTGAAGGATGGTTGCTTGGTTCTCCCCATGCTCCTGGTGCTCTAAGTCCTGCCGGCAGGCGGTGGATGGCTGGCACGGGAAAATCGGTGGCATGAAGCTATTTCGGAAGGAGCGAGGGGGAGTGACGCTGCCAGAAATAGCGCTGCCCGCTGCCGAGGGGCTGAGTGCCAGTGGGCTCTGCTGGTGTCCAGTGTGGGGGCGGTGGTGAGCACGGGGCCGTGCTGGACAAGCGGGCAGTGTGGGATGGCCGGGCAGTGCCAGCTGGCCGGGCAGTGCCGGAGGAGAGCCGCCCTGGTGTGCGCAGGCTGGGTGACGCCATCAGTCTCGCACTGCCGGGCCTCAGCCGTCCCGGAGATGTCTAAAACGTGCAGATGGCAGTTCCCTGGTGTAAAAAGAGCTGAGTGTGTGTGGCCTGTGGAGGAGCCTCGTCTGGAGGAGCCTCTCCTTCCCGGAGAGGGACGTTTCGGGGGGCCACCAGCAAGCAGCCACCACAGTGTGAGGGCTGATGTTTGCCTGAGCTCCAAGGGCACGTGCTGCTGCAAAAGGGCCAATTCCATGATGGAGTTAGGAAGTAATGGAGCTGTGGGGCATCACTTCATCAGGGAGATGGAGCTGATGCATGGAGTAGCCAGCTTGGGTCAGGGCAAAGCTCCTTCCAGCTCTGTGCCTGGAGTGGCTGCTCAGCCAGGACTCTGGAGAATGCTGGGCTGGACTGATGCACATCTTATATAAAGAGTGGTGTAAGAAATGGGCTGTGCATTGCTCTTTTCCTGCAGGATCTCCCCAGGCTCCAGCTGTCAGCAGCATGGAGCTTGGAGGTTGGGGCTAGGCTGTCATTCCTGGCTGTGCCTGCCCTGCTGTGCTCCGTGGTTTAGTCTCATCCTCAGTTTGAGCTCATTTACACCATGCTTAAGTGTCCCACAAAGCAGCTCTCTGGCAGGAAGGCTGCCGTGGCACAAATTTTTCCGAGAAACGTGCTTCAGCGGGGGGGAACAGCAGAGATGAAATAATGCCACAGAGAGGAGAAGGAGGGAAGGCAAGCGTGGCTCGGTGCCAGCGATTGTAGCGAGCGGATAAAAGAAGGGAAAGCGGAGCTGGATGAGCTCCTGTTGAAAGAAGCAGCACTGAGAGGAGGAGAGGGAGCCCGATGATAAGACAGTGGCTTTGGTCCAAAGGGAGGTGCTGGAATTGCTGGCTGTAAGGAAGCAAAGCAGATGGTGGGCGATCGGCACCGCTGTGGCTGTGGTGTGGAGCAGGAATAGCCATCGGAGCTGTGCTGCTGGAGGGAGAAGAGGCCACTGATGGTGGCCGGGGTCCAGCTGGGCGTATCTGAAAGAGCAGTGCCTGGGAATGCCACACTCCCTGCTCGTCCTCCTGCCTGGGTGGTTTCCAGAAGCACAAACCCTTCGCTTGGCACCTTGGCAAAGCACCAGGGCTCACGTCCAGCCTGGCTGAGCCCACGGCCCTCTGCAGGGTCCAGCCTTTGGCAGCCCGAGGGAAGCAGCCAGGCTTTCCTGAGGGATTTGGTGATCTCCCTTGGGCAGGAGAGGGGACCCTGGGACTTCCTGGGAACGTGTGCATTGAGTAGGAGGTGAGAACTGGGTGCTTGCTGTGCCAGGTTATTAGTCCTGGTGGAAGAAGCAGGATTGCTGAAATGTTCTTTTTAGCTCCACAATAACATTTATTTGTTTTGCTCCCATCTCCCAAAGTGTGGGAGAAACTGGGCTCAGAGGATGAGTTCTGGGGGTGTGCGGCAGCTTGGAGTGGCTGAGGATGGCAGGAACAGGGAGGGATGTGGAATGGGAGGAAGGGAAGGGGCTGGTCCAGGCTGTTGTCCCCAAGCAGCAGAGTGTCCTGGGACATGCTTTCCTCACCAGCAGGGAAGCTGGTTGCTTGCTGAAGGGTCCTCAGGGCCTGATTTGTGCACGTGTCATGTTGCCAAGCAAGAAATTGCTCTTTATTGTCCATTTGTCCCAACCCTGCTCAAGCCAGGATAAGGCAAATCCACTCAATTCTCTGTGGTGTGTGAGGTCAACAGGGCCTGGTTATAGAAGGCCTGGGCGAAGGAACAAGTGAAAACCTGCTTTTCCTCCTTTAAGGTGGAATCAGGAAGGTTTTGCTCTGTTTATCAGGGATTTAGGGATCCGCTCTGTCCTTATGCTTGTGGCTGTAGCTGCTGGTGAGGACCCTGCAGTGGAGGATGCATAGCATGTGCTCTTATGAGGTCTTAATGGAATTCTGGAATGGTCTGGGTTGGAAGGGACCTTAAAGACCATCTTGGTCCCGCTCCCCTGACATGGGGAGACACATTCCATGAGAGCAGGCTGCTCAGAGAGGCTTTGAGCACTTCCAGGGATGGGGCATTCACAACTTCTCCGGGCAACCTGTGCCTCACCACCATCACAGGGAGGAATTTCTTCCCCCCCAGCATGGCAGGACAGACCTTTATCCCCTTCCCTTCCTCACCGTGCAATTTGTGCAAGGGATTGCCTTCGTTTTGCAGAAACAATGAGACCTTTTCAGAGAGCCTTTGTGCGTAATGGGAGCAGAAATCAAAGAAGAATAAAGCCTGCTGTCGCTCACCTTTGCAGCATCCCTTTGTTTTCCCCTCTCAGGGGTGCTGTGACTCCTTTTGCCGGGAATCTGCTGTTTCCAGGATGGCGTAATTACCTGTGCGGGTCTGTCAGGCACTGACACACGTCCTGGTTTGTGAGTCGCCCCCGTCGAGGCACCGCTGGCAGGGCGAGCTTGCTCTCCCTGGCTGTGCCAGGTTAAACATGGATTTCGTGGCCACGGGATGCTGCCCCCTGTGAAGCTGCAATCCGAGCTGGGTGTCCTTCCTGCCCCACCCCAGCTCCTGGCTAAGGCAGGTGTTTCTGGGATGAACTGGGATGAGCGCTGGCAATGCCTGGGATGTGGTGGGTGCCACTCAGGCTGGGGACAACCCTCTGGGGAGCCCAGAATGAGCAGCTCCCGCCTCTCACCTCTTCTATGAGGGCTGGCTGAGGACGCTGGGGTTGTTCAGCCTGGAGAAGGGAAGGCTCTGGGGAGACCTTAGAGCCTCTTCCAGTGCTGAAAGAGGCTACAAGAGGTCTGGAGAGGGACTTCTAAGAAGAGCATGGAGTGACAGGACAAGTGGGAATGGCTTCACATTGACGGAGGGCAGGGTTAGATGGGATATTTGGAAAAAATTCTTCTTTCCGTGGCAGGGTGGTTCGAACTAGAGGGGCTTTAAGGTCTCTTCCAAACCAAATCATTCTGTGATCCTGGGACCACGTGTGTTCAGCCTTGACATGGGTGAACAAACCATTCCCAGGGCAGGGCACAGGAGAACTGAATGCTTCATGCATGGTTCCCTATTTTTCCTTCTGTGTCTGCATCAAATCCTCTTTACATCTGTGGTTTCAAGCTGACCTGGGTTCCTGCTGTCTCTCAGCAGCAGCAGTGCCCTGCTCTCAGCCCCTTCCTGCATGCTGCCTCCTTCCAGGTGCTCCGGAGCGAGCAGCCAGGGCTGGCTGCCTTCTGCCAGCAGTTCTTCCCAGAGGCTGCTCTATTTATTTTTAAAAGCATTTTTTTTTTCTCTGTTGCACAGCAACTTCCAACACACCCTGGCTCGTGCGGGCAGCTCCTGCTCCTCTCCACGCTTTGGCAGTTCTCCAGCTGCTTTAGGCTCAGGGAGATGGGGACTGATGCTGAACTCGGGTGTCACGAGGGTTCACTTGTCCCCTGTGAAATGTGCCAGCTCAGGCTGAGTTGCCAGGCTTGGCAGCAGTGCTTCCCATCTTCCCATTCCTCGGGTGTGGGAGCAGCCGAGGTGCGATGTGCAGAGCCAGTGCTGCTGCTGCGCACTAAAAAAATACAGATTCAGGCTGTCCTCGGGGTGGGGGGCTCCGTCCACGGCTACCTGCAAACGCTGGCTCTTGGATCGTCGTGGTGCCAGGGAATGGTGGGCTGGGATGTGGAGATGCCACTGTCCCTGTGGCTGGGCAAGGGGACAGTTTGAGGCCCATGATCCCGGGGCTGTTTCCATGCCTGTGCTTTGCCTTCTCCATGTGCCCTGCGCTGGGGGATGACGGGGAGCCCTGGAGAGCCTTTCCAAGGAGAATCTCCTCGTGGTGGGAGTGCAGGGAGAAGGGCAGCGCAGTTCCGTAGGGGTGACAGCCTGTACTCTCATGCAGGAGCAGAGCTAATTCCTGGAGGGTGGCCTGGAAATCGTCTTCAGGAGTCCTGGCTGTGCCCTTCTTTGGAAAGCAAGCTCCCGAGGCCGCGCGCTCTGGCTGCGCTCGGCGCTGCCGGGCTCTGGGCGCTGCCGGCGCGCGGATCCCGCTGGCTTTCCCAGACTGGATCATTCCTATTGCCAAGCTTGGTCCTTGCTGTTCGCAGAGCTGCTCCCAGCGGAGCAGCACCTCTCCCCTGTTGGGTGGAAGAGCTCGTACGAGGAAGGGGAACGCTGAGCTGTGCCAGGCATCGCTGAGCTGTGCCAGGCATCATCCCTTGCTCCCCCTGCCTGCCCACGGCGGATGGCACACACCCCCTCAGGTCTGTCTGTCTGCCTTTGCTCTGCTCTCCTGGGATGCTGGTGTGGAGCTGGTCGTGGTGTGATGGATGTGTAATAAGGTGTCTTGCCTGGAGCTGCAGAGACCTGCCTGCCCTGCAGCAGGGGGGCAGGGAGAGGGGGTGAGATGAGGCTGTCTCAAAGGTGGTGCTGGAAGGAGTTTGGGCATTGGGCTGTTTGTCAGGATGGGTGTTCCCAACCACTGAGCCTGGTTCTGCCCCCGTGTCAGGCCGGGCAGCCCTGTCTCTCACTGCCACCCCAGCAGGGATGTGCCTGCCCGTGCTCTGAGAGCACGCTCAGGGCTGGGGTTCGCTGCCTGCAGCAGCCCTGGGGTCCTGCTCCCCGGCAGTCTCCGGCTCTCCGTGCTGGAGAAGCGCTGAGTTCTTTGACGTGCATCTATATAAATAGTAGTGGTGTTGTTCAACAGTTGCTCTTAAAGGAGAGATGAGATAATTCCGTGTTTTGATATTCCTCAAGCTGGTGCCTCTGGGAGGGGGGCTCTGTAGGGGGCTCCTGTGCTCGGGGCTGTGCTACCTGAGGTGAGCCCTCATAGCCCTTGGGGGCTCGCTGGCCTCTCCTGGAGATGCCTCCTGCCTGGGATGGGCCTGAGCAGCAGCCTGGCTCCATCCAGGCTCAGCTCAGCTGTTCCTGGGAAGCAGAAGCGGTGCTGAGCCCCGAGGAGTGGACTCTGCTGTCACTCCAGCTGCGACAACCCTGGCGTGGCAGAACAAAAGCTGCTTCCCAGACAAGAGGTTGTCTGATGTCTGCTGCTGGAGCTTCTCCCAGCCTGAAGCAGCTCCGGGGTGCTCCGAGCTCTGCTCTTTCCTCCGTCTGATCTTCGCAGGTGTTCCAGTGGTCTTTGTTGTGTTGTTTCGTGCCACAATGGCCCACAAATAGTGTGTGATAGACGAGTGGGTGATGAGAAAGGAATGTTTCCTGAGCCAAGCGGCCGCTCTTTGATTCCACCACGCCTCTCTCCTCACACAGTGGCACGCGTGGTGCTGCCTTCCCAACTCTCCCATTTCGGTACCTTTGGCCTGACCCTTTCATCCACACCTTTTGCTGTGCGTGGGACAGAGTCTGGGCAAGGAGCCTTTGCCTGTAAACACCTCCTTTCTTTCTTTCCTTCCTTCCCACCTTGTTTAAGTCCCTCTGTTATGCGTGTACGAAGCTCCCAAGCCTGGAATGCCGCCCTGGCTCTCCCTGGGTGCCAGGGATGCAGGGGAGCCACTCCTCGCAGCAGAGCCACTGCAAATCTGCCAGTGCAGGGGGCTATGGGAGGGGGTTTAATCCAACAAACTTTTCCCCAGTATCAAATGACTCGACTAAAAATAACCCCCTCGCCAGCTGGCTCCCACAGCCACCGCACTGTGCAGCCCCAGCACCCGGTGCAGCACGGGCTGGAGCGCCCGGGAGGACCCAGAGCTGACCCAGGCAGGGCTCACCCACCACAGCACCCATGTCACTGCGAGGGGAGGTGCACGTGGAGGAGAGGAAAAGGCCACGAGGATGAATCAGTCGCTCTAGCAGCCCATCTGTCTCTGTTTGGAAGGGCCCCACGCTGAAATTCTTGTGAGCGCTCGGAGGTTCGGTGCTCTGCTTTTCCACGCAGCCTGAGCTCCCCGCTCACCCTGGGAGCAGGGACTGATGGTTAGCAGCTCAGGGCAAGCATGGCTCAGTGGAGAGAGGCTCTTGATTGTCCTGGAAACCGAGAGGCCCCCGTGGCCTGGGGAGAAGCAGGTCAGTGAGTCGGAGAGAAGGGGCGGCAGGGGCCGCGTTCGGAGCATCCCTGTGCCTTGGGAAGGATGGAACTAGGCCAAGATGCCTCAGCATGTGAGTGCCCAGGGAGAGCAGCCAAGCCAGGGAGAGGCTGGCGAAGTGGAGAATCCTTGCCTGACTTGGGGTGTCCCCGAGGTACTTGGGAGCAGCATCCTAGATGCTCCCATACAGATTTATATTATATCTATATGTAGTATCATACGTGTTTTTCATATGTATGTATTTAACAGCTTCTTGCTCTGATTCTGCTGTCAAAACCATCCCCCAAATGCCCAGAGAAGGCTGCTGGGGTGCTGAACCACGTTTGGAGGGCTCCAGCAGCTTTGTTGCCCATAGACTACACCACAGCCAGGGTTTGTCCATCGTGCCTTCTCTGGGAAGGGATCTCTGCCTCCCTGCTCTCCTGGGGCTTGTGGCAGTGCTGGAGCTCAGCGTTGCAGTGCTGGGCCCTTGTGCTGCCTGGGGATCAGCCCTGCGGACCAGCACAGCTTTAAACCTTTTGCTTTAACTCCGGGGCTTTGGTAAAGGTTGTGCAGATAATGGAAGCAAAGAGCTCACCCAGCGCCTCGAGTGCGGAGCGCAGTTATTATGGTAATGCATCGTTACTCGGCTAAAGGCTTGATTGCTGCCATTGTAACACAAACACGATCGCAGAAAACCCCTAAAAGGAATTTCCTCTTCGGAGGGCAGCGCTGCTGCTGGGAACCCGCGTCGCCCTGCAGCTCTTTAGTACTTAATCAGCTGCCAGAGGTGAAAGAATGAGGCGTGCTGTGAGATCTCGGGGTCTCCTGCCTGCTGGGGCTGCGCTCCTCGGCTGTGGCGCGTGGCTGGGGCTGAGATAACGGGGTTGGGTCTCTTGAGGATGCTGTAGAGAGGATCCGTGTGCGTTTCTTCTTCCATCACTTGTGCTCCGAAATGCCTGTCCTGAGTGGTTTGTGGGGTGGGCATGCTGCCCTGGCTTGTGTTCTCGCTGGTTTGTGGGGTGGGATGCTGCCTTTGGATGCTCATGTCCCGTTTCAGCCCACACCGATGTACAGACCAAGGGGCCAGAGCTGCTCACTGCTCTGCTCCTGTTTGGCCGTGGCAATTCCGTGCGGGAGGGGATGGATGGATGGATGGATGGATGGATGGATGGATGGATGGAGTCTCACTGAGATCCCCATCAGATGATGTGACCTCCAGCTGTGCCAGCACAGCTGGGTGATCCATGTCCTCAGTTGTGCCCTGGGCTGAGCAGGGAGCATCATGCTGCCCCCAGCCACTGTGCAGGCAAAAGCACAAGTGCCAGTGTTTTTGCAGCTGAATATCCCCTCTAATTCGGTTTGGCTGCTCTTAGCGCCCTGTGGCCATGGTTTTATCCAGATGATTTCTCCACAGCAGGAGCAAACAGTGTATTTCCTGAACTTTAATGCTTTTAGAATGAAGTTTGGCTGGTGAGAGCTTCTAGGCGCTTCATTTTAATGTATTGAAAGCCTGCTTTGTGTCACAGTGCAGCATTTCCTTGGGTCTCCTGTATCAAACCCAGACCAGTGTCCCATTGCTGGGCAGTGACATCCCTGTGCCCGTGGCAGGGACAGCAGGGGCTGTGCCACGTCCCTGCTGCATCCCAGTCACACCCCCAGAGACACGGACAGTGAGCATCAGCCGGGATCACCTGTGGGAAGCCACATGTGGGACTGCAGGGGGATCATACAGGTGGACCTGCTGTTTTCCTTCGCTGTTTAGAACTCCCAGTTGTCATTGGGGGGGTGTGAAGTCACCTTCTGCCCAGCTGTTAACAGGGAGCTGTGTGGCAGCCGGGGTTCATTCCCAGGAAAAGGCTGATTCGCAGCTGGAAGGGCGTGGAGGCACTGAAACCTGACGGGAGGGAGCCTGCAGAAAGATGCAGAGAAACTGGTTATGAGGGCCTGGGGTGACAGGGCAAAGGGGAGTGAGTGGCTTCACACTGACAGAGTAGGTTTAGGTTAGATATTAGGAAAGAATTCTGCCCTGTGAGGGTGGGGAGGCCCTGGCACAGGTGCCCAGAGCAGCTGTGGCTGCCCCTGGATCCCTGGAAGTTTCCAAGGCCAGGCTGGACTGGGCTTGGAGCCACCTGGGATAGGGAAAGGTGTCCCTGCCTGTGGCAGGGGGTTGGAAGGAGATGAACTTCAAGGGTTTTTCCAAGCCAGGCCGTTTTGTGGCACACTCACACAAGTTCTATGTTAGGAAGAAAATCCAGGCAGGAGGTAGGGCTGCTGCCTGGCTCCACGGTCCTGGCCCTGGCCATGTCTCTTCCCAGCACAGCCCGAGCTCTTGGTTCCCACTGAAAGAGGCAGGGCTGGCATTTAAACAGCAGAAGCCAAATTGCCTGAGCCAATGTGGTGTTTTTCCCATTAATTCAGATTTTGGGTAAAAATAAAGCGTTTGTTTTCAGTGTGAGGAGGGGTCCAAAGGCCAGAGGAGGGGCAAGTGCCCTGGTGCCAGATGCTCGGTACCTGGCATGTGGCATCCCTCGAGCACCCTCGTTAGCGTGAAACCTCGTCAGCTTTCCTTAACAAAATGTTCTGGCATCCTCCCTTCTCTCCTTGTCACTTCTCCAGAGGGAACGTGGCTTGTTCTGCTGGCAGCGTGAGCCCTGTTTGCTTGGGCGGAGGCAGAGCTAATTATTTCTATTTATTTCCTCAAACTTTCTCAGTGTTTCGTTCGAGGGCTCCTCCTGAGCTTTTCCACTTGTCTCCAAGCCTGGGGGTCACCAGTGGCCCTGGGGTGGGAGATGCCCTGGGAGGCATCAGCAGACCCAGTGCCTGTGTGGAGGCTGGACCTGCCCTCGGGATTTATCCTCATTTGCTCTCGGCTAATTGACCTCAGGCACGGCTGAAACCTGGAGTGCTCACGCTTGGTGTGCATGAAATCCTCCTGTCCTTGCCAAGGAAATGACTAGGGAAGGGACAGGGCTAATGGTTGGTTGAAAAAAAACATAAACCCCAAAACAAACAGCAGCCAAACGAAACCTAACCCAACATAAAACCAAACCAAAACAAAAAGCTCACCAACCGCAGGAGGGAAAAAGCCCAAAACCAAACCGAAAAAAGCCTCCAAAACCCAAGGAAACCTGGAGTTAAACTTTAGGAGGGGAGAGTTGAAATCGAGCAGAGCAATATGAAAAGGAAAAGCAGAAGTTGGGGAAAATGAGATATGATGAAGGTCTCCAGAACTGACTTGAAAAAGTAATTAATGCTCCTAAAAAAAGTCGCATGGGTAAGCAAAGTAGTGAAGGATCCGTTTATAGCTTTCAGTGGGAGCAGCCGCGCTCGTCTTATCAATGTGCTAATTAATTTGCTGAGGCTCTTGCTGTCAGTTGCCTTTTTCTTTCTGGAGAGCTTGCCAAGGGCTGAGTATCCCTTGGGCTGGGCTGGGCTGGCTGCAGTCAGAGGGTGACTTTGGGTGCCTTCTATTTACAGGGCAGCACCACGGGCCTGAAGGAGATGGGATGCTACCCTCGGCCCTCCACCCCTTCTCCCGTGAGGAATGTCCGGCTTATTTTGACTGGGATGGAGGCCATGCTCCATGTCATCCCCTCAGTTACTGTTAATTTTTCCCCCTATATTTAATTTATTTTTGCTTCTGGTGGGGCGTTCCCCAGCTTTAATCTCAACCTGCCTTACCACCTCCCTGCTTGTTCAGGAGGGGTTTCCAAATGATGCCTTGGGAAGGGGTTAAGGTGATGATGTGCTCGGTTTGCTGCATTCCCAGGGCATTTAAATCCTCCTTTTCCTTGCTGGGTTGCTTTCTTCTGCATCAGAGATGCAGTTGGGAAGGGGGTAATTGCCTTTGCTTTCTCTCACCCCCTTTTTCACCTTCACTATGGGCAAACACTGGAAGGGGAATTTCTGGGGCTGAAAAAGCAAAGCCCTTCCTGCAGCACTAACATGCTGAACAGAGCTTTTCCAACATGAAAACAAAGCGTTTCACCATGGCAAGGCTTTGGGTGTAGTGTTGGACACGAGCATCTCCTGTCTGTGGGGCGTCACCGGCTTTGCTTGGCCAAGGAGCTCTGCTCGGTGGGGCGTTCCTGGCAGTGTTCCCGTGCCTTTGGCTCCATAGGCAGCTCCCGACTCAAAGCCACGCTGGTATTTCCCCATCTGGCCTCCTGGAGCGCTGCCTGTCACTGGGGCTGCCTGGCTGTCACCCCGTGAGTGTGGAGCTGCAGGGGGATCTGGATGCTCCAGCCAGGGCTGCCCCATAGAGAAATCCAACCAAATAGTAGGAGCCGGGGTGGTTTGGTCCAGGTGTCCCAAATCTCCTCTTTTCCCATCTCCTCGTGCTGTGCTGCT
Organism: Oreocharis arfaki; assembly: GCA_013398015.1. Taxonomy (NCBI): domain Eukaryota; kingdom Metazoa; phylum Chordata; class Aves; order Passeriformes; family Paramythiidae; genus Oreocharis; species Oreocharis arfaki. Next base: position 52,252 of record VZRR01013734.1, read on the forward strand.
CCAGGGAAGGCTGGCTATGGGGTCAGGGAGCTGCAGGTTCAAGGTTCAGGGAAGGATGAGGAAGGTGGGAGGTGCTACCCCTTGCCCTAACCTTGGGGATCCAGTGATGTGTGTCCTGGTGTGAGAGGGTCCAGCCCAACAAACCGAGGAGAAACAGGGCTTCTGGTTGATGTGGGAGGAGGGAGGGAATCACGGGGCAAACAGAGCAAACCGCTGAGCCTCCCTCTGTCTTGTTCCCCTCCAGAGTGATGAGCCCCCCCAGCAGCAGCGATGCTGGGATTCGGGACGTGCTCCATGGGCGCCCCGGGCAGGGGGGCTGAGCTGGACGCTGCCTCGTCCCGCTGCGTCCTGGCCCTGCCCGAGGAGGAGACGTGGCGCCAGCACCGGCTGGGCCTCATGCAGAGCACCCAGTCCTGCAACCTGCTGGAGCCCGAGAGCCTGGCCCAGGCCCTGGTGGCCCGCGCCGCCTCCTTCGACGCCCTCTACGATTCCCGCTCCCGGGATGCCGACGCGGACGCCGGCAGCGCCGTGGACCTGGGGCTGGGCCAGCTGGTGCCCGTGAGCCCGGACGTGATCAAGCGCCGGCGGGGAGGGCTCATCGAGCAGAGGGACATTATCAAGGCGCACGAGGCGCACAAGATGCAGAGCACGCCCCAGGCGCGGAGGAAGGAGTGGGAGTAAGTACCGGAGAGCCCCCAGCCCAGGTGGGCAGCTGGGGGGAGCGGGAGCCGTCCCTGTCCTCCGTGGGGCTGCTGGGGGGGCCGGGGGTGTCACGCTGGCGATATGAGCCCCATGGAGCAGCCAGCGCCCGCTGGGCTCCATCTGCTGGCACTGCGGGGTCGGGCCGCTCGGCTCGGAGCTGGAGGGTGGCATCCCACGGGAATGGGGCGTCCCCAGACTGTGGGGTGGTAGAGGAAAGCAGCATGGAGAGGAAAGTTGGGAGCTCTCTGTTTTGGAAGCCCTCAAGGCACTTTCCCTTGGCTGTATCTTGGTATTGAGATGTGTTTGGGGCTGTTGGCTATCTGCTTTTGCTGTGGCTTGACCCCGCTGTGAGGGGATTATCTGTAGATGTGGTGGTTGGGGTCATTTTTTTTGTGGGACTTGGCAGTGCTGGGTTAACAGTTGGACTTGATGATTTTAGAGGTCTTTTCCAACCCCTGAATTCTATGACCTGTATTTAATTCTAAAAAGTATCCTTCTGAATCAGAGCAAGCTGGGACATTAACAAACTTGAGAAAACAGAAGTGCTTGGCAGAGCTAGAACCCACTGGTTTTATTTTTTCATTTCTCTTTAATTAACTTACTCTCACCAATTGCCTCGGTGCTGTGGGAAAAGCCCAGCTCCAGGTGCTGGGTTAGTCTCTCTCACCCCACACTCGCTGTGTGACAGGGCTGCAGCCGTGTGCTTCGGTCCCACGTTTAAATGACAACCTTCTCCTCCCGGAGTCTGCTCAGCAGCATTGCCTGGGATAAGCTGCTGCAGCACATCCTTCTCCAGTGTCACTGCTCTGGAGCAGTTCCCTGCCTCCAGAACCTGATTTGGGGAATAATGTTTACTAAAACACCCAAAGGAGACAGGAGCCCCTGTATTAATTAGATGTTGCTTTGGCAAGATCTAGGTCAGCGCTCCGCTTGTGTGAAGCTGGTGGGGTTTCTCTGGGATGGTTTCCATGATAAAACCGCTTGTGGTAACGCTGAGGCTGCTCCTGCTTTTTTTGGAGAGCAGCCCGTTGCTGAGGCGGGCTCTCCCTGGCCCTCTCGGCTCTATGCTCGTCCCTTTGTGCCTGGGGAACCTCCTGGCCGGGGACTCGGGCAGCTTTGCAGGGAAATAAATTGCCATATGGGCTCGGCAGGCGCTCGGTGCCTTGTTATCCTTCGCAGCCCACTGGGGATGCCAGATGAATAAACCATGGCGGGGCAGGAAGCAGAGGGGTGGCCTCGTTAATTGTCGGCTGGCGGAGCGCAGCCCTCGGACGCCGCTCGCTAATTAACGGCGTGCACCTCCGCAGCTCTGCTTGGTGGCAGGGACACGGAGCCCTTCCCGCTCCCGGGGCGGGCTGTGCCCCTCTGGCTGCCCTCGGTTGCTCCATCCAGCAGCGGCTCCAGCACAATGCCCGACATTTCTGTCTGTAACACAGTGGGAATGCTCAGGCAGCAATGCCGGCTGCTGCCAGCCCGATGTGGTTTAATAGGATGTTTCCCCAGGCTGGTAGGGTCCTGACTTTGCATTTCCCAGTTCCTGGGTGCTTGGGTTTGTCACTGCATCCTGCATTATGGTGGTTTTCTGGGAAGCCTCTGATGTTGGGGGAACAATGGGCTCTGGCCCTTGGGCTTTGCAGACCTCATGTCCCACTGAGGACCAGAGAGCCCCACTCCCTGTCCCTGCCAGGCCCCTTCCTGGGAAGTTGGTGAGCACCAAGGTGCTTGATCTGTTCCTTTCTCACACTTACATGCCCTGATACCCCACCAGCCTGCAAAAACCCCATGCCAGAGGTTCCTGCTATAACATCAGACTCAAACATCAGGAGGGGAGGGACTTTTGGTAAGGGCGTGCAGTGGCAGGATGAGGGAGGGAGAACGGCTTTAAGCTGAAAGTGGGTGGGTTTAAGGTTAAGAATTCTTGACCATGAGGGTGGGGAGGCCCTGGCACAGGGTGCCCAGAGTAGCTGCAGCTGCCCCATCCCTGGAAGTGTCCAAGGCCAGGCTGGGTGGGGCTTGGGGCAACCTAGGATAGTGGAAGGTGTCCCTGCCCGTGGAACAAGATGAGCTTTAAGGTCCCTTCCAGTCCAAACCATCCTGTCCTCCTGGGACAAACCATCAGTGTTCTCCCCAAAAGCTTTGCTGAAGCCCAGGTAGGTGTGCAGAGCCAGTGACCTCAGTGCCACGGATGCTCTCTGGGAATAGATGGATACCCTGTGGAGGAGAAAAAGCAAATTAATTTCCTTATGCATAATTTTGTTAGTAATAATGCAATTTTCCTGTGATTTAATTTTCAGAAGGGCCCATCTCACATGCCTTGAATCACCCTGGGGGCTTTCACCTGGGCGGTCCAGCTCTGGTTAGCAGTGAGGGGGGATATTTTCCCATAGCTCCAGCATGGTGGTGGGCATTAAATGGGACATGGGAAACATGGAAAATATCTGAGTAGCTGCAGGAGCTCCCCTTGTGCTCCTGTCTGCCAGCTGTGGCCAGCTGGTCTGGAGAGTGGTGGGCATAGGCTGTGATGCTGCATGTGCCTCTCTTCTGCTGCATGAGGCCTCTGCTCCCCTGGAGCAGCTCTGGCTTTGCAGATGTGGCATTCCTGGTGTGCAGCCAGATGTTGTTTGGCTGCTCTTGATCTGGGCTGCTCTGAGGGTAGTGAAGAAAGGCTTTTTGTTTGTGCTCACCAGTGTTGGCAGGTCTGACCCTCACTAAACCTCCCCCTCTGCTGCCTTCTGCCAGTGAAACAATCCCATAAGTAGAATAGGAATAGGAAGGGTAAAATTCTCTTTTCTCTGTTTTTTTTTTTTTGTTGGTTTTTTTTTTTCTAGAGGAAACTGAGGCAGAGAACAGAAAACACAAAGTGCCTGTGGGGCAGTGGCTCTGTGGGAGAATTAACTTTATGGTGAAAATGTACCAGCCCACCTTGTTCTCGTCTGAGGGACGCAGACACTAAACCCAATTTTTCAGAGTCCATTAAACCCCGTTCTCCAGAGTCCCAGCCAGATTCCCTGCCCTCCATCCCCGTGTTCACACCTGGGGTTAGGGATGGAGGTGTATGGAGAGATCTGCTGTGCTCCAAGGCTGAATCACTGCTGTCTTTGCTCTGGATGCCTGGCAGCATCCTTTGGGTGATGTCGAGCTTAGAGGCAGCTCAAAAGAAAAGCTCCTCGTCAAAATAAGCCAACGGGGAACCTCCTGTGGCTTCTCCAGGATGAGCAGCTGCTTCCTTAGCTGATGGTAAGGACAGGCAGAACCTCACAGGGAGCACATCCCAGAAAAGCTGCAGGCTGAATTTGAAGCACCCAGGACCCAACCCTGCTTTTCATGGCCGAAATCCACGTGCACACGGGAATTTGTTAAGCTTAGCTTGTGCAGTTTGGGGAATGCAAGCTGTGCCCTCATTCTGGAGTGATATTTACAGCCAGGATGCATGGAAAAGCCTGATGCCAGGCAGGTGCTGGGCAGGGAATGGAGGAGACGGGAGGGAAAGCAGCAGAGTCGTGGCGCAGTGTGAAGGTGGGATGCTGTCATTCAGCCTTTGAGCCCCTGAGAGAGGGCCGAGGGTCTCAGTGTGCCGTGGGCAGCGATGCGCTCTGCCCGCAGCACAGCCACCCCAAAGGACGGGGGAATCGAAAGCGATATCCTGCCTTGGAGCATCCCAGTTCACGTCTTTGGTGCTATGGGTTTGCGAGGTCTCCCTTTCCCGGGAGCTCTCCTGGCTCGGGCTCCTGGCTCGGTCCCTGCAGCAGCCCGTGGGAGCCTCGGGGGCTGGAGCGTCCCCGCAGCTCTGCCTCGCGCTTTGCAGGGAAGCGGGGAGAGAACAGAACAGGCTGCAGGCGCGCGGGGTGTTGCTCACAGATCTCAGTGGCTTTTTACGACTTGGCAGCCTCTGTCTGGTTATGTGCACGCTCTGCATCCCAGACTACAAATGAAGCTGAATTTTTTTTTCCTCAAACCCTGGTTTGTTTTCATTTTTTTGCTGGTGCTGGATGAGACAAAGGGCCCCCTTGGTGTGTGCTGGGCTGCCAGCTCCGCCGCTGCCTCCAGCATAATCCCCAGCACCATCTGGGTCTGACTGGCTGCAGTGATGGAGAGGCCAGGGCACGCACGGGGTGGCACTGCCCCTTGCCTGGGAAATGCCCCCGGGCTGGGGCTGCTCCGGCAGCCCGACCAGCAGCCACCACCCTGCCCCTCTCTGGCTCTGCGGGGAAGGGACCAGCCCCAGGGTGGTTCTGAGTCGCCGTCGCTGGTGCTGGCAGCTCTGCAGCACAGGCTTGGGAGAGGTGCTGGGTGCTCTGTGCTCTGAGCAGCAGCTCTGCTGCCACCTGAGGGTGCTCTGTGGGGGCTGCTCGGTGCTGTCCTGCTGCACTGAGGGGCTGGAGAAGGGCTCTTGGCACCTCTGCAGTATCACTCGCTGTCAGAGGCAGCTTTGCCCAGTCCTTCTCCACCATGGGCTCCTCCTCAGACGTCTGTTGCCATGAGCCCAGGCGTTTAGGAGGGCTGGCAAATAGGGTTGGGGCATCTCGGGCAGCTGGCAGGAGCTCTGCAGGTGAAAGCCCTGAGATCTCGGTGGCAGGTGATGCTGGGAATTATGTACCTGGGAGGATCCTTCCTGAACCTCCACCCATGTTTCCAAGTCTTCTACAACGCCCTGCAAAGCAATTAACTTCTCTGAGCCTAACGAGCGTCTCTTTGTTAACGTTCCTCTCCCTGCTCCTCATGTTTTACCCTGCATGAGGAGCAATGCAGGTGGTGAAAAGCGCTGTGGATGTGCTAAACGTGGCAATGGGGACACTGAAATACAGCTTTTGCCATGGTACCTTGCCCAGAGCAGCAGAGAAACATCTCTCCCTTAGGTACGTGCCCTGAACCTCCCTGTGCTCTCCCTGCTTCCCTTTAGCGCAGATCAAGGTTTGCATCCTGGGGAGGCATTTGTTTTTTGGCCTGGAATGAACTTGAGTGCCACTGAATATCCTGGCAACAGCATGGAAATAGCAGCATCCTCCACTGAATCTCCTCAAAGTCTGGGTTTCTGGCACACCCTGCAGGAATTCCCTGAGTTAATTCCGGTGGCTGCAAAGCCTCCCGAGGGCTGCCACAGGGGTGGGCACTTGGGGACAGTCTGAGCCTTCCTGCGTGGCTGAGCCAGTGCAGGCTCCAAAGTGCTTCCAGGGAGCTCCCTGGAGCTGAGCATGGAAGGACAAGGTGGTTCCCAGCAGATGCCTCCGCTCAGGAGGCATCTTGTGTTTTGCTACTGCATCCTGGCAGCTCCTGCTTCCCTCACTGGAACCTCAGGTGTTGGGAAGCTTTGTTTGCACGTCTTGGAGCAGTGTTCAAACCATGGCCCATGCTTTCCAGGAACCAGCCTTTGGAAGGAGCTTCTCCCTTAGCCTGGGGCTGCACAGAAACACAGAATTACTGGGAGGGAGTGAAGGGGCCGAGAACCTCAAGCAGGGTCACCTAGAGCAGGCTCCTGAGTCCTCCGAGTTCATCCCAGTAGCATGCCCAGGTGAGTTTTGAGATCTCCAAATACGGAGAGTCCACAACCTCTCTGGGCAGCTTGTCCCAGATGTTTAGTTCCCCTCACAGTGGAAAAGTTTATTCCTATGTACAGGCAGAGTTTGTTGTATTGCAGTTTGTGCCTGTTGCCTTTAGTTCAGTCTCTGGGCGCTACAGAGAGGAGCCTGGCTCTGCCTCTTCCCCCGTCAGGTGTTCCGTGCATTGCTCCGATGCTCTGAGAGCCTCTCCCAGCCAGGCTGAGCAGCCCCAGCTCTGCCGGCTCCTTCCTTCAGTCGCCTTGGCTGGAGCTGGCCAGTACGCCCGTGTCTCCTGTCCCGCGGGGCAGAGCACTCCGCGTGTGTCACCAGGGCTACACGAAGGGGGCAGGCCACCTCCTCGGCCCACTGGCTTTGCCTAACACACCCCGGGGGGCTGCTGGCCCACTGCTTTTCAGAGCTCAGTGCTGGCTCAGGGCCAGCGCGGTGGCCACCAGGTGCCTCGGGGCTCTCCCTGCCCAGCCCCTTCCCAGCCAGCACGGACAGGGTCGTTCTTCCCCACGTGCAGGGCTTGGTGTTTCCCGTGAAGCTGAACTCCATGCTGCTCCTCTGCTCTTCCTCCGGGCTGCTGAAGTCCCTCTGGATGGCAGCACAGCCCTCTGCTTCAGCAGCTTCTGGATTTTAGCATCTCGCTGCACTGGCAAGCGAGATTCGGTGCAGCCTGCAGGCACGGAAGCTTCTGATACTCCCTGCTCATTGGCACCCCCGTCCTTTCCCTCCCCTGGATTAATTCAACCTCCTCCCCTCTCCCAGGCAGCGCCCAGCTGTCCCTGTGTGATTCTGGTGGGGGCTGTCTGCTGGCTGGGAGGTGCTTGTGGCAGAGGTGCTTTCCAGCCTCTCCAGTTTGCAGGGTTAATGTTATTTACTCCTCTCAGTTTCTAAGGTGCAGTACCTGCCTTGCCCCTCCCACCCTCACACACTGTTTGTACCTCAGGGATGACAGCGTAATGAGTCAATTCAGGGACCTCAGTCAGTTTGATCAAACAATCACTTATTTTTCATTTAACTCCATGTTTTGAGTTTTAAAGTATAGATGATGTCTTGCTGTGCACAAAATGGCATTTTCTCGACTGAGGGTGGTGAGGCCCTGGCACAGGTTGCTCAGAGAAGTTGTGGATGTCCCATCCCTGAAAGTGTCCAAAGCCAGGCTGGATGGGGCCTGGAGCAACCTTGTCTGGTGGAAGGTGTCCCTGCTCATGGCAAGGGGTTGGAATGAGATGAGCTTTAAGGTTCCTGGCCACTCAAACCATTCCACGATTCTGTAAAATGTCAGGAAGGTCCCTGAAGTTGTACTAAAGCAGCTTTCAAAATGGGACTCACGGTTTCCCAGAGAGGCCTTTGGAATATGGAGACCTTTCCTAGAAAGGCAGAGAGCAGAGATGCTCTGCTTGTCTCCACTCACCTTTTGTGTGTTCTCTGGGAGGGGCGGCTCTGATCCTTCAGCCCAGGGTTGCGGGTGCGTGGGTCACCCAAAACACGTCTCTGTTCCTGTTGCCTGTCTGGCTTTGGGCTGGAGCTACACACTCCAGCAAGGCTCTCGCTTTTTAACTGGTGAAGATGTTCTGGTGCTTATCCCAGCCATGGGGAAGGAGATCAGCGGGACACTGTCCTTTCCAAAACACACCTGAAAGAGCTGGTGTTCTCTCATCTTCCCTGGAGGATGCCAACCAGCTTGTTTGGTGGGAAGCAGCTTTCCTGCAAGCTTGGAACACAGCTCGGTGGTGCATGATGCTGTGATGAAACCTGCCTCATCTCCATGAGCTCTGCTGCAAATTCCAGCTCCTTAATTTGTCGTCAGAGGAGCTTCACAGGGGTTGCTTCCCCCCACCCTGTGAGGCAGCACCTGATATGCTGTAACTGCCTTTTCCGTGCATTTTCTCAGGCAGAATTAAGCCAAAAAATTTTTCAATGAACTTTTTCCCATTGAGGAATCTCGGGAGCCGTGCTCAGCCTTGGCTGCTGAGGGTGTTTGAGCTGATGCCTGCCTGTCGCTGCAGCAAGGGGGACGTTTTCTCACACCTCCCAGCACCGAGTAGCTCTCGGAGGGAGGTTTTGCTCTTTGGCCTTTTCTCTTTCGCAGGTTTGGAAGAGAGAAGCAGCATCTCCTTCCTGGCTGCCCACCAGGGATGGGGCTTCTCTGGCTGTCTTGAGCATCAGCTGCTCAGTGCAAGTTCAGACCTGCTGGAAAAATTTTTCAACAGCTCCGTCTTCTCCTGGCGCTTGTCCTGACAGCGTAGCTTTGTTAAAGCCACCCTGTTTGCTATCAGGGTAGCTCTGGAGAAAGCTGAGCCTGTGAGTTTGGCTTCATTAGGTTGGAGGTGGAGTTGGCGGATTTCTGGTCCAGCTTTCTTTTCATTGCAGAGGGTATTTGCAGCCTGATGGAGGGAAGGAGGCTCCTCTGTCATCCCAGCCCTTGGCAGTGGGTGTTATGCTGTGTTTATCCAGCTTGAGCCTTGCAGGGCGGGCAGAGGATGAGAGAGAGCACTGGATGGTCCTCAGGCATGGACCTGCCTCTTGGAGGAGTGAAGAGGAGATGTAAGGGAGAAGAAAATCTCCTGCTGGTTTTGGCAGGAGCTAACACTGCTGAGCCAGAGGGGTCATGAGGATCCTGGGGGATTTCTTTTGCTTTGAGTAGTGCAGCGGTTGAAAAAATGCTTTTAGAAATCCCTCTCCAACCCTTTGACAGGCTAGAAAGAAGTTTTTTCCTGTTGGCTGTCTGTGGATGGCTCTGGGGATGTCTTTTCTGAGCTTGTTCCCACCCACATATAAAGTTTGGCAGCTCGGTGTCTGGCTCTTGCAGGGGTTTGGTGGCAGGAAGGGGAATATCCCCCTGGGTCTCTGCTCCATCCCTTCCTCCTCTCCTTGTCCTCCCTTTATCCACGCTGCTCAGTCCCAATGTTTTGGGCAGGGTCATTCTCAAATATCCCTGGTTTTCCCTCACTGGATCTTCTCAAGTGGACCTCTCTGGAAGTGCCTTGCCCAGAGCTGGACCTGTCTGAGCCGGAGGAGGGTGGAGAGGTGTGATCTCGCCTCCTGCCAGCTCACTTAGCGCGAGGCTGGGATGCTCCACAGCTTTTGGCTGAGGGGAGAGGTTGTGTAGAGGGCTTTGGAGGGTTGGAAGCGGGGATGGAAATTCACTTTAATGTGATGGTGAAGCAGGGGAGGGTGGATAGCTGCTCCCCAAGAGGGGAGATTGCTGCACGCCTGCCCAGAGCAGCCAGGATGCGGCTGCAAATGCTAATTGGAGCCTGGCTCGCAAAGCTAAATAAGGCAGCAGGGCACTCCAGGCAATTTATTAATGGGTGATTATTCCAGGGCCCTTCAGTTGAGCCACAAAGCCTCCTGGCCTGAGGCAGAGTCAGCTCCAGGAGTGCTGTGTTGCCAGGAACACTTGGAGTGGGGTGTTTAGGTAGGAGAGGGGAGAGTGGGCAGTGTCAGGCTGGGGGAAGCATTCCTGCAGCCAGCACCGGGGCAAAGCAGTGCTGTCCCTTTTCTCGGCGGTTTGGGGGTGATGGGGTCTCGCCTGTGCTGGTTTGGGTGTTGTAACGCACCCACAAAGGTGGCTCTTGGTTTTGGTGGGGTGTTTTTGGGGAATACAAAGTCCTGAGCAGCCTGTGTGGGTGGCTTAGTGCAAGCACTGAGCTTCACAGTGACAGGGTGGGGCTGAGCACCAAAATCAGCTCCCCTGAGTTTCGTGGGGCTGCTGTGTTCCCACAAGTGCCCAGGATTGGAGTTTCCTTTGCTGTCCTTTGAGCTTCTCCCAGCCTGTCATCATTCCAAGGCTGGACAGGGCTCTGAGCAACCTGGTCTGCTTGAAGATGCCCCTGCTCGTGGCAGGGGATTTGGACTAGATGGCTTTCAAAGGTGTCTCCCAACCCCATCCATTCTGTGATTCCACGATTTGGTTGTTAAACCCACTTTTAATTCAAGATGCAACAGCATTCTGCTTCATCAGTAGCTCTGATGCATGAGCTGCTCCAGTCCCACAGCAATGCAGTGTGGGGCCACATCCAGCTTGAAGGGTCTGTGTTGTCTTTGGGCACTTTTGGTGGCTTCAAGAGCTGTGTGAGGAGTTTAGTCTCGGCCGCCTGAGCAGGACCTGGTGCTAGGCTGCGCTCTGTGCTGACAGGACACCTGGGCAATCATAAGAAGCAGATTATGAGCTCCTGACCCCTGTTCTCACACCCCACCCGACTTGTGGAGACACCATTAATGTGTCCCCCCTTTGCTTGCACAGAAAGATGTCACCACAGATCACTGTGGAGCACCTGTATGTGAGGGAGGAGGGAAAGGGGAGGATGTTCCCTAAACGGCCGTGGCTAATCAGCCCTGGCTTTTCACTCCTCGGGCAGCTGGAGGCTCGTGGGCCCTGATGGGTTGTGATGGGATGGCATTGTGGGTTTGGGAACCTTGAGTGGGACCTGCTATGGTCATGTTTGTGTGGCATTTTGCTCCAGGTTTGTGTCGCGTTGTGTTTTGCTTTGCAGCTGAGAGCTGGCAGGCATTTTAAGAGGTGGCACCAGAGATGCTTTGGGCTGGATTGTTTTAAGCAGATAGTTGCAGAGAGGTTAGGGAAAAGGATCCCCAGGGTGAGAATGCAAGGTGTGCTGCAGCTGGGGTCTTGGGAAGGGGCTGCAGGGGGAAGGCTGGGGAAGAGCTGCTCTGGCACTGCTTCTTCTGTATCTGCATCACCTGCTAAAGCTTGTCTGGGTGGAGATACAACCACCAAAGTCTCCCTTTCCAGAGGATTATTCCCTTATCCCAGCAAAAGAGAGCTTTACAAGATTGTTTCCTATTGATTTTAGAGATGCCAAGGCTGGCTGTTGAACTCGTGGGTCCTGGCAATTAAAGCAGCCGTGTCTGTGAACGCGGGGATGTGTTATGGCACTGTGCAGCAATTCCACCGCCAGCCTCACACATCCAGGTCCTCCTGCCACAGCTGCTGGGCGACGCCTGCAGTGGCTGCTGCAGCCCAGGGACCAGAGGAGGGTGGGGCAGTGGTGGCAGTGGCTTAAATCTGGAGGCAGAATTTACAGCCTGGTGCGAGATTTTTCTGGCTCTCACTTCTCTTCCAGCCCTCAGTGGATAAATCCCAGTGCTGACCTTGAGAATTCCACCTCTGGGCTGGTGTTGGGAACATGTCCTGGCAGTTGTGAGGATGATGAGGCCCGTCTCTGTCAGTGCTGGGGAAGGCACGTCCTGGCCAGGCTGTCGGTAAAAGGGGGAGCAGACGGCACAGAGGAAACACTTGCCCTGGTGTGGGTGAGAGCTGCTGGCTGCGAGGTGGTGCTGAGCTTCTGCAGGGCTTTGTTGGCACACGAAACGCCATCAGGGCTGGCCTGGCCACTGCCACAGCTGCCAACATCTGCACAGATGAGCATCAGGCAGAGGCTGGTGGGGTGCCCCCATCCAGAGATGCCATCCTGGAGCTGCTCGGACCTTGTCTGCCTGCATCCCTGGGTGAACGGTTCCAGCCCAGGGATTCTGTCTCCCTGCTGCTGCAGAGGCCCTCGGCTCAGCAGGACTTTTCCTTTCCAAGGGGGGAGAACATCCTCCTTCTAATCCAGCAGGTAATGAAACTGATCCTGGAAGAAACCTTGCATTCCTGCGTGGTTATAAACACGCTTCTGAGTCACAGCTACTCGGTCCCAATTTGAAATTTGGCCAGAGCACCACTGTAGATGATTCTCATTTGATCCTTTTATTTTATTATTTTTTTCATCTCAGCATAGCCGTATTTAAAAAATAAATCAGGTTGCCAAAAGCCACTTTCTAAGATGAGTGCAGTCCATCACAGCTCCTGGGAATGTCAGTCATGGAAGGGGAGCCTGTCCTCCCTCTCCAGACCCTGGCTGCGCTGTATTAGAGTCAGAGAATGGTTTGGGTTTGAAGGCACCTCAAAGATCACCTACTCCAACCACCGTGCCACGGGCAGGGACACCTTCCTCTACACCAGGTTGCTCCAAACCTCATCCAACCCAGCTTTGAACATTTCCAGGGATGGGGCAGCCACAGCTTCTCTGGGCAACCTGTGCCAGGGCCTCCCCACCCTCACAGTCAGGAATTCCTTCCTAATATCCAATTTAACCCTGCTTGCATCCATTCCCCCTTGTCCTGTCACTCCAGGCCCTTGTCCCAAGTCCCTCTCCATCTCTCTTGAGCCTTTTTAGGCACTAGAAGGGTCTCTAAACTCTCCCTGGAGCCTTCTCCTCTCCAGGCTGAAGAACCCCAACTCTCAGCCTCTCCTCAGGGCCTTGTTCCCCGCCTGGTGCTCCCTCCAAACTGAGGAGCAGCCTCCGGCTTTCTGAGCCACCCGGGGCTTGGCAGAGGATGCTTCTAACACTGTTTCCCGGGTGGTTTTGGTGCCTGTACCCAGCAGTGCGCAGACAGGAGATTTCGGGGTGCCCGGGCTGAGCCGGAGGCTGTTCGGGTGACTTTGCGAAGGGATGCGGGGACCGCGCGGGGGGGTTGGATCTGATCCAAGCATCCCGCGGGAAGGGGCCAGCCGGGGGAGCCCGGCCGCGGCCCGGCTGCTGTCGGAGGCTGGGGGGGCGCAGGGAGGGGACAGCTGCCACTAGATGGCAATGCCGGAGCGGCGGCAGCGGCCCCGCGGTGGCGGGGGAGGATGGAGGGACGTGACAGAGCGGCTCGGGATCACCCGGGAGGGGACAGCCCCGTGCCTCCGGTGATGTCCGGCCGTGCAGGGGGGGTGGCGTGGCTGGGAGAGGTGGGGGGAAAGCAAGGAGGGGACTTGAATGGCAATATTGGTGTGAGAATCATGGAGCTGTGGAATCATTTGGGTTGGAAAAGGCCTCTAAACTCACCGAGTCCCTTAACCCAGCGCTGCCAAGGCCACCGCTCAGCCATGTCCCCAGGTGCCACATCTACACGTCTTTCAAATCCCTCCAGGGAAGGTGACTCCACCACTTCCCTGGGCTGCCTGTGCCGGGGCTGGACAGCCCTTTTGGAGAAGGCACCTTTCCCAATATCCCATCTGAGCATCTCCTGATGCGCCTTGAAGCTGTTTCCTCTTGTCCTGTCACTTGTTGCCTAACAGAAGAGACCAACCCTCACCTTGCTACAGCCTCCTTTCAGGGTCAATAAGGTCTCCCCATAGCCTCCTTTTCTCCAGGCTGAGCCCCCCCTGAGCTCCCTCAGCTGCTCCTCCTCAGAGTTGTGCTAGAGACCGGAGGAGTGTTAGCCCGTCTCTGTAAAACCAAGTGCATCCTGAACGCCTTCCTGTCCTGGCACCCACTCTTCCCTGTCTCCTCGCGTTTCCTCCATTCACAAAAACCCAAACAGCCCCCCAGAGCTGGCTCTGAGTCCCTGTGCCATGTTGAATCATGTGGGCATCAGCCACACTTCTCCCTGACTCACAGATCCCAGCATGCTGGGTGAGGGTCAAGATGAGAATGGCAATAAACATCCTGGGAAACGGAGCCTGCATCTCTTGGCATAGCCGGAGACTTTTTTTCTTTTGGCTCTCAATCTTCTCTTAAGGAGCTGCTTTCTCATAAATATCCCATCCTTTAGCACCGTCTGAGCAGGAGAGAGGCTCCCAGCGGGGTCATCCTGCGCTCTGCTCTGCAGCAGCAAACGTAGAGCAGAGGCGAGAGCAAACTCTGGGTTCAGGGGACAGCCCGGTGCCCCAGCAGAAGTGCCCAGGTAAGGGGTGCATCCCTGCTTGGAGGGAATGGAGGAGGAAGGCTGCCTTCCTCCCCCTCAGCCCCTTGCTCTGAGCCAGGCAGGGGATGCAGGGGCAGTGCAGGGTCCAGCCTTCCCCATCCTTCTCAGGCTCTGGGTACCACACAGAGCCTGAACATTTTGGCTGGGTGGGGCCTTGCCGTGCAGGCAAGGATGGGAGAGGGCTGGGGGAGCAGAAGCAGGAGCTCAGCAAAGCTGAGGATCTGCTCCTGGCAATCGGCCCAGCTTCGGGCTTAATTAACAGTGGCTTAAAGGGCTGAAAGGTGGGAAGAGCGGCATCGCTGCTGCTGCTGCTGCGTTGGTGGTGGGGAGGAGGAGGAGGTGGGGTGAGCCACAAATAATAATTGATTTGTTTAGGGCAGTGTCTTGTCTGGGCTGAATTATTCGGTAGGTGCTGCGGCCACCTCCTTGCCTGTTGTTAATGGAATGAAGACCCGGGGTCACTCTGGCTGGCTGGTGGCCTGGGAAGTGTTTTGGGAGGGATCTGTGCACCCCTGCTTCACTCTGTGCTGCAGGGTGGTAGTAAGGCAGCTGGGGACTTGTTGAAAACCCCCCCAGGTAACCCAATTTGGTTATAAAGATGATTGGAAGGAGAGAGTTAAGCAGAGATGCAGCAGCTGGGTGTGGAGAGCTGCTGGGCTGTCGGTGCCTGGCTGAGGCTGGGGCAATGATCCCACAACCCCTTTTGCAAACACTCCTCTGTCACCTTGCTGAGGAGGACGTGGTCCTTCCTCTTCCTCACCCAAGGGCTCCTGGCAATGCACCAATGAGAGCCTCAAAAAATGAGCCCTGTGGCCCTTCAGCCACTGTAGTGCCTGCACAGTGGGAAAGTCCCTGGTCAGGTCTTGCCAGGCTGCACCGAGGGGGAAGGCCTGGCCCAAATGAGTTAATGATTCACGTTATTAAGAGCTTGTGGATTTTTTTGTTTCTTTTTTTCTTTTCTTTTTTTTTTTTTTAAATTTAAATGCCTCAGGCATTCCTGGCTGCCCCGCAGTAGGTGTGAGGGACAGGGCAGCAGCCACTGTGTTTGCAGAGCCAGTTGTTGGTGGGGTGGACAAGGGAAGAGCATGACAGGGACACAGGGTGACTTGTGCTGCTGGCTGGAGCCATGGGTGGTCTGCCTGTGGGAAAGGCAGGTAGCGAGTGCCACAGGCCCTGGGGAGCTCTGTGGCCCCGGGATCCAGTGGGAAGGGAGGGGTGGGGGACCCTGGGTGTGAACAGCTCACAGGGTGTGCTCTGTGCCCTGCCCTGCCCTGCCTGGTGGCTACAGAGGACTTGGGGACACCCCTGGGGGTCTGGGGGTACCCTGTGTGTGCCAGGAGGGCCGGGTGGGTTCCCCAAAGGTGGGTGGATGGGCAGGGAGCCCCCCCACCGGGGCACAGCCCAACCCAGGGGACCCTGGGCATCACTGGGTGGGTGAGCTTGGCACACACATGGCCGTAGCATCAGCAGTGTCCCCAGTCCCCTGCCCTCAGTGAGGTGCCCGGGGGCAGCAGGATCAGAGACATCCCCCCATGGGAGCTGCTGCAGGGACACATCCAGCCCGGGTTGTTTACCCCTCCTGGATGAGCCGCTGTTTCTTCCAGACAACATCGTGTGTCAGAAGGAAGATACCGAGGTGTGGAGGCTCATCTGTATGCGAGGGAGCAGGAGGGCTCTCCCCGGGCACCCGCTGGCATCGGGCGGCTCCGGCGGGGAGCCGGGAGCCTCGAAGTGTCCCAGGGATGAGGGGAGGATGATGCATGTGGCCAGAGAGAGATGCTCGGTGCGGGCTGAGGTGGGGTGGGGGGGATGCAGGGAGGGGAGCCCCACCTTGCTCCCCAGTTTAGCCACTCACCTAGGAGCACTCGTGTGCTGGAAAGCCCTCTGCAGCCAGGGCGGGGGGTGTGTGTGCTTCTGGCAGGGTGGGGGCTCCCCCATTGCCTTTGTTCCCTTCAGACCCACCCCTCGCCTCTGATTTTCCTTTGCGGCAGCTCCCGTGCTTGCCAAAAGAACGCACTGGATGGAGCGAGGGAGCGAGCCGGGCGTGCTGTGCGTGTGTGCGCGCTCGTGTGCGCCTGTGTTGCCACTGACTTCATTAAAGCGAGCTGTCCCCGAGCTGCAGAGGCGCGGCAGCCTTTAATTTCGTGGCCCGGCTCCTGCGGGAAGCCGACGTCGCCTTGCGTGCTCCTGCCCTGGCAGCGAAGGGCTGGGCATCCCTGCCGCCGCAGGTGCCCGCCCGGGGGCTCGGCCCTCCGCCCCCGCCCGCTGCCCCGGCGAGCCGGCAGATGGGCGGCCAGGCTCCCGCAGGATGCTGAAGATGGAGTCGGGAGGAAGGAGTTGGACACTTGGCTCCAACTAGGCTGGACCACGCTGCAACCTGTTCCCCCGGCCGCGGCTGCTGCGCTGGGTGCTGTTCCGAATTGTGTCTTCCTTTGCGAGGGGGTAGCTGGAAGGACCTGGAGCCCTGCCCTTCCCGTGCCTGCTCTCTGCTCGCCCTGCGGCGGGCGGGTGAAAAGGGGCTGCTTTGGGCTCGCAGGCAGCGCGGTGGGGAGGATGTGGCTGGGTTTAACCCCTCGCTTCGTGGGGGAAGGTGCTTAGGGACCGAGCGGCTGCGGCCTCCGCGGAGCACGGAGGAGGGCTCGCTGCCCGCCCCGCTGCCCCGGTGGCCGATCTGGGGGG
>VZRR01013736.1:0-62089 GCA_013398015.1 Oreocharis arfaki
CCGCCGCGCTCCGGCCAGCGGGGCTTTGTCCCCGGCTCGGCCCCGGGCACCGACCGCCCCCTCCGCCTTCTCCGTGCCGGAAATTCCGGCGGGGCTGCAGGGAGGCGCGGAGGGGACTGCGCGGGGACCCGCTCCCTCCTCCCTGCAACCCCGCCGTTCCCTGCCGGGTGGAATGGGAATGGGAAAGCGAAAGGGTTTGTGGCCGTATCCTGCCCAGGCACGGCTGGAGTTGGGAGCAGATCGCGAAGGAGCCAGGCTGGCCGGACCGGTGTTTTGCCGCCTGGAGGGTGATCCCCTCCCTGCCGCAGGCAGGACACCTTCGGGCTCCCCCGGCGTTTCCCAAACCTCCCACAACCTGACCTACTTCCTCGGCCGCCTGTGCCGGGAGGAGCCGCTGCGGGGCTCGGCCGAGCTGCTCCCTAATGCTGGGGGCTGGATGTGCCTCCACGCCCCCCCCATCCCCCCCCATGGGGACATCCATGTCCCGCATACCCGTGCACGCCCGGTGGCACCGCAGGCAGCGCGGATCCTTCCAGAGGGTCCATCCCTGCTGCCCTTCGTGGGGTGCCGATGCCCGGAGCAGGTGTTGGGCTCGCAGAGGGAGGTGACAGCGCAGGCCGGGAGCTGTCAGACAGGTTTGTGCGTGGCAGCAATTAAAAGCGGGGTGTTTGTTTACCCGGCGCGTGGTGCTGAGAACCAGGGCAGCTTCCTGGGTGTAACCCGGCCCCGCAGCCCTCGGCGAGGCTGGGAGCGGTGGTGGGGGCTCTGCCTTGCCCCTGCCACACTCGCTGTGTCCCCTGCACTGGTGTGAGGCCATCGTCTCCTCCCTAGCGCTGGGGAGCCAGAGCCGAGCCCCAAGGCATCCTCTCATCTTTCCTCCCCCGGCCACCTGCGCAGGAAGCTGCATTGTCCCGTCAGCATCCTGCCGCTTCCCACCGCCCTCACGCCATGTCCGGCCACGGGGTCCCCGGCACGCACGCAGCAGCTGGGCTGTGGCCGCCTGGTCCCTGCTCGGTGTTGGGGTGGGAATGCCTGAGGATGGATGGGGCCGTGCGGAGCTCGCCCTGCGAGGTGCGAGCCCGCCCATGCTGTGCGGGAAGTGTCTCCGCGGTGCCGGAGAGGTGCCCGTCCCGTGCGCGCCCCGGGGAGGCCAAGCTGATGGGCATCCCCAGGGGCATTTTGTGGAGGTCTCCAGAGGGTGTCCGGAGCCGGAGGTCCCGGCTGGGAGTCTGGGTGCCGCCGGGCCGGGGCTGGCGCCAAGCCCGGGCAGGTGCTGCCGGCTCCCGAACTCGCCCGCCTGGCTGGGCGGCAGGTGCCTGTTCTGGTGGCGGCCCCGGCCCCGGCCGCGGGCGGGAGGTGGGGCTGGGTGTGGGAGGAGGCGCTGCACCATGGCGGGGGCAGCGGCGGGGAGCCCCCGCCCCGGTGCGCGCTGTGCCCTGTCCCCCGGGAAGCTGCACGGGAGATGGCAGATCCATCCCGGTGCCAGGAGGCCGTGTGGGCCCTTGGGGCTGGCTGGGAAAGGGGGTGCCTGGGGTGTGTCCCGGCTGCCCGGCATCGCTGACTCTGTCTCTCCCCCGGCAGTGCTGGTTCTGGGCTTTTCTCTAATTCTCCATGGCAGCAGCACAGGGTCCTGTGACCTGTGAGCCCGACACCCGCGTCCTTGGCACCTACCTCTCCTCGGAGCCCGTCGGCGTCGTTGGCAGCATGGGCAGCGTGGGCAGCCTGGTGGAGAAGCAAGATCTGTCCCCCCTGGAGCTGCGGGCCCCGCTGGGCGGCTCGCGGGGGCTCCGGCAGCCCGATGGGCTGCTGCGGAAGGGGCCGAGCCAGCGGGAGCTCTTTGGGTACCTGCACGGGGCCAAGAAGGAGGCGCGGTCGGAGCGGAAGCATCAGACGTCGGCCGCCTGCTACAAGCGGGACTATGAGAGCGACCGCGAGAACCGGTCCCCCGAGCGCTGCTCCCGGGAGCATCACCGTGGGGCCGACTTCTCCAAAAGCTCCCTGCCGGAGCGGGGCCGCTTTGACAAGGTGAGGGTGTGGAGTCCTGAAAGACGGCCTGGTCTGCGAGAGGATGGGGATGGAGCAGAGTGATCCATGCCCCCCTGCTTGGGATGTGGGGATTTGAGGATGTTGAGGGATATGAAGCTGGGAGCGTGGGGATTCTCCCTGGCTGTAGAGGCTAATGCTTGACCTTGCTCTTGTTTTTCAGTGCCGTATCAGGCCCTCGGCCTTCAAGGCAGTGGCTGGGAAGGGGCTGGTCTCCATGCAGGGTCTGTCCTCGTCCAAGGGGCAGAAGTTGTCCAAGAGCAATGGGAGCCTGCACACGCTGCTGTCGCAGAGCAGCACAGCGGCCCCGCAGCACGGCCCGCTCCGCACCCACCTGCTCCACGCCATCAGCCTGGATGAGGCCTCTGACTCCAGCCACAACTCCATCCAGAGCTTCCCGTCCTACGGCTCCCGCCTCAAGCCTGCCCAGACCCAGTTCAGCGCCTCCATGGGCCACATCAACCACATCGGGGGCTCCTTGGACAGGGTCTCCCGGAGCCCCAGGGACACCCTGGCCCCTGAGAAGATGCCCCTGTCCTGCAAAAGCATGGCCACCCTGAGCCGGCTTCAGAGCCCCGGTGAACCCCCGCCGCCCTACGAGTTCTCCTACTCGCTGGAGGACGCGGTGAAGCAGCTGGAGGACCGGCTGCAGGAGACGGGAGGGGAGCTGCGGCAGCTCAAGAGGAGCCTCAGTGAGACTGAAGACCCCTTCACACAGGTGAGCCGTGGGGCTGGGGCAGTGCTGAGTGCCCCGGGCAGGGATGTGGGCGTGGAAGGAGCAGTGAAGGAGCTGCCGTGGTGGGTGATGGGCTTGGAATGCCCAAATGTGGGAGGACTAAATATCATGGGACCTCTTGGGTCCCTCCTGGGGATTCAGCCTCTCACCAGTGTCCACCTGTGCTGGCAGGCGTTTGAGGACAAGCAGCGGCTGTGGCTGGACGAGCTGGAGGACCTGAAGCAGATGTACATGGCCCGGCTGCAGCAGGTGATGCAGCAGGCGCAGCGCGGGCAGCGGGCGCTGCAGCTGCAGCTCTACAAGGCGCAGCAGGAGAAGAAGCGGCTGCAGGAGGAGCTGAGCCTGCAGCAGTGCCACTGTGAGGAGACCAAGCTCCGGCAGTCCCAGGGCGAGCACGGCAGCCCCAAGCTGGAGGAGACCAAGTGGGAGGTGAGTCCCCTTCCTTCTCTCCCTTCTTGCCACCCTCCTGGCTGTGGAGCCAGCATGGGGCAGCACTTTCCTGCTCTGGTGTCACTTGGGGCCACAGGACAAGGAGGGATGAGTTGCATGTGGTGCTTATGGTCTCCCAGGAGGACAGCCTGGGGTGCTGCCACCTCTGAGGTTCTGCTCCCCCAGCCCTTCCTCACTGCTCGCCTGTGCCCTGCAGGTGTGCCAGAAAGCAGCGGAGATCTCCCTGCTGAAGCAGCAGCTCCGGGACACCCAGGAGGAGATGGCTCAGAAGCTGGGGGAGATCTTCAGCCTGAAGACGCAGCTGCGGGAGGCCAAGGCGGAGGTCCAGGCCAGGGACTCCCAGCTGGCACAGCTGGCAGACTCCTTCCAGAGCCCCCCGGAGCCCAGCACCTCGCTGCCTCTGGGCGATGACCCCATGCCGTCGTGCCAGGACTTCCCTGGCTGTGAAACTGATGACTCCAAGTGCCGGGGCCTCCAGAGCGACTCGGCGGAGCCCCTGGAGCGGCAGGTGGAGTGGCTGTGGGCAGAGCTGCTGCGGGAGCGGCGTCAGGGCCAGCTGCAGGCTGTGAACTTTGAGCTGGAGAGGAAAACCTGGCAGGAGGAGAAGGAGAAGGTGCTGCGCTACCAGCGGGAGCTCCAGGCCAGCTACATGGAGATGTACCACCGGAGCCAGGCGCTGGAGCGGGAGCTGCGGCAGCTGCGGGCGGAGCCCAGGGATGTCGGGATCGATTCGCCCTGGATCGAGCGGGTGGAGTCCTCCAAGATCTGAGAGGCGGGATGCCAGTGGGACTGTGAAGGGGGAAGGTCTCTTGCTGCTGCAACGGGACGATCTCAGGGTGTGCACAAGGACTGGCCCCGCTCGGCGCTGCCCTGGGCTGAAGGACCGATTGTGACAGGGGAGCTTTTCCTTCTTGCAGCACTTGGGGCCCTTCTGCTGGGGGTCTCTGGAGGGCGGGGGGCCATCTGTGCCAGGGTGGGGGTCTTGCATGTGCCCCGTGCTCTGACTCCAGGCGTGTTTGCCCTGTGATTCCTTCTGCCATGGGAGCAGAAACCAAACGCCCTGTGAGACATTCTCTGTCCCTCCTGCTCTGCTGCTCCTGTTCCTACGACCCAGTAACTTAATGTCTTCTGAGGAGAGGCTCAGGCCCTGTCCTCCACCCCACTGCCTGGCTGTGGGAGTTGCAGCTACTGTTTGCAGTGGCTGCCTTGTCAGCAGGGCCCTGGAGCTGGAGGTGCCACTGGGGAGGCAGAGGAGGAAACCCTGAGGAGTTCTGGTGCTGCTGGGAGGGGGCAGCTGCCCCAGCACCTCTCCTGAGGCTTCCTGTGGCCCCAGTGTGGAGCTGCTCTGCAATGGAGGTGGTTGGTGCAGCCTCCTTCGGGCTGAGATGGGGGAGTGCCTTGTGCAAGGAGGGATGGGAACTGGTGCTCTGCCGGGGTGGGAGGAATTGGGGTGGGAGAGAGGACTGGGGCACGTGCCTGAGCTGGGGGAGAGGCCAGGGTCCCCCCTCCTGGGGTGGGTGAGGGGGAGCTGGGGGAGCCCTGCTCTCTGCGTGTAACAGCCCAACCATGTGAAGGCCGGGCCCGGCCCCGCAATAAACCCGCATTTCTCTCTCCCGGCCTCTGCTCTGCTTCCCTCGGGGTCGGGGGGCTCCCGGCCATCAGGGCGGGGGTTAAGGGGGTGTGTGGGCCAACTTGGGCCTGCCCAGCGCCCACCCCGGAGCTGCCGCGTCGGGCTGGGCGGTACCAGCGGGCAGGGCCGGGCGGGCGCCCGGGGCAGCCTCACCCCCACCCCCGCTGAGGTTTAACCCAGCCGTGGACCCCCCCAGCCCCTGCCCTGAGCACAAGGACCACGTTGTACAAACCCACAGACAGCTTTATTCACCCCACAATGCTCACCATCCCCCCATCAGTCCTCTGGGCAGAGTCCCCATGAACAGCCCTGCGGGCCCCGGGCACAGGGACCTGCCATGGCCCCGCAGGGCACAGCCTGTCCTCGGCTCTTCACAGCGGCAGGGGAAGGGCCGACACCTCCTCCAGGCACTCGTCGTAGGTCTCCTGGTAGTCCTCGTGGGGCTTGATCATGATGACACAGGTCGGACGCTTGGAGCCGGCTGCAGCTCCCAGGTCCTGTGGGAGCAGAGCGAGGCCGTGGGGTGCCAGGTCCCTTCCCTAGCTCAGAGCTCAGGCCCAGCTCACTGCGTGTCCTGGTTTAAGGCAGGGAAGCTCTGCCTGTCCAACCCAGCACCCCCAAACCCTCTAGACTCATGCTGGGTTCAAGAACCTTTTCCCCAGCTTGTCTCCTACAAGCCGCAAGCTGGGCTGGCACAAGGGACTGGCACCTGGCTCATGTGCCACAGTCCTTCCCCAGGGCGGGTCTGCAGAGCTGCCTGCACCGGGGCTGAAGCTCCAAAGACACTGACTGCCCCCCCAACTCCCAGTCTACAAAAGAGCCGGCCCCAGCTCACAGCAGCCTGGGAAAGATGTCCTGGCTCCGTCCCGGAGCTGCTGCAGAGACTCGATCGTGGCAAACAGTTCTGTGATCCCACACTGAAACACTTCTACACCTCCCCCCAATCCCTTTTGTGCCCTGTTCAGGGACAAACACCGAGTTCTTTACGCAGGCACCAGATGGGCACCTCGCTGGGCAGGCTCTGGTCACAGCCTGGGCTCCTCACCGGGTTCCCCGTCACCAGGACTGGGTCCTCTGCAGCCCCACCACTCACCGATTTGGAAGGGATGTATGCGTAAGGGAGGCTCCTGTCCTCGCACATGATGGGGATGTGGCAGTAGACATCGATGGGCAGCGTGTCTCCGGCCAGCACCGTGATCCTGCAGGGACAGCCGTGTCAGCGGCCGGGCCGGCGGGGCCGTGCAGGGCCGCGGGGCCAGGGCAGCACTTACCCCTTCTCGCCCTTGTTGATGAACTTCTGCACCTCCTTCACACCGCGGCGGAGCTGCTTGTGCTTGGCCGCTGCAAGAGAACCACGGCGTCAGCAGCTGAGTGAGAACCGCAACGTGGGGGAGCGCACCACGCCGCCGCCATGTCCCAGCCCCTCCCCACCTCCACCCTGTCCGCGCGCCGCCAGACCTTTCCTGATGCACTTGTAGAGCTTTCGCGTGAGCTTGCGGGACGCCAGCGGCTGCGCGATGGGGTTCAGGAAGTCGAGCTGCTCCCGGTACGAGCGCTCCGGCGTCGCCTCCCCCTCGGCCGCCGCCTCCAGCTTCTCCCGCGCCATGGCCGCACCGGGCCGCTTCCGCTTCCGGGGCACGCGCCGCGCCGGGGGCAGAACACACGGTCACGAGCTCTCCGCCAGCCAATCGGCAACCGCTTTGGCACTGACAGACAGCCGAGACAGCCAATGGCAAACGGTGCTTTACCCCCTCCCACTCCCCCCCCCGTCCCCTTCGGCCACGCGCTCCGTCCCGTCTTTCCCGGCCCCGGTCCCAGGTCTGGACCCACTCCCACTCCCAGTCCCAGTTCCACTTCCACTTCTGGACCCCTTTCAACTACAGTTTCGGCGCCGGTCCCAATTCCAATCCCAGTCCCAGTGTCAGAAAGGCCGGGACAAGCTTCAACACGGGCCTTTATTGGGTGTGGTCAGTGCCGGTAACGCTGGACTCACCCGAGCCAACACAACAACGCAACAGCCACAACACGCGAACGCTGCGGTGCCCGGTGTGCAGCCAGCCACCCTCACGGTCTGTGCCTGCTTCATCCACCTGGCCGCACACGGGATTTCCCCCCTTGCTTTTCATCCCAGGGAACTCTTCTACCTGCAGGGCTCCATCGCTGCTTTTCCCAAAACGAACGGAGGCTTCCAACATGGTACCCTCCCCAAAAACTGCTTTGAATCAACCATCAACCCAGCAGCCAGCACTGCGGATAACAAGGTCTGCCCAAGGCCACGGCAGCACATCCCCTGAGCCCAGGAGATGCCCTGAACCACAGAGACAACACTGCTCCAACTGAGAGAGGCCTCAGGCAGGGCTGGTTACCTTGTGCCTCACTCCAGCCTGTCCCTGGAGAACAGGAGGGCTTCAGCCAAGACCTGCAGCTGCTCCAAGACCTCTCGCTGCATCTCCACAGCGACGTGGAACACGTGGTGGTTGGAGCTGTTGTACATCACCGCGTTCTGGAACATGAGCATGAGGTCACACTGGAACTGCATCACGGACTGAATGTGTCCCTTTGACAGCCTCCTCTTTATGCTGGTTAAATCCATGGGCCTACAAAAGACAGAGAGAAGAAGAATTAAATTGCAGCCCAGGGCCAGGCATCCTTTGGGATCTGCATGAATGTGCTTGTTCTCATTTCAGGGTGGCCCTGAAAGCACAGCTATTTTCAATCAATTTTATTGCTCAAGGTGCACAAGGGGGGAGTGAAAAAGGCTTTTCTTCCAAGCCAGACAAAAGTGAGTTCAGCCAATGCGACACTTGCTATCCAATCAACTTGGCAGGTCATTAGCAGTCACCTCTGGAAAAAATGGGATGCTGAGCTCCAGAGAAAGCAAGCAGTAATTAGTCTTCAGGAAGTCAGTCCAGGTCTTAGTGGAGAAAGAAAAGTTACTAAAATAGGTATCTATTAAATCCCCTTAAGATCGAATGGTGCCACCAGCAAAAATAGCAGTGCTGGTAAGGGGAACATGATAGGGAATAAATATTACTTCCCTTATTTTGACAGAATGGGAAAATGAATGGCTGCAGAGAGGACAACTGTGACCAGAATAGAACATGATTCAGCTCTGAAAAAATGCCATTAATCTCTCTGGGAAATATTCTTATGACCCACTTCTGTGCTGAGAGTGAAACATCTGGGGCGCTCGCAGTGGGTGAGGAGGGGGCATCTCCCCAGGCACATTCCAGGCATGGGGAGAAGGGACTGCTGAGCTGCAGTGCCTGGGTCCCCTGCACAGGGACTGTGCCTGGGATAAGCCAGCTGTGCAATGCCTGCAAAGGGCAGGCACAATTCCCACCAGCTCCAGAGTCAGTGTTCAAGCTTCCACGTTCTAATTACCCCGAAGGGAGTTTTACTGAAAGAAATCAGTGGGAGATGCTGGTGACAGCCAAACTCTGGAAAAGGAGGAAGGAAACCATCCCACTGGCCCTTTGCAAACCAGGGAAGACAGCAACCAACCAGAGAGAAATCAGCCAGTGAGCAGTTCCTCCTCAATCTCACCTCTTTACCACATCCTTGTATCCAGGGGCTTGTTTCTCTGACACTGGCTTCAGGAACGGGCTGCTGAACCTACAGGGACAAGGACAAAGACTGTTCTCTGCCTGCCCATGCACCAAAGACAGCACTGGAGCAGGGCTGGCCTCTCCCCACAGCCAGTGTTGTGCCAGCTGTGTAGGAAGCAGCATTTGGGCTCTGCCACAGTAAGCACAGGAGATCAATATGCAGTGTTCTCTCCAGCTCTGCAGCAGGCAGCTGTTCCCAAAGCAAAGTCCTGGAGAGACAGGCCAGCCTCTGGGAGGGGAGGACAAGGCCTGGTGACACAGGAGCTGGAACTCAAGGCAGTGAGTCCAGGACATGCTGATGCAGCCCTCTGCTCCCACGTACCTGTGACTGGCTATCATCCTCCAGATGGACAGGAGCCTTTTTTTGAGGATCAGGTGCTGGAGGGGGTTATTCCAGCTTGGCTGCAGCCTGTGGAGTGAAGAAACTGCCAGATCATCACACTCGAGACAAAGTAGGAGGTGACAATTCTGCTGGCACCCACCACATCCAGGTGGATGAAGCTACAAAAAGCCTCTGAGTGTGATGGTGGGAGTGTTGTGCATCAGAATGCACAACTGAACATCCAGAGTGCAGGAAGATGCAGGACAAGAGGGAAAAACAAAGCTGAGCTAAAGAGACAGCACAAGTTACCTCCTTCCCTCCTGCTCTGCTCGCCTGTCTCACCTTCCTGGATGTGACCTGTGCCATGCACTTGTTCTCACGTGTAACAAGGGAAATGACTCTGTTCTGCTGCATTTGTAAGACAGCAGAACCAGCTACTTACAGGTGCATGTTGGGAGAGCCTGTGGAGTCCAGCTCTGGGGCTGCAGAGGTGCTGTCACTGTCATCTTGATTCAAGGCCTGAGCACTCATCTCTGGTGGATGTAGCTCACCTAAAGGTGGTTCTTCAGGTGTCTCTTGAGTCCTGCCCTGAAGAGCACAGAGGATCCATCTGAAATGGCACCTCATCACCTGAATCCTTTATCTAGAAGCCAGCCTGCTGCATAGCCCTTTCCTGCACCCAGGCTCAGCTCGGAGCTTGCTTGCTCTCTGTTATTCAGAGGATGATGTGTGACCTCATTCAGACCTTCCCAGCAACAGCTGTGTGATTCCTTGGATCACATCCACTCCTGGCTGACACAAACCCTGTGGTGGTGCCCAGTGTTGTGTCTGCTCTCTGGGAAGAGTCATGGACGTAGAGAGGGCAGTCAGGAGCTGAGGTAAGCTGCCTCAGGCTTGTTAAAACTCCAGATACAGATAACAGGAACCCCTAGAGTTCAACAAGGTTGCTTCCTCACAAACTCCCACATGAAAATGACAGGGAATAGACTCAGCCAGGAAGGAGAGTGGTGCTGTTGTTGTGGTGGTTTGCCAGTAAAATGCACAATGGGGTTACATGCAGGGGCCCCTGAGAATCCTCAACAGATCTGAAGCATGAGTGGACTTCTCAGAAAGAAACTGGACACTGTGCTGTCTTTGGCTGTGACCACTGGGAGAACTGTGAGGGAGTTGCTGGGAGTAACAGCAGCTAAGAGCAGAATAACTGCTGGGAATAACACTGTGCTGGCTCAACAGGTGAAACCCTGGAGGTTATTTGTCTCCAGTGTCGTGAGTTTGCAAGAGAACAAATGTGGAAAAATGGCACTGTTCCTCCACTGCTGTGTTACTTTCCCAGGAATACCCAGCAGGCTGGTGGGAGCCCACAGCCCCCAGATACAGGACTGATGCAAACCCAGGCTAGACAGTGCCTGCTTCCAAGACATGACAGTCCCTAGGGGCAGATGGTTATTGCTGGCACAGCCACGTGGGTCTGAAACCAGCCAAGCTGTGCTGCAAAACACAGCAATTAGAACCAGGCAAGTATTCCAACCTTGCCTTAAACCTGAGAGCAGCCTGCCAGCTCTCATGAGTCACCTTTACACTGCCAAGGAGCAATTCCTCCAACTCACATCTGAGGGTTTCATCTGTAACAAGCTTCCTGTTTATGAAGATACACAGCCATACATAAAAACCACCCTTCCCTCATACACGTCTCCTGTGTTCCCCTCCCTGCTGTCTCCTCCTGTGTCTCCCATCTCAGAACCTGGGGCTCCCCCAGCTCTTCTAGAGCTGGTTTCTTTCATGGTCTCATCTCTCATCCAGGAACAGAGGCTCTTTTAGGACCACCACTCTCCTACCTCTCTTCCCAGGAAGTGCTCTTTCTCATCTTTTGCTAGGATGTGTAGTTGACTTTCCTCTGCTCCTGAGACTGCTGTTCCCGTGGTCATTTCCTGGCACCTCACTTCTTCCCCATCACTCTGCTTCCCTGAGCCACAGCAATCCCACGGAGTCTGCGATGACTGTGTGCTGCTAATGCAGAGAGATTCCAACATCTGGGTTACCTACAAGACAGTGATTTATTACTTCAAATTGTGAAGGCAAAAGGGACAAGAAATAAACAGCAGAGATGCTATTTTTGCACTCACTCACAAACGCCTTTCCATTTTTAGGAATCCTTGCAAAACCTGATGAAGCCTTGTGTTATTATTAGAGTGTCAGTTCACTGACATTTCTGTGCTTTAGGGTGAGCTGTGTTTTGGCAAAGCAGCTGCCTGGAAGCTCCAAATGGGAGGAAAGGCTGGACTTGAGCCGGAGAGAAAGTGAACCCAAAGCACCTGCTGTGCCCCTGGACTGTTTCTGTGGCTAGGGATGGTGCAGGCCCTGAAAATCCCCATGTTTCAGGAGGGCCTGAACTATGCTGCCCACCTTCCTGTCATCCCAACAGCCCTACCTCTAAAAGGAACTGGAAAAGATTGTCACTTTCACATGGCTTCTCTGCCTCTTGGTAATCTTCACTATCATCCTTCCAGAGAGGCTCACTCAGCTCCATCTCATGGTCTGCCTCTTGGCTGCTCCCCTCTAGTTTCCCCATGGCCACCTCTTCAGTAGTTCTCCAGCTCGAATCCCAGTCAGGAAGAGACTGGAAATCACTGTTCTCTGACTTGATGGGAGATTCCATCTCGGACTTCCAGGCATGGCCCATCTGCAAACAAAGAAAAGACAGCAATTTCTTTGTACCCTGATCCAGAACTGCCAAGCCCAGCTTGTTTCTTGACACACTTGAAGGGCCACAGCATGGGAAGGTCTCTGAGATGAGCAGCCTACACCTGAGCTCACCACACAGCACACGGCAGGGCTGCAGCTCTGCAACACGAACTGCTGCTTCAGATAAACTGAATTTCAGGTTTTCTGGTGCTTTTGCTGTGCTCTCTCCCTGCCCTGGTCAGTGGGTCACTCTGCTCAGGGCATGCAGAGCTGGCCAGGAGCACGTGGCTTTGCTGATGCTCCATATTTAAGGTGCTGAAGACATGCAGCGAGCTCAAACTGAGCTGGGGCTCCTCAGGTGCTGAGCGTTGGGAACAACTTGTGACTCCAAGGACAGCTCACTGAAATTCCATTTGCTGCCCCCTGAGAACTTTTTATTCTGGAGATAACTTACGACAAACCTTACAGACACAGTTTTGAAGGTGACAAGTGTGATTTAGCTGGATGGTGCTATCTCATGTACCTGAGCCAGATGAATTTTAACCACACAGTCACACACTGACAGGCACAGTTCTGTACATTGCAGAAAAGAAAAGTTAGCATGCCTTAAGAAGAAACCACTCATTTCATCTCTGTTCATTAGTCCATGGCTAGGTGCCTTCTACTGCATGAGTGCACTCTGGTTTCTCTAAGCCTGGGGAATTGCTTGCAGAGTCACAGTGCAACAGTAAAGGATGTCACAAAATCTGCATCTTACCACTGAATGGAGCTGCCTGGATGCTGCACCTATGGAGAATTCTATGGATTAATTAACACTGTCTTTAGAATCTTCAGTTAATTATGTACAACCTCATTTTTTCGGAGTTTTGAACAAGCACGTTTCTCACTGGCTTTTCCATTCTCAGGACTGTTAGCACAGCTCCAAATACAGCTTATGGTGCATAACTGGGAGAAATACAGAATGCAGCGGGTCTGGGATGAGAAAACAGGTCTGCTTATTTTATGAACTTGCAGAGTTGAGATCTGAAAGCCTCTCCTTTGGAAACCTCTTTCAAAGTTCACTTCAGTGGCAGCAGATGAAATGTGATGAGGTAAGAGATAACATTACCTGCTCTCAGCTTCCAGGTGAGGGAGTTGGGTAAACTGAGATTCCATCTGAAGAGAAACCCCACGCCTGGAGCTCTCTCCTGCAGCCTCAGCAGAGCTGCCACATGCAGAGGCACAGAAAAGCCTCAGCCCGGGGTAATCCGATCACTTGTGATCATCTTTCCGTACTCCAGTTCAGAGGGATAAACATTAAAGATCAGGAAGTCCTGGGAACTTGGGCGCAAGATTAAAGAGATCTTCAGCCTTATGTTCAGTTTTACCAAATCCTGGAAGACTCAAGATGCCAGAGAGCAGAACAGCAGCGGTAGTGCAAGACATGATGAGTGAAATAATCACAGATTGCTCAGCTCTGCACCAATTCCGGACAAAATGACACAGACTTGAACTTCTAATTAAGAATTGCCTGACAGTTCTTAATTATGTTGGCTACAGAAGTCACTAGCAAGGAACCTCTCTCAGATTGGAAAGTTTCAGTTCACTTTGCAGAGATCAGACACTGCACAACCCTTGCTGTTCTGGGAAAAAGCTGTTAGGAATCAAAAAGACAGCCTTTAAAAAGAACTTACATGTCAAAACAAGAAAAATGATAAAAGCCTGAACTCTAATAAATGAAATGTAGAATCCACATAAAGTAGGCAAAAAAAAGAAAAAGAAAAAGAAAAAGAGAACAATTTGCTAAAGACATAAAAGCAAATAAAAACAAAAAACCTCATCAAAAACATCAGAAGCAGAGAGCTGCCAGATGATCAGTGGGGATGACACACGATCAGTACCAAACATCTCAGTGGAAAATAGGGCCAGTTGGAAAAACCAAATTAATCATTATCAGCAGCTACCACAGAGGAGCTCACATGAGACGTTCTCTTGGGATGGGTCTGAGAGATGATTTCTAATTAAAATGTCAACAGGGGAGGTTTTAGAACAATTTGAGGGAGCGAATAAACCTTAGAACCCATTGGGATTCATTTGTGAGCCCTAAAGAAGCTTAAATATAACGTGACCAAGCCTATGCTGTGTAACTTGTCATTTAAGAAGAAAACCAGAAAGGGGTGACAGTTTTATCTGTCTGTAAAAGGGTGGGTGCTGGGAGACGCAGCACAGTAAAACATCAGCTCTGTGCTAGACAGATTAGAACAAAGTATTAGTAAGATGAGAATTAGTAAGTAGTCAGAGCATGAGATGATGAATTGGGAAAGAGGGAATGAGGCTCCATAGAGAAAATCTTGGGAATTTTAAAGCCCTTAAACATCATTAAAGACTATTAAAATGTCATGGGACAGGAGATAAGGCTGAGAGAAAAATACCTGGTTAAGAGAAGAAACCAAGGGTAGGAAGAAACAGCAATACTTGCCATGATGAAAGCAAGTTACCAGAGGGCCTGACAAAGGTCTTCTCCTCTGCTGTACTTTCATTTTTCCAACAGAGACAATGGCAGGGCAGAGGTGTTACTGAGAGATGAAGCCAGGCTCTTCTGAGTGCCCAACAGTGAAAGGAGACAGGGATGACAAGATGCACCACAGGAAGTTCTGACTGAGTGTAAGGTAAATATTTGAAGCTGGCCCTGCTCTGAGCAGCAGAATGAAGTAAAGGAATGCATAGAGGTTCTTCCCAACTTAGAATCATGGAACAGGTTGGGTTGGGTTGGGAGGGACCTTTAAAGGCTGTGTGGGTCCAGCCCCCCTGCCATGGGCAGGGACATCTTCCACCATCCCAAGCTGCTCAGAGCCTCATCCAACTTGGCCTTCAACACTCTCAGGGATGGGCATCCACAGCTTCTCTGCACAACCTGTGCCAGGGCCTCACCACCCTCATTGTAAAAATAATCTTCATCCAGTCTACATCAACTCTCTTTTAGTTTAGAACCATTACCTTGTCCTGTCACAACAAGCCCTGCTAAAATGTTTGTCCCTAACTGAAATCATGCCATAAAATACATGAAAGACAAAGACCCCCGTAAGTTTTTGTGCTATGAACTGAGAACAATAAAAATTCAAACCAGAAATTTGCTCCCAGGTTTAGCAGCAAGGACAATTAACCAATCACCAGTCCAAGGGAGTTTCAGCATTTCCACATCAGTGACTCTTGGTGAAAATACACCTCAGCAACACACGGGACTTGACACAGCAGGCACGGCCAACTTCAACACTGAACTTGTGAAAATTGAGAGCTCTTACTGGGTAAGGCAACAATGCCTCTGGTCTTAATCCCAGTGACTCAGTTTCCTGAAACCTGTCTACCAGAAAGCTGCACCCTGGACGTGCTGCAGAGAGTGCTGAGCACTCCCAGCTGCTGCAACAATCAAGGATGGTGTCATTTTGTTGTTTTTTTCCCCCATGAAAGGTTGTGTGGGCAGAAAACATGCAAGTTTCATCTCAGGTCATATGAGCACAGAAAGTGACTTGGATATTCTCGCTGAGAACTTAAACCTTCATGTTGCTGAGGAAAAGGACTGTAATTTCCAGTAGAAACAGTGCACAAGCTCAGATGAGAAACCAGGTATTGGCAATCCTGCCTACACATGCTGGGATCACAGATTTTCACTCTGACTAGTGTAGCCTCCACAGATCTCTGGGGAAAGAATGTCAAGTCCTTCTCAATGCATTTTCTCCTAAGGAAAGCTCCAACAAGACTGCAGTATTTAACTTCTCAAGGTTTGATCTCCAGTGTCCCCACAGTGCTGCTGTATCCTCACACACTCAAGCAGGGAATCTTCCTGTCCATCCAAGCACTGTGCAATATTCCTGTGATTAATGGATTGTCTCTAACATCACAGCTCTGCCATGCACAGGTGCTACAGGGGTAACTGGAAGAGAATTGTATTTGCAGATATTCCAGGTGGGGATCCAGGCTTGTACCTCAGGGTTCCTCCCTGCAGAGCTGCGAGGCTCAGTACACCCACCGCACACGGGTTTGTTCCCAGATTTTAATATACATCACATTTACACATCACTAGTAAAAATCTGTACACTTCACATTACAGTACATACGAGCCACCAGTTGCTAGCTAACACCAGAACACTGATGAAGCCCAAGACGACTGCCCTAAAACAGGCAGGGGGGCTGGTCTTCCCCTCTGGGGAAGTTTCTTTGGGTTACACATTCTGACAAGACACTGCTTTCCAGAAGGGCAAGCGAAGGTGGTGAACCAGGTCCCAGAAATGGACCTGCAGCTTTTCTTCCTGCTCCAACAGCTGTTTAGAGCTGCCTGCTTGCACTCCAGCTCCGGATGCCCGGGATTCTGCTGGGATTCTGTGTCTGCAGCATCATTTCTTCATCTTCATGTCTGCCTCGATGGCGCAGCGCCGCCCTCTGGTGCCTCCGTCCTGCTCACAAGGCAAACAAACACAGTTACACAACCCTACAGGAACGTCCCTCCGGCACAGCGGGAGGGAGGGAATTCTGCATCTGGCAACAACTTTTCATGCCTTCCCTTCAGGAGAAAGGGAAGCTGTCCCTGCCAAGGCCTGCCTGCAGAACTACCTAAAGCTGGATCTGTACGCAGCAGAGTGCTGGACTTGGCAGCATCTCTGCACTGCTGGAGCCAGGGCAGAGAGAGGCAACACCTCTGGCCCAGACAGATGCTTTTGGAGCCTGGACAGTGCAGGCTTTCTCCTAAGCAGCAGATTCTAGCTTAAGGTGGGAAAAAGGAAAACTGCTGACTAACCTACCTTATCAGCTGCTGATCCCTATGGGAAGTGCTCCTCCAGTTGAGGGACCCTGGCACTAGCTCCCTAGTTCCTCCACATAGCTCCTTTCCATGAGCAGAAGGCGAGCTGAGAGCTTCCTCTGATCCGCTGCCCTCTCTCTCCTGCTGATCTGCTGCCTCTCCTGGAATATTCCTGTGTCTTTAGATACACGTGAGGGATAAGCACAGCTCTCCATCTTCCTCCTCTCTCTCCTCACAGTAACTCAGAGACTTGGGGTTTCCCAGAGGGAATATTTTTCCAAACACTTCCAGATCATCACGGGCACAGAGCAAGATATTTCTGCAGAGTCTTATTTGCTTTCTGAACCAGGAGCGGATAAATGACACACAGCTGACTCCTCACTCTCCCAAGACCTTTTGTACTGCCTTGGATGTGTGGAAGGGGCAGCTGTATAAACATGAGAGATGTAGGAACTACAGGACTGCACCACTTGGGTTTGTCTTCCCACTTACATGGAAAGAAAGCAGGAGAGAAGTCACGGAAAAAAGCAAAAGCAGGTGACAAAACAAAAACACTTGGAACCAGAAGAAAAGACTGAAGCCCCTCCCGCTCACCCATTTTGAGAATAAGGGACTGAGATGTCTCTTCTCAGATCACAGTGGTGCAGCCCCCAAGTCAAACACACCCTGCTGCAGTGCTAAGGATGCTGTGACAGTGCAGGGATCACCCAGACAAGGAGCAGAGCACCTGGCAGCAGTACTGCAGAACCTGCTGGAGCCTTTCAATACTTACAAAGAGAGAGAGAAGGAAGGCAGGAGAGCCCATTGGGACACTGTCCTGTTAAAAGGCCAAACAGAAGGACTTATCAGGCATCAGCTACGGAAATGCACACACCACACAGAAGCACTGAGCCCACACACGAGCATAGAGGAACATGTGCCCCACTCCCCTTCCCGCAGGGCGTCAGCCTAATGCAGCAGGAACATAAAAACAGACAAAAAGAGGGATACTGCGAGAGTCAGAATGCCAGGAAAGGGATATTCCCTCCACAGCCATAGCAAGTTTGCCTGGTCTTCCAAACAATTTCTGCTCAGTGCAGCTGTCACTAGAACTAAGCAGGCAGTCCCTGCTGTCACAGTGTTGTGTGCATCAGCTGAGAGTACCTGAGATTGCTCCATCAACTTTGGATGTGTCTTTACAGAAGAAAAAAAAACCCAAACAAACCTTCATTGCTTACATCAGTGTGGAACTCAAAGGTTCTCTGGTGTATTTTACACAGCAAACCAGAGTTGACTGATTCTCTAGCTCTAAAAACCTGACTAGAAAGTGAAGGATTTGGCAATTCCCTTCACCATTCTGCCATATCAGAGAATCTGTGGAGTTGAAGGGGAATCACAAGCATCACTGAGTCCAATTTCCTGCCCTGCAGGCCCATCCCCAAGAGTCACACCATGTGCCTCAGAGTATTCACACCTCTTCCAATACTCTGTTCACTTCCCTACAGTTTTCATAACCTGTTTTTAAAAACAGGTAATAGAAGTATTTGCATTACAGAAAACACTCATGAGACCTGCCTTTGGAATGTTGTACAGTTCCAGAACTGAAATCTAATCAACAGACACATTTAAAGAAAATTTGTTCACATGAGGATGCTGGAGCCACTGCAATCTCAAAGAACATTTTGTCTCCTTGGTGTGGGAACTTCATGCAGTATCTTGGGATTCTTCAGAAGATCCCAAGTGCCCTTGCACAGGGTGCAGCATTCTCACCTTCTCCGAAGCATCCTGCTTGCGAGTGGAGTCTCGCCCCCGCAGGCTCTTTGCACTGATCCCTGACTCTGATGTTTGCATCATCAGTTGTGTGGCCAGAAATTGCTGCAAGGAAACCACACTCTGTTAAGATTGTCAGGCAAAACGAGCTCAGTAAGTGTGTGTCAGTTAACTATCACAGACCACAGGCTGGGAATGATTGGGTCAGAGGTAGTTTCAGTTCCTTGTGTGCTGCTCAGAATAAGTTCCCCTATTTACCTCAGAAGCCACAAGTACTGAGGAACTATAAAACCCCAATTCAAACTCTGTTAGCCTTGCCAGCTGGGAGATTCTGCTTCAAAGGATACTTCAAATAGCATAAATTCACAGGGCAGTTTCATAAGCACTTTGTATCAACATAAACCAGCACAGCCACCCAAAGAAGCCGTCGCCGTCCCCTGTCATTCACTGTTCTTGCTGCTTGTTTCTGTTCTTGAACCACACCCTGGTTCTTGCTGGCCTAAGCATTTCCCTGAAGGAAATTACATTTCAAATTGGTCTGGGATGAACCTATAAAAAATTTTGCTGCATTACTTTTAACTCGCCCAGAATCTAGTTCAACACAAACACCTGAGCTACCACGAGAGACAAGCAAAGAAGGACAGGACTCACTGCATTCAAACACACTGGGAGTGAAACTCTGGTCTTACAGACAGACCTATGGACCAAGGCAGATGCTCTGTCCTGCACTGGCCTCAGCTCAGTACTTTACCTGGATCTGCTCCAGGACATCTCTCTGCATCTCCACAGCCATGTGGTACACATCATGGTCAGAGCTGTTGTACATCACTGCATTCTGAAACATCAGCATAATATCCCGCTGGAACTCGGCTGTGGTTCGGATCAGCCCGTTCTCAATGTTCTTTTTGATGGTGGATAAATCCATTGGCCTGTGAAGGAAATGCAGGCAAAATTGCAACAGAAATGCTTAACTCTTTCCCCTCTCCTTTGCAAACAGCCCTGGGTCTGTGATGTGTTTAGTTACTGAGTCTATTTTATTTAGCTGAACAGGTTCTCCCCAGCACCAAGGCCTGGGTCAGAAGATAAAAGATGTCCAGCAGTTACCTGGAATGGTAACTACAGCCTGAGAGATCTCTCAGGAGAGGCATCTGCCTTCTCCAGGCACCAGTGAGAGACACTAAGGAGCTAGAGCTGCAGCCACTGAAACGGAACTGTTTAGGAGAGATTTCAGCAGCTAGCAGGGGATTCTGGTAATTCTTCCAGAAAAGTCCACCATCTGTGACAGTAAAAAATGCTGATTAAGGAACAGCTTTTAGGAATTCCAAAGGTTAAATCCTATTCTTGGATAGAAACTGGGAGAAACGGATCAGT
Source organism: Oreocharis arfaki (assembly GCA_013398015.1). NCBI lineage: Eukaryota > Metazoa > Chordata > Aves > Passeriformes > Paramythiidae > Oreocharis > Oreocharis arfaki. Next base: position 19,366 of record VZRR01013736.1, read on the forward strand.
TTCGCCTTACTGATAAAATGTTCTGTGTAAATCAGTGTACTTCACTCCAAGTCAGGACTGTGTACAGGCATGTCCCTGTTACTGATGATGACTTTTCTTGGGGAAAGCTGCTTCTGACTGAATCATGTCAGAAAAAGAATACTCTTCCAAGTCTGCACAGCAGGCAAAAACTACATTGTTCCTGCCAGAAATCCCTACAAACATGCAAATATACAGAGTTCTAATGACAGAAGACTGCTGAGACTCACCTCTGCACGATGCTGTGGTAGCCTGGTGCTATGTCATCAGTTACAGGCTGCAGGAACACATTGGCATACCTGCAGAGAGAAAGAGTCCACTCAGTGCCTGATCTTGCTGGTAAATATTTGTTTCATGCTCTCCTGTTTATTTGTCTGTAACAATATGATTCATCATCTCCCAAGAGAGATAAGCCTCTGAGATGGGAGAGTGGAGACTTGTCTAGGATTAGTCACTTCTTTCTGCCAAGACATCAAACTCACCTGTGATTAGCTGCTGCTCTCCAAACAAGCATGATGGCTTTCTTCCAGATCTTCTGAGCCTGTATTGCTTCCTGGTCCTCACTGCACACTGAGCTGGGAAGAGAAGAATGTAATTCCTTCAGGAGTCTGATCAATGCCTCAGAGCAGAAAACTAGTAGTTTGTTTTGTCCTTGAGATGCCTACACTAATCCATGCCAAAGACAGAACGAAAAAGTGGGAGCTGGTACTGAAGCGCTGCCTGCACACTTGCCCTTTTAAGCAAGGAAAACCAGACAAATCATCAACAAATTCTCCCCTAGGACTCAATCAGCAAACCACAAATGGGAATCCTCCACTCCCTGTGTGCCCTGACACTCACAACTGCGAGGAGGCCGGGCTGCTGGGGATGGAGTCGGCGAGCGCGTGCGACTGCAAGGGCGCGTTGTGGACGCTGAAGCCGTCGTCGCTCTCGCTCACGGGGGGCTCGTTATCCATCTCTGAGAGATACCCCTCACCCTGGTCTTCTTCTTTGGGTTCCTCCAAACTGGCAGCCTCACTGGCACCGTCCTCATCATCCTCCTCACCCTGCCCATCCTGAAACACAGAGTCCATGAGCTGGCACAGCCAGCTACAGAAGCCACTCAGAGCCTCCAAAGCATCTATGGTTCTGTGAGCAAAGCGATTTTCTTGTTAGGCTGCTGACAACTGTACAGGCACTTCCACAAAATCCCCGTCTCTCCAGCCTGCCCTGCTTCTTCCCACAGACCCAGAAGCACATATACAAACACCCTTATGGTCTGAAGCAATCTCCCTTTCAGCTGCAGCTGCAGACTGCTCACTTCTCAGTGCAGAAAGATGAACACAAGCTTTGCCTTTCAGCAGACAGCAGCAGCAGCGAGATAAAACTCAAAATGACTAAAACCAACTGAAAATTACCTTCATCTGACTCCTGAACAGGGCTTGGGCCTCCTCCTTCATTGACTCTGTGAAAGAAAGAAACGCAGAAAGATTGACTCTCCCAAGCAACCTTTCCTAAAAAAGCTCCTGCACCAATGCCTACTGTCCTGCAGTAATTACCACTGTTCCTACATGTAGCTTTTCTCCCTCCTCCCCAAAAAACCTGAACCAGATAACTAACAACTATCCAGCTAATAATGTTGCATGTAAAAGATTTCCTAGCTGAATTAAGTTACCTGACAGCTCAAATTTGTGCTGAACATCAGCCTGTGAGGAGTCTTCACTCACATTTGGGACTTGTGGAGGGGATGAATCATCATCAGGTGGGGTCTGGAGGGAAGAGAAATGCACAAATCTAGATGTTTGTGTCAGCTTACTTCAGTGAAGGTGTGGGCACATCTCACTCACCCTAACCTAACTCCAGGCAATGAGGTTCACTGAGCACCTTCCCAGCAGCAATTCTGCACATGGGTGGGGGAAGATAACACAAAGGTACTGCCTAAAGCAGAGCTGCTCTGCACATCAGCAGCCTGACTCCCAGGAAAACAGTCAGCCACATTCATTGAAGGGTCACCTTCAACCCAGCACTCATCCTTCCTCTAAACTTCACTCCTACCTGCCACAACTGCTCCTCTTTCCCCACACCAGTTCCAGACAGCCTCTCTGACCACATACCTCTGTCTTCACTGGATTGAGCACTGCATCTTCTCCCTGGGACGACTCTATCTTGATTTCAGAAGTCTCTCCTGATGTTACAGCTGCTCTTTGATCTTCTTCTATCTCTTGGTTTCTAAGCTCTGGTGTTTCTGTCACTCTTGCAGTTGCTGGTATGGTTTCTTCAGAGCCCAGCTGACTCTGGTCTTGCTCTGCAAGTTCAGTCTTTATTTCTGACCCCAGCTCACCGATGCCCATCAGGTCTCGAATTCCCTTTGCCTCTGGCTCCTCACACTCCAGTCTCTCCTGCTTCACAGTCACAGACACTTGTGGTATCTGGGCCTGTTTCTCATGCTCCTGACGAATTGAATGCTCCCATGGGCCAGGAAGGGTCTGAGGGTCATCGGTATCTTCGCAGAAAGAAGACAGAGCAGCTTCAACAACCGCTGCATCCAGGACTTCAGGGTGGTCGTCTACCTTTATTGTCAAAACAAACACACAGCAGTGCAGGCCAAGGTCAGAAAGAAGGATTGAAGAAAAGTTCCTGTTATTTGGTACTGAGACAATTGTGGAAACCCCAGTCTACTGGGTTTACAAAGTTGCCTTTTGCAGCCAGACTTGGATCACTCCCTGCACGAGTCTCTCCTGCAGCTGCAGTTTCAGGAATATGGCACTCCTGGAAAGGATTCTGTGAGCAGAGCTCATCTGTCTGCCACAGACATGACCCAAACCCTACCCTACAAGGAACAAAGATTTATTTTTGCACTCCGAAAAGGAGCACCACTGCCAGACAGACAGCAGTGGTGTCCTTTCCTATTAATCTGGAAAATGATTGTGAGAATGAGCATTCTTGCTTCTTTAAACTAACTAAATTGGTGAACAGCAATAATTTGACATTAACCCAAGTGAATGTGGAGCAAAAGGCACTGGCACTCTGCTTTCCTTGTTTACCTTGTCCTCAATGATGGCTATAATATTTCCAACCGTATCAAAGTCCAGCTCTTCCCCCGTATAGGACACAGCAATATCCATTTTCTCAGCCAAATCCAGATCTTCTTTCCCATCCATGCAGTGATCTTTGGATGACCCTGCAGTGCTGCCAGCCCCAGAGCCCAGGCACTCTTTCTTGATGGAATCAATGATCATTGATATTTCACTGCTGTCCATGGACACCGTCACAGTATGGGAATCCGACACTGCCTCCATGGAAACACAGGCTTCTGGCTGGCTCACTGCACAAGGATGAGAGGGACAATCAGAGACCAGGCTGGAGAAGTCCAGCCCACATAAACACTGCAATGGGTAAGACCAAGCACCAACCACAAGCATCCCAGGCCCACCCACACCACCACAGCTTAGATAAATAAAAGACATATACGGGTTTGCTTTCCCACAGGAGAGACAAAACGCCCCTGAACCACAGTCCAGCAAATCACCAGCACCCCCACCCAGCAACCCCTGTTTAAAACCATCTGCTCACACCAGAACCCAGCCATAACCATCCTTTACAGCCAGGATGGTGAACCTGAGGTGATAAAGCCCAGCTGAGAGCTCGCTGGGCGCTGATCCCACGGGAAGTTCTGCTTTCCAGCGGGACGTGACCTCTGAGTGCGTAGTTCAGGAACGCACCTGTGGCTACGCTTTCTGGAGCTGCAGCTGGTGGCACAACGGCTGGTGCTGACAGCGTGGGCATCATGACAATAGTGGCCTGGGACACAGGCTCTACGGGGGGTGGCAGGAGCTTAGCTGGAGGCTCGCTGGCAACAGCGGAGAAGGAAGCAAGAGGTGAGGTGAACTGTGCAGGACCAGCTTCTAAAAGCCGGGAAAGCGTAGGAGCACCTAACAGAGAGTAGAAGGGAAAAGCACATGAGCAAGAAGCAGCCACCACTCAAGTCCACAAAGCCACCAACTGGGCTCTTCACTGCCTGGTGGCTTCTTCTGGGAAAAGACACGGAGAGATACCTATAAACAGTCCCAAAAGCTGTACAGAGAACCCGCACCAAAACCACGACTCCCGCTGTGTGTGCAGTCTAAGGAGGAATCATGCAGCTACGGAACACTGCGCTCACTGTAAGGGCTGGACAGACTAAGCCACGCATGCACAGAGATGCCCTTCCAAAGGCTCATCCCAGAACAATTATGGGAAATCTGAAAAACAGTGCTGAGAGAGCCACACAAAGTAAGCCAAGACAAACAGTCATCACAGGAGCTGGGAAGGAGCGGAGGGGATCTCTTTGCAGGGTTTTTCCTGGAGAATTCCTCTTATATCAAAGGCTGCCATTTATCTTAGCTGCAACTTCCAGTCTGAATTTACTGAACTGTCTGGACCAAATTAACAGGTCTTAAAAAACCAAATGTGGATAAAGAAAGCAAGATTACTTGTATGAAATTCTGTATGAATGAATGACATAAATTCTCAGTTGCAGACAATGTGATTTAACCATTGGTCAGCAGGAGCTGAGAAAAAAAATGCACCTTAGGCAGGTCACTCTGAAAAAGCCCAGTGCAGAGAGTCTTGCACTGTCCCCCTCACCCACATTCTGTGGAACTTCTTCTGGAGCTCATTGGTCTAACCCTCAACACATCTCTAAGATACAGCAGAGGGAGGGCATATGAGTTCTCCAGATGCACAGGGAGCTGAGTTTGATACACTGGGAATCAGATCTAGACCCTTTTTTTCCCCAACTCCCTGTCAACAAACTCTTTCTTTCTACACTCAAATGCCTGGTGCTAGCCAGTGTCAAACCTAGAAAACCAAACTACATGGATCAGGACTGAATGAAGTCCAATTGTTTCAGTCACTGTTTTTTCTGTAAGGAATAGGGTCTTCTTAAAAAAGTAGCGGTGAGCTGGACAAGGGTACAGCAACAGGGATACAACTGATAGAGAAGCCCCCAAACCAGCCAGGCAGACATCATCTTTCTCCCAAAAGAATTCACAGAACAGTCTGAAGGGACATCTTAAGGGAGAACTGTACAGGGAGAGGCCCGAGTTACCTGAAGCAGCTGGAGATGCAGGGACAGCACCAGGTGCCGACTGCATTTCCTGACTGTGCAGCACTGGAAGGACACTTCCTACCTCCAGCAGCACTCCTGAGCTGTTCATGTGACCAGAAGCCACTGCCATTTCGTTTTCACCGACCTGTCAAAGGAGGATGAGACTGAAGTTCCTGGAGATACCACCACACCAGTGATTCTCTGCCAGATGTGCACCTCCATGAACAGGACCAGCATTTGCTGTCCCAGCATTTCTTCTGCACTTTTTATTCAGGTTAGTCCCTGCCTGAGGCCCCTCATACAAGTGCAGAACATGAGAGTCTGAAATTCTGTTGCTGTTCTTCACCCTTCAAGGTGAGGCCAAGTGCATCATTTGCTCTAGCACAGCTCTTCTGTTCAAGGACCTCGTAATCCTTTACACACATGAATCTCTCTAGACCCTGAGATGGCACAGAAATATCCCTTGCTTTGAGTTGAGAGAAACAGAAGTACCAAGACAGAAAGTAACTTGATCAAGGTCACACAGTGAACCTATGATGGACCTTGAAGCAGATGTAAACCAGTCCTGTTCCAACAAAGAAAACTCAGCCTTCCACAGCCATTACCTTTCCCTGCTCCACTCTGTGTTACGTCCTGCAAACACAGAACCCATGGAACACTGACCCAAGCTAACAAATAGAAAAAAACCCCTAAATTTGACTACTATGAATAAAATGTCAACAGCAACACACCTACTCCATCACACAAGCACTAACCCAAGGAATCTGTGTCATGAGCAGGCTGATAGCTGCTGTTTTCAGACTGGGCTCTGAACGGCGTCAGCACCTCCTAAGACTTCCAGAGTCACTAACAACACAAGTGGGTTCTCATCACAGTGATTTAGTAACCATCTACAATTAGGAGAAAACTGAAGCACTTCAGTATAGGTCATAAACCCCATTCAAAGATTCCCTACTCTTGTACTAAGACACACTAAAAATATTGAAAACCAACTCCCGGACAAGATGTAAAGAATTGTGAGCTCAGTGTAGGAATCAGCAAGAACAGCTCCATGGAGGCTGATGGGGATGATGCTGACTAACAAGTTCCCTCCCCTGAGGAGAACAATTTCCTCTAGCAAACCCTGCAACTCCAACTCCTTATGACTGAGGGGACAGCCAGTCCTACGTGCTGCACGAGCCCTGCAGTCCTGCTGGGAGAGGGGCCCACCTCTGCAGCTCACAGGGGTATTTATACCTCTCAGATTTCACTTCTGCTGGGACTCTCACAAAACTGCACATTTTTAAAAATTCTTTGCAGATCCCTCTTTTTCAGTGGGAGAGCCTGGAGCAAATTAATTGTGTGCTTGCATATATGAGCAGAGAGCTCCATACCAGCCTGGGGCTTGTGGGCAGGAGACTGCCCTTCTTCAGCAGCTCTGAGAGCAGAGGGGAAGGAGGCGGAGTTGCTTTTTGTCCTAGCATCTTTTTCTGGGGTGAATCATCAGTGACTGGGGTCATGGGGGCATCCAGGGGAGCAGAGCCTGGAGGGGTGTCAGGGATTCCAATGAAGGAGGCAACTGGGGTGCTGGGCAATGTCCCTGGCGTGACCTGAGAAAGAGAAAAACCACACTGTTCAAAGCCACACTCCACCACACGGACCAGCCCCACTTGCTGCTTCCCCCAAGAGCATTGATCCAGCACACCACAGACACCTACTCCATTCACTCGCTGCCCCTACTCCAGGCATGTGCTTTCACCCTTTCCCTGCCCTGCAGAGCCACTTCCCAGGCACTCACAGACTGCCTGGCCAACCCACTGATGCCCCTACACAGCCTTTGATCCAGGCACCGGATCATCACAGACAGGGAAGAGCATGTGGATCTCGAGCAGCACTGTCACCAACCACACTACAGCACTGGGAGTCTGCAAAGCAAGGCAAGGGCTTCTCCCCAGGCCCCTTCTCCGTGATGGATGCAGAGCCCCACATCCCAGGCTGGGCTTTCCCTCCTTGCTAGAGAAGGATCCTTACCCCTGGACTGGCCTCATCCCCAGCAGGCTGGGACAGATCTCCCAGGGAATAATCCCCGCCCGGGGAGGTGGAGCCGGCGGGAGAACGAACCATCACCCCTGTGAGTCTTCGAGGCGGGTTCTTAATGGCCTGGCGAGCTGGAAGAGAACAGAAACTAAAGTGAGATTGCATGGCTCCATCCTGGACAGTCCCTAAGAGTTACCTTTGACTTTATCCTGAAGAACATTAAGAGAACAATTTATATTATAGAAATTTCTTGCACTCCACTAGGCTCAAGAATACTTACTCAAGTAATGCCAACTTTGGGTAATGCACTTCAATTGCAGGTTTTTCTAGCACTCGGGTATTCACCACCTCCCACCATCAAATTAAATGCCTCAAGAGTTATAAAGAATTAAACATTGAGAATAAAAGTCTCTTCCTTCTATCTTCAGTCACCAGGGAAAATGAAGGGGTAAAAAGCCTGACATTCTAACACAGAGCTCCTTAGTAATCCTGCTTCCCCTTGGATACACCTTTCCCACAGATTTTGTTCCTTTTTCAGAAGCCTCTGCCTTTTACCCTGTTACAAATATAGTGCTGGCAAAAGACTATAACCTTTCTCTCCAACTCTAGGGTCAAGGAATTCCTCCCGCAGGTCTTAGCAAGACTTAAGTATTTTCTAAATGTCCTTATGAATATACACATCTGTGGAAAGGGAAGGCAGCTCATTTCCAGCTTACCCTGATAAGCAGCATCTGTAGCCTTCCTCTTGACTTCTGCCTCCTCCTCCTCCATTTTTTTCTTTCTGTACAAAGAACAAAAACCTGCTGTCACAGGGTGTCACAGTTCCCCTTAGTTCCTCCTTCACAATCAGTTTACTGACCCCCACCCTGTTATCTCCAGACAAGGAGAAACCACCCCTGCGGACTCGGGCTCAAACCCCCCAAGGAGAGAAGCAGAGCCAGAGAATGGCACAGTGGGCAGGAAATCTCACTTCCAGCAGATTACTGAAACAGAGACAGCAAGCATGATGCTGCAAGCCATGGCCAAGCTCTTTACTGAGCAACTCCAAAGGATGTTCCACACCAGCTGGTATCCCCCAGTCCAAGCTAAGTCCCCCCTCACAGGCCAAAGCATCTGCCCAGCTCATTTCTCTTAGCCCAAAGTATGTGGGGCAGGAGATGCTGGACAAACAGTGTGTCAGGAAACTACAATCTCAGAAGAAATAATTAAATAACCCACATCATAATCTCATTGCACAGCTCCTCCAGTCTGTTATCCATGTGTCCGGCCTGGATCAGCTCTGCATCCTTCTTGAGCTGCCTGTAACCATAAAATCTTTTTACTTTCTGATCACTGAACTGGACACTCTAAGCAGCATCTTCATCTCAATCACCACCCTCTTAGACAGCTTTTTCAGGACAGGACTCTCTGGTGTGCAACATCTTAGCACCTCTGTCATGTACCTGTATTTTTCCTGTGTTTCTTTTATAATTTTCTTCAACTCCTCAACCCGCTCTGCAGTCAGTTTCCGCACAATAACATCTTCCACGGTTTCCACAACTTCTCCCTTCTCACCACGTTTTCTCCTACAGAGTAAGAGAAAAAATAAAAGTCAGACACAAAGCACAGAAACCCCAGTTCTTCTTTCATAAATGGCCACTCTGTGTCATTCATGACACGCTCATGCAAAAAAAATCAACCTCCTCCAATTCCCTTGTATTATATTGGACTGCACAATGTTCAATCTCTTCAGCAAGTTTTTTCTAATTCACCCAGTGTTATAGTCTCCAGGAACAGAACAAAGATGCAAGTCCACTAAAAATTCTCAATCTGAAAAATATTATTCCACTTCAAGAGAAAATTCTTTTCTACCCAAGAAGAAACATTTATTATTTTTTCTTCACTAACTCTACTAAGCCCTTTGATCCTTCAACTCTAGTGCTTATCATCACAAACAAACCAGTCACACACAAATACTTCTTTTAAACATCCCATCCTAAAGTAAATTTGATGTTAAGTCTCTAAACAAAATGCCTGGAATTGGGAGCAGTAAATATCTGAGATCATAGAGCTGTAGTGGTAACAGTGATAAGAGACCTGTAAGAAACCACTGCAAAATCGTGACAAACACAAAACACCTCCCTTCTCACTCCTTCTCTTTTCTACCCCTCTTCTCAATGACAATTTATGTGTAAAGCTTCTGACCAGTAAGACCGACATGCAGTGTTTTAATCTGGCCAAACAAGTATTATCTTTCTCATCCAACAAACCCTGATCCCACTGTCCCACAACAGCTATTCCATCTGAATTTTCTCATTCTGGAATGCTCATTTTAGGAGGAGCTGGTTGGAGGAGAAAGTAATTTAACACTGACAAGGACTTTGCTGTAAGAGCCCACAAGTCCCCCCCTAAGCTGCTGCAGGCTGTGCTGGGGTCAGACTTTGTACTCACTTAGGGGTCTCCGTGGTCTCCAAGAGCTCTGAGTACTGAGATGCACAGTGCTGAGAAGAAACAAAAGAAGTCAGAGGACAGTTTGCTTGCCCAAACAGCAGGACACACCAAAATACATGGACATCCACAAATTCCTGAGGCAAGGAATTCCAGAGCTTAATCACACGCCTGGTGAAGAATCTCTTTAGTTATTCTCACTTAATAACTGTATACTGGACAAAGCATGGAACAATTAATCCTTAGCTCACCCTCAGAATGGCATTTCTGATTGTGTGGAGATTTAGTGCCCAAGATTCAAATGTCAGTCTCTTACCTTTTGGGAAAACCAGTCAGGTGGGCGTCCTGGCTCTGCAAAAGGTTTGATGGCTCTGCTGACTGAGACCCTGGGGGAGGGAAATGGCAAGTCACCATCAACTTACCTTCTCTCCCAACCAACATGCACAGAAAAGATGAAAATGCATTGTGAAATCATTGAATAACCCCCCTAAACATGATAAACTCGCCAAGGAGTTATGTTGTACAAGTCTCAAAAGTATTTGCCTTCTTCTAATAAACAATAACTTCACTCCTTTGTTTTGAAAAGCAAGTTTCTTGCTTCTGATTACATTTCCACAAAACCCTTACTTTAGTGAGGAGAAAAACACAGCAAAACAGAATTATAGGCTCAGTGCACAGGAATCTGTTACCAGATATCCTTGTCCACAACTCTAATTATGAACACAGAATCATAGAATGGGTTGGGAAGGACCTCAAAGATCATCTTGTTCCAACTCTCTGCCACGGACAGGGACCCCTACCACTATCCTGGGTTGCTCCAAGCCCTGTCCAACCTGCCCATGGACACTTCCAGAGATGGAGAGTCACAACTTCTCTGGGCAGCCCTTTCCAGTTTTTCCTAATTTCCAATCTAACCCTTCCTCTGTCAGTCTGAAGCCATTCCCCCTTGTCCTGACACTCTTTGTCCTTGTCCAAAGTCCCTCTGCCACTCTCATCACTCTTTATTTTGATTAACACACCTCTACTTTTACATAGCAGTTATGAAGGCAACAAAAACCCTGTCCAGGAACACCTTTAACATCTCTTACCACCCCATCTTTGTTCTGAACAGAGGCAGCGGGCTGACAGCCCCGTGCCTTGCCCTTGCACCCTGTGTTCTGCACACGCCGCCCGCCTTCCCCGGTCCCGTACCAGTTCTGGTCACCGCTGCGCATGACGGAGGAAGCCAGGCAGAGCTTTTCGCGGATGGACCAGGGCTCGGTGGGGCCGGCGCTCAGCAGCTTGTGCTCTGTGGGACAGGGCAGGAATGCGCGGGGGCAACACCCGGGCACACCGGGACTCGAACCCGCGGCTCCCAAACTGGTCCCGCCCCTCCCGACCCATTGGCCCCGCCCCGCCCCGAGCCACCGTTGGTTCTCCCCGGGAGGGACCTTCGCAACCGCTCCGTTCTCCTCGGGCCATTCCCCTGCCCCTTCTCCTCCCCAGACCCGCTACCGCTCGCTCCCCGCCGCGTCTCTCGCCCAGCCTCGCACTCACTCCCCGGCCCCGCCGCCATCTTCCCCGCCCGGCCCTGAGGGAGGCAGGGGCGGCACCGGGCGCAAAGCCCGCCGGGAGGCGGCCGAGCGCCACCACGCCCCCCCCGCTGCCTACGCGCGTGCGCGGGCTGCTCGTTGCCCGGGCCCCGCCCCCTCTACCTCAACGGCGGGGGCTGATTGGCCGCGGGGCGCGCATGCCGCGCTCCCATTGGCGGAGCGGGCGGGCGGCGAGGTTTGAAACCTCGAGCGGCCGCGAGGGGCGGCGTGAGGGGCAGCGGGGTCGGAGCGGTGTGAGGGGCGGCCGGCGTAGTCTGTGGCTTCCTGTGCGTGCGGCCAGGTCCCGCGTGGTGCTGGGGTGTGTGTGTGTGGCGGACGGCGCGGAGCTGCGTGTGGGTTTGGAGGTGTCCCGTATGGTGGTTGGTGTACGCGTTAGGTCTGTTTGGTACCGTGTGTTAAAGGGGTGTACAGGTGGTCTGTGTGTGTGGAGGGGTCCCGCGTGGTGTCCGCGCGTTCAGGAGGTTCGTTTGGGGTCTTTGGTAGTGTTTGTGTGCAGGGGCTGTTCGCGGGGCCCTGTGTGGTTTCCTGGTGTGCAGGGCGTGCGTTTGGGTGTTTGGGGCTGCGTGTCTGTGCACATATGCAGCAGCATCCTGTGTGTAGGGAGGGTTCCACGTGGGGATCCGTGTTTGTGGAGATTGCGGGCTGTAGCACTGGGTTGTATGCGTGGGGAGCAAAGCTTGGGTTGCTGTAACATCACCCTGTCCTGTGCCCCTTTTTCCCCAGGAGCCGTGTGAGAGACCATGGCACAAGCACTTGCCTCCCCAGGGCTGTTTTCTGACGATGAGGCTGCAGCCTCCCCTGTGCTCGAGTCCACAGCAGCAGGGTTTGGGGCTGACGTGCGCAAGGACCTGCTGTCGGAGTTCTCTGCCATCTCCCCAAACCTGGAGGGCTCTCAGGTGAGGTTGGAACTCTTCTGTCACAAACAGGGCAGCGTTTTCACTCGTGGCTGCTGGTCTCTACAAAGGTGATGTGGTGCAGAAACAACAGAGACTCTTCAGAAGAGGCAGGAACAAAATGCTGCGTTGGGGGGGGAGCAGTTCCTGTGAGAGCAGTGGGCAGCAAGTGCCTCTTGGGGTGATGCTTGGTTTTAGTGTCAGGCTTTTGGATTATTAGTCTGATTCATTAGATAATAAAAATGCTGGTGTGCTTGGAAATGCTTAAGGAAGCTTCTGGCATTGCTGATGATTTTGGGACCAGAGAAGTTCTTAAGTACTAGCAGGCATAGCCAACATGTGTGTTCCATACGGTGGTTCCTGTTAAGTGTTCCCATGAGGGGTTGTGTGCTGCCTCTCTGGCTGCCATATTTAACTTGTGCGGATTCTTGCAGGCTGTAGCCGAAGACAATAATGGAAAATTAAAGGTCTACCTGAGAGTTCGACCTCTGAAATCTACAGAAGTGGAAAAAGGGGAAGACCAGGTGAGACACCAAATGAAGCAGGCTCTGAGCTGGCTGTGTGCTTGCTGGGACATGCTGTTGTCCTTTGCTGTCTGTCCTCTGGCCTCCTGTAAGCAGCTGCTCTGATCGATTTTATGTGTTCTTTAGGGCTGTGTCTGCATTGAGAACTCAGAAACTCTTATTCTAAAAGCTCCTAAGAATTCCTTCACCATGCGGAGCACGGAGCGGGGAGTGGGACAAGCAATGCACAGATTCTCCTTCACCCGGGTAGGTAGCTGGGACAAATGAACCATCTGGAAGTGATTAGAGCTTAGACAAGCCTTGCAGCTTGAAAAGCAGTCTTGTTCATATCCACTGACCCCAAGACACTGCCTGAACTCTGCAGTCTTGTACAATCCTCTCTACTTTAGGTTTTATTTGCAGTTTTCTTAATTTTTATCTTAAGCTTTTCTGGCATTATTTTTTTGGGTAGAAAACAGTAAACTCTTGTTGATGAGGTGGGTCTTTTACTCATGGCTAGTGCAGGGAACAAAGAACCGTGTAATATCACTCGAGCAACCATCAGCAAAGGATAGGAAAGATCTACATGAAGCCATTTTTCCTGTGTCTTGTTTGCAGATTTTTGGACCAGAGGTGGGGCAGAAATTGTTCTTTGATGAGACAATGAAGCAGGTGGTAAAGGATGTGCTGAATGGGCAGAACTGTCTGGTTTACACCTATGGCATCACTAATTCAGGGAAGACTCACACGATTCAGGGTAAGGAAAGCACCAGGTGTTAGGGGCCTGTCGAGGGAGTTGTCTTCTCTCTCTTGCATGTGAATCCTCAGCTTTTCTGCTGTTCTTGCTTGCAGGCACCACCCAAGATGGGGGGATTCTGCCTCGCTCCTTAGCAACCATCTTCAACAGCGTGGGGGACCGGCTGTACCAGGCCATGGACCTGAAGCCTGCCCTCTCCAACGAGGTGACCTGGCTGGACAGCAGGCAGGTGCGGCAGGAGGAGACCAAGAAGCAGATGATGCTGCAGGGGGGTCTCTGGGAGGTAAGCACAGGGCTTCTGAGGGGTTCAATAGAAGTAAGGGGTGGTGTCATGCTACCTGCATGCTCTTGTTTGTTGTTTCCTTCAAGGAGGAGCTGCTAACGCCCCTGAAGAGGAGTCACAGTGCTGAATCTCAGCTCCAGGCCATCACCAGTGGCAGTTTTGACAGTGGAGTTGCTGGTCTGTCTTCATCCAGCCAGCTCACCAACCGTTCAGACCTCAGCCAGACAGAAGGTATGTCTGGAGGCTTGCTGTGCACTACCTGCTTCTTTCTGCTGGAGGATTGGGGAAGAAAAGGGTGATGGCTGTTTGGATGCTGTGTTGTGGGTAAGAGAGCCAAGGTGCTGTAGTCTCACAGATTTTTTCCTTTGAAAGATAAGGATGTCATGTCAGAAGAAGAACTTTGTGCATATGTTCTGCCAATATTTGCTGCTGCATAATAACCAAACCTTGTGAAATGAAAAATTACTTGACAATCACTCACTTCATTCAAGGAATGTGGTTATTGAGCAGCTGATTGCTGTGAGATGGGGATTGCTGGGAAGCAGGATGCCAAAGTGACAGCCTGCACTGGGCCCTGACTGTCCCACCCAGGAACCACCAGCTGCTTAGGTATGCAGAAGCATGGAGTGATTGAAATAACAAGACCTAAAACTTCACTTATGCTGGAAGGAATCCATGTTTGAAATATTCTGTAATTCTGGAGTCAAAATTGTGTATATAAAAGTCTTTACACAGAACAGATGATACTGTTAAAGGAAACTTTAGGCTGTCTCACTGGAGACAGGCATTAGAATAGATACAAATGGGAGGAGGTATATAGAAGGATTTGTCTCTGGGGTGTTTTTTCTTACTGAAGAAAGTATCTCACTCTAGAGCTAAACTATTCCAGTTGGACCCATCAAAAGCTGCAGTCATGACTTGGTTTCCTTCTTTTTTTTTCTCTTTTTCCCCAGAACTGGGCCCTTGCTGGGCTGACTTGGATCGCATTTCACTCACCAGCACAGGAGATGTGCAGTTTTCCATCTGGGTCTCCTTTTTTGAGATCTACAATGAGTTAATCTACGACTTGTTAGAACCAGCTGTACCTGGGCAGAACCGCAAGCGGCAAACACTGCGGCTCTGCGAGGACCAGACTGGCAACCCCTATGTGAAAGGTAGATTGACCTGCAAGAGAGGTTTAGTGGCCTGCTAGGAAGGCTTTAGGATTGAGTGGGTGGGTAGCAGTGACGTGCTGGAGAGCCTCACAGAGACCTCTGATGTCTGGATTATGGGAATGTCAAGGAAATGCAATGGTGAAGTTGGGGCTGAGATGAGTTTTCTGCCAGTCTCCTAACTGCTGTGCCCAATGCATGCTTGCTTTCCAGACCTGAACTGGATCAATGTCAGGGATGCTGATGAGGCCTGGAAGCTCCTGAAACTGGGTCGGAAAAACCAGAGTTTTGCTAGCACCCACATGAACCAGAACTCCAGTCGCAGGTCTGAAGGGCGAGGGATTGTTTAGGCAGAAATACAGTTCTGAGGAGCTTTTAAAATTTAAATTTTTTTTTTTTTAATATTCGCATGCTTCTTTACAGTCACAGCGTGTTCTCCATTCGGATTCTGCACTTGCAAAGAGGTGGCAGTGAAGTTGTTCCAAAAATCAGCGAGTAAGTTTCATGTCTTTTAGGATTTGGGTGTGATCTCAACTTTCCTGTCTCTTCGGTTGAGGGCCTTGGCGTATGGGGAGTATCTTGATGAAGGTGTTGTTGAAAGTACTTGGAAGAAGTAAATGCTCCCAGTGTTAAGTCTTGGAACTGACAAGAGTTTGAGGAGTACTGCAAACTACAGCTTGAAGTAGTTCTCAGGCTTTTTGAGTGAAGGTAAATGTGAGCATCCTTACCCTTGGAGCAGGGCTGATTTGAGTGCTGCTGCCTGTTTCTGGGATGTAGTTGTCTGAAAAGTGGCTGGTCTGAGGACTGGCAAAGGATCTTTGAAGCTGACCCTGCAAAGCTCATTTTGCTGCTACTTAGTCTAACACTTACACTTAGGGCAGGCCCTTTTACCCATAAGCCCAGGCACCCCAAAAAAATGTTCTGTGCCCGTAGGTGGAAGCTGGGAAGGAGACTGCAGGGTGTCTGACCTGTAAACCTGGATATGGCAGAACAAACCCTGTAGGTTATGTGAATATCACCTGTGTTTCCCTCAGGTTATCCCTGTGTGACCTGGCGGGGTCCGAGCGCTGCAAGGACCAGAAAAGCGGCGACCGAATGAAAGAAGCCAACAACATCAACACCTCCCTGCACACCCTGGGCCGCTGCATCGCTGCCCTCCGCCAGAACCAGCAGGCCAGGTGAGCATCCACGCCTCCAGAGGGAGGCTGTGGGGGGCTGTTTGGCTTTCCCAGCTCACTCCTGTCTGTCCCACAGGACGAAGCAGGCGGTGGTTCCGTTCCGGGACAGCAAACTGACCCGCGTGTTCCAGGGCTTCTTCACGGGGCGCGGGCGCTGCTGCATGATTATCAACATCAACCAGTGTGCGTCCACCTACGATGAGACTCTGCACGTAGCCAAGTTCTCAGCCATTGCCAGCCAGGTGAGTAGCACACACCAGGATCGTGGTTGGGGTACCTCAGGTTTTTCCTGCTTCTGTGGGAATGGGCCCCTTCCCACCACAAGGAGAGGGGGCATGCTTGCAAGTCTTCCCTATGCTTCTCCGGTGGTTATTACCTCCAGAGTATTTCCAGATTCTGCTAAACTGAAAGGGCTGACAGGCTGCAGAGAGGGGCTGTGTGCAAAGATTACACAACTCCCAGGCTTTGCAGACTGGTAATGATGGTCTTTTCCCCTTCAGCTTGTTCAGGCACCTCCCACAAAGCTGGGACTTCCATCCTTACAATCCATCATCAAAGAGCACAACAGGCGAACCAGCCAGGGTCCAGAGGCAGAGCCAGAGGAAGATGTGGAATCAGAAGAAGACACTGAGGATGAGGCAGATGTCTCCATGTATGAGAAGAAGGTGGGTTGTGATTTGTTTTACAGCCTTTATGTGGATGCAAGGTCAAGCACATGACAAAACATGGTTTCGGCCTGGGGAGCTGGGATTTGAGCTCAGCACTCTGCCAAGAGAGATGACACAGAACCTCAGAAGGATATAGGACCCAGGGAATTGGGAATCCATGACAAAAACATTCTACAGTTGGTCTAAATCTGACATGCTTAATTTGGAAGTACTTTGTCGTCTGTGGAATAGTGACAGTAACAGTGCAGGTGCAGACCTATAATTCCTTCTCTGCAAGGAAAATCTAGAAAACATGCAGAACAGGAGGCTAAATGGGGGGAAAAATAATCAAACTTCCTAGATACTCAAAGCAGGCAGCTGGGATAGCAGAAAGATCAAGGTGAAGTCATACCCCTACACAGACTCAAGCTGTCATGTGCCAAGCAAACCCTGGCAACTTTTCTTTCCAAGTGACCAAAACCTTAAATCTAGATCACTGCAGCCACTAGACATGGGATCACTTGGTTTACTCCAGGTCTTAACTCTGTTGTGCAGTGTGGGCAGTGGAGCTGTGTCCCTCTTGCAGGACTTGTTGCGTGTGGTCGAAGCCGCGCGAGAGCTGCTGGTGCAGGAGCGGCAGAAGAAGCTGCAGCTCGAGATGCGCCTGCGCGAGGAGATCTGCAACGAGATGCTGGAGCACATGCAACAGAAGGAGCAATGGTGGAGGTACAACCTGTGCTGGCCTTCCTCCCTCTGCTCAGGATGAGCTGTAGCACCAAGAACTGCCAGATCGTGACATGGAATTGGTTGTTCTCTTTGTAGCCAACATGTGGACACTCAGAGAGAGCAGCTGGAGGAACTGTATGAGGGTAAAATGACCATCCTGAAGGACTTACTGACTGACCACTACCAGGAGAAGATGCAGGTTTGTTCAGGGCAATGCAATGACATCAGGAAAGTGGCAGTGGGTTGGGAGGGGACTCTGCGTACTCGAGTCCAGCAAGATCTTCATGCAAAGTGAAAGATTTTACTTTCTGAGGTATTTTTGGTGATATTATTTCATCACTTGATCCACAATTTTTGCTTCTTGTCTCCTACTTTATGTAGCCCACTAGGCTTCCTAATTTTGAACACTCAATCTGGAAGCTAATGTACAACCATCCTGACTCTTCTATTTGTTCAACATGATTCCCTCCCCCCTTATTCTTTTCACTAGTGGCTTGATTTGGGCTTTTGAGATTCACAGAAGTTGTGTGAATATTTCTTCTTGCTCTTAGTTGAGGTGATGGGTATGGGCCTGTCCACATGTTCATGCCTATGGCATTTTAGTGACCTCTGGGACTTGTTGCAGACTGCTCTGAAGATGCCAACTCTCAAAACAATCCCTTTTCTTTAGAGCCTGTAAAAAAGTGGTTTAGGCTCCCAGGAAGTGGGTTTGCAGTACTCACTTAAAGGACCTTAAAGGCTGGGTTCAATGTGTGAAGTGTGGGACTGAGATATTCTCCAGGAAGAAAGACATAGTAAGTTTCAGACAAGCTGTGCTACGAAAATCTTGTCGAAGATCTGAACAAACTTCCTTTCTCAGGAGCGTGATGAGGAGATTTTGGAGCTCAAAGCTGCTCTGCAGGAGACCAAAGAAAAACTGGAGAGCCTGGATACCAAGCAAAAGGACTCAGAGCAAGGCATACGTCGATCCAAGCGAGTGGCCACCTCGTCTGCTCTGCAGCAGGAGCTGGCAGACACCAAAGCCAGGCTGGAGCAGTGTCAAAAGGAGTTAAATTCTGCAACTGCAGGTACAGCAGCGATGCTGCACTGGTTCTGAACCGTGCTGAGAGATCCTTGTGCAGGCTTAGAGAGACCTTCTTCAGGGTGCATTGGATTCAGACACCCTGAAAACATTATTTAAGTTGTTGATGACAAGAATAATGTGCTGGATGGACAGTTTCACTCCATTTTCACATGAAAATGGACTTTAGGGCAGGATAATCTTTCCATTCAAATCCTGAAGTCCCTTTGTCTAAATGAATGGGAGAAGCCTGGAGTGTTTGTGCCTTTCTGCACAAACTCAAAAGCTCTTCTCAGCTTGCCTGTGGCAGCTTGTCTCAAGGGAAGTCCTGAACTTCAGGAATACTGAAGGCTGATCCATGTCCTGTTGCTCACTGCTTTTTGTCTGTTCCCAGAGCTGCGCAAGTACCAGAAATTAGTGGAGCCACCTCCCTCTGCCAAACCCATCACTATGGATGTAGACAGGAAGCTGGAGGATGGACAGAAGGTAACTCCAGTTCTGTGTTACAGAACAGAGCATTTGCAGGGCAAAGTGGTTGCCAGTTTAGACAGTGTTTGGGGCTGCTGTTTCCAGGTTTTTAAACAAATGAAACGGGTTTGTTGAACTTACTGGAGTTGTTGAAGGTTGTGGCACCTGTGATCACTCAGCTGGGATCCTCCCTCAGTGCTGCACGTCCGAACTACCTTGGAGTGGCTTTGTTTGCAGAGCAGTGCCAAAACCAGCTGTTGCCTTAAACCTCTCTCTTCTAGAACGTCAGATTGCTGCGTTCAGAGTTACAAAAAATTGGGGAGTCTCTCCAGTCTGCAGAGCGGGCGTGCTGCCACAGCACTGGGGCAGGGAAGCTGCGAGAGGCCCTGGGCACGTGTGATGACATCCTGGCAAGACAGGTGATGTGTCTGCTTTGGTGTGGGTTGTATGGAGGAGAGGGGTTTAGTCTGTGTGCTCTGCCATAATCAGAGTAACCAAAGTTCTTGCTGCTGCAAATAAAAATGGTTTATTTGCTAGCACATACTGCCTATTACATGAAAGGAGCTCTTATGCTGATTTTTTCAATGGCTGAGTCAGCTGTGTATTTACCCCTCCAGAGGAGACCCAGATTGTTCCTGTTCAGTTAACTGGCAGCCTGCACTTAAAGTAGGAGAATTCGGAATTCTCATTTCCTTATCCACTCCATCACAGTTGCTATGGCAGCATATTTGCAGCAGGATGGAGTCAGCTTTGTCCCACCCTTGTTGTTCCTGTTTGTTACTGAACTGCTACACTGCTGACAGTAGAAGCTTTTATGCGTGGTCTTATTTAGAAGTTAGTGAATCTTGGCAAAAGGCAGTTTATCCTCCTCAGTTCACAGTCACCAGGGAGTTAAGACAACTTGTCATAGTACCTGATGGGAGCCTACAAGAAAGCTGGAGAGGGACTTCTTTTATAAGAGCATAGAATGACAAGACAAGGGGGAATAGCTTCGAACTGAACTTTAGATTAGATATTAGGAAAAATTCTTTACTGTGAGTGTGCTGAAGCACTGAAAACACACTTCCTAGAGCAGTTGTGGCTGTTCCATCCCTGGAAGTGTTTAAGGCCAGGTTGGAGGGGGCTTGGACCAAGCTGATCTCGTAAAAGCTGTCCCTGTCCACAACAGAGAACAAGAGGATCTCTAAGGTCTGCTCCAACTAGGGATGGGCTTTTCTTTCTACATTTCGCTATTTTAATACTTTTTTATATAAATACATATTGCCTTGCCTTCCTCAGGACCAGACCCTGGCAGAGCTGCAGAACAACATGATGCTGGTGAAGCTGGACCTGCGCAAGAAGGCGGCCTGCATCGCCGAGCAGTACCACACGGTGCAGAAGCTGCAGGCCCCGCCAACGTCCGCCCTGAAGAAACGCTTCTGTGCCAACAGGGAAAACCTTCAGCCTAATCAGCCTCCTGGCAAAAAGCCCTTCCTGCACAACATCCTGACACGTTCAGCCACCCGTCCTGTGGCTGCCAGAGGGTGGCAACTTCGTTCAGTTGCTCTATGACTTTTCAAAAGGAGGTCCCTGCCCTGCTATTACTGGAACAGGTGGCAAATCCAATATAATAGCATCTGGTTTTCATTGTGCGCTTGTTTATTGTTATTGTAGCTGCTTGAGAGCTTATGTAAACATCTCTGGAGATATGTATGTTTCAACTTTCAATCAATACCAAAGTGGACAAAGTGACCTTATGTAATTTAAACACCACACCGAGGAAAGTCTTTAACTGTAAAATAACGCAGATGATCAAACTTGTTTAACAAAAGGACATGATAAAGGTGAATTCTTGTCTACGTTGGCACACAATTCAAAAAATAAGTTAACAAGTTTCTCCTCGAAAGATACTTTGCCTTCCTTGAATTACAATCCTTTATTAAAGTACACACGTTCTAGGCCAGGGCTGCTCTCTCGGATCTTGGCTTGCAATTCTGGCTCCAAGCGCGATACCGACATAGAACTGAGCAAAAGAAACAGTAAAGGGGTTACATCAAACAAGCACCAGAAGGGAAAATAAGATGGACAATGCATCTGGTTAAACATCCCGCATTGTTAAAAGAGTTTTCAGATCTTTTTAAACATCTTATCATGGAAGCAGGCTCACAGACCAGAGCAAATGACTCCCTGCTCCAAGGGCAGGGGGATAGTCTGTGGAGTCAGGAAATGGCTGTTGCTACTACCATGAGGGTAAGGATCCACTTCAATGCTCAGGTAGTTGCTGGCAATAGAAACCTACCTTCCTAAAAGTGTTTTTATTAAATAGAATGTATTTGCCTATTTAACTTACTACCTGATTTTACTCAGTTGAATAAAAGGTTTGTTTTTATGAGAGCTGGTGAATTGAGCTTCTAGGTCATTTGAACAGCTGCAATTTCCTGAACACAGTTCACAGTCTAATCTTCCTCTGAACTGGAGAGCCCTGGCTGAAATCAAGAACTGTAGCACGTGTGCTGGGTTGGTTTGTCAAGTCATCTCCAGGTAGCCTAGTGACACTTGTTTACCACAGTTCTCTGTCCTAGGCCAAGCAGGGAGCCAGATGGTGTCAGACAGCTTTGTTGTTCTCACACAACGCTGAGAATTGGCTATTGTTTTCTGGAAGTCAAAAGCTGCCTCAGTTGTTTAGTATTTTAATGGACTCAGCTCAAGCTTGGATTGTTTAAGGCACTTGTGGCAGCTTGCTGAGTTTAGACAACCACTATTAAAATGAGAGGGACAGCTGAACTTAAGGCCCTGTCCATACTATTTACCAGATGGAGCTAAGATTTTTGTTAAGCAACTCAGACTTCATAATGATTTCAGCTATAATGAATATTGTTTCTAAGACAGCTTTCAGTACTGAGCTATTTCTGTATTGATGAAAAAGTCTGGAAAAATATTAAACAAATAAGCACCGGTAAGTCCAGTGCTGTTCTGTATAACTAGAAGAGTTTCCAGCTGAAAATAAAACTGGCTCTGACTGTATTTAGTGCATCTATAACCTTACTGGACATGAACATATTGTATAGAACTCCTCTTGAGCTGCTGGGGTTTGTAAACAACTATTATAATATTACTGATGAATAACATAGTTATTACTTTTCTGTATATTCTCTTGTTTATCACCTTTATTATATGGGAATTAAATCTGTGCTTGAGCAGGCAATCACCCTTTGTTTGTGTCTTTGTGCAGTACAATGAAGTAACATTAAAGTGAGAATAATTAACAGCAGAACCCACCTTTTCTGAGGAAACAGTGCACAACACAGAGGAGTTGCAAACACGAGACTAGAGGAGAGAAAACCAGGTTCACAATATTTAGGGTGGTAAAGGAGAATTCAAAAATCTTATGCATGGTTTAGGTAAAAAGCTTTCATGTTTTCTGTACACAGTGAGGTAAAGTTCTACAAAGTGCTGTGTAACTTTTATTTCTCACTGCACGGTACCTTATGAAATCATTTACCTACACATAGCACTAAATCTATCAATACCATGCTCCCAAATGTGTCTAAAATTACCATTTTGATGTCCTTACATTTGAGTGCAGGACAACAGAAAATGCCAGAACGAAGCAAATTAAACCCTATCAACCAAATGTTTCAAGAATCCATCAACCTCCAGGATGAGATTCCACTGACCCTTTAGAGGCAGCAGCCAAAGCATCTTTTCTAATCAAGCTGCCACATTCCTTTTTTTTGCCACTCCTTTTCTCCCTCCCTCTGCTTTTCTTGGCAGCTCCTTCCCTGCTAACGGCTTTTTGTTTCTAACATGATATTTTACCAGTTACAGAGATGGAAATAACTGCTGTGCCCTCATTAACTCTCTCAACCTTTTTTTCCTTGGGAAAAAAAAAGCAAATATTGCTAGTTTCTCAAAACCCCTACAAGTATCTCTTAAGACAGCAGACCCAACCCAAAGAAACCACTCACCAGATTCCAACTAATCCAACTTGAATGGGAGCGCTCATCCAAGGAAATCTCTGTTGAAAATAAAACCGCACGCAGTGAGTGTGGAATCTTTTCTTCCTGCTTCCCACCTTCCTGGAATTCTTGTTTTCTAAGAGGCACATTGCACCTAAAAGACTCTTTGATGTGAAGGCAAAACCCTGACCAGCATGGCTTCATGCTGAGCTTGTTTGAGAGCCAAATCCCTTTGGAGAGCAGTAAGGAAATTCCCAGGGGAATCCAAGTCCAGTGTGATCCCGAGTCAATGTCCCTTAGAAACTCCAATGAGTGCGTGGCTGTTTGCCTCAGGACCTGCTCCTGGGCCTTTTCTCTGATTCTCACAAGCCCACAGTAGCAACAGAGCTGAAATTTAGAGTGGGGCTGCAACACCTCTGAAGGGCACAGGGAATTCTGCCCAGGGATTCCAAGGCAGAGCTCAGTCTGGTTACAGCTCCTTCCCTTTGGTGGCACCAAATGGATTTAACCTGCAACTGGAGGCACCAGCCATGAATAAGGGAGATGTCAAGCCAGAATGTAAATCTGCCTCTCTTAGCCCCTTCTCCTGTCATATGATCTCCCTTGATGTGCAGGAACTTGTCCCTGTAGCAACACTCCAGTTCTGCAAGAGTTCACCTTTTATTGAAGGAAAAAAGAGTTGAAGGATTGGGAAAACAAAGCTGAGAAGGCAACACATAACCCATGGATGCGTTTTTAGCATATTCCTCATTAATTCTGTAACTTTTGCAGAACTCAAATATATGCCAAGAATTTTATTTTTGCAGAGTTTTAAATTATTTAGGAATCCACTCCTCCTCATTGGTAGAATTTTAGTTGGAATTCATTACTAAAGAAGCAAAACCAGAGCTGTTCAATGGACACTCTTGCTACACGAAGAGCACGACACACCCAGCTGCCATGAGGAAACAAAGGGAATTCTAAAACAAAATGGCTCAAAAGGTAAAAATCACTTGATACAGTTGATAATGTTTTCAGTGAAGTTTGTTTCTGCGAGAAGAACTTCTCAAGATATAGAAGTCAGAGGGGAAAATGGTGAACAAAAGCTGGGCACTGAGATTAGAAACGGACAAAGGAAATTAAGAAAGCTCAGGAGGACAAAGCTCAGGGCTGAGGGAGGTCACAGCAGTGTCTGAGGCAGGGAAAATGAGCCTGCATGGAGTAAAATTTCTCCAGAGCCTGAGGGAGAAGAAACAATGTAGCTTCTCTTTTCTTTCTTTATTTTTTTTTTCCTGGAGTCAATCTGTAATCCAGAAATGAGTGCAGGAAGAACTGTGCAATTCAGCAATAACTTGCAACAAGAGAGAACAAATGGGGACAGACAACAGCAAGAAGGGTGAGGAGAGAAGGCAGCAGAGCTTTGCTGTTCTGGCATTCCCTAAACACCTCCATTTGACCCTCAGCTGAGATAAATTCACCCCAAACGCTTTACATCTCATACCCTGGGAGAGTCCATGCCCAGAGGTGGGGAACACAAGCCAAACCCTGCACTGTCTCTGAGAAGGGAGGGAGAGGGATGCTGTGCTTTGCAGTGGGAGTGTGGGACCCAAAGGATGTAACAGAAAAGCCCCAAATACAATTTTATAACTGAAAAAGGCTGTTGGAAGGTGCCCTGAGAGGAACAAATGGTTTCACGGCTTTGTCAGAGCTAGTCATTGATCTGAGAGAGAGTGAGGTGTCTACTACAGACTCTGCAAAGAACATGGAATTTATGTGCTGGAACATTTTTTGCCAACTCGATCTGAATTACAGCATTTATTTTTCAAGAATGTTACCGGGCTGCACTAATCCAGAAAGGTGGTGAGGAAGAAGTAACGCTGGGAGGTCAGAATTAAGAATTGGAGTTGCCCAGGGAACAACATAAAACCATAAAACAAAATTCAAATGGAGGCTGCACACCCCCACGAAGAGAGAAAACGGAGAAAATACAAGAAAAAGAGCAGAAGAATTCACTGTGTTAGAGAACCATCATTTAACTCCGGAAGAAGGCAGTTCCCAATGAATTAGGATTGAATTTCCAGATGTCTTTATGACATTTTAGTGGTTAGTGAAAAGAGAGAAAATGGAGAAATGATAATTAAGCAAACAAAAGCCATGAGGAGAATCAGCGTCTTTCTAACTGCCTCCTTTCTTTGTTGGACATAAAAATCCGTCAGCTTTCCCAGGCCAGCTATGCCTGTTTTAAAAAAAAATAAATGAATGAAATGACAGTGAAATTAGGAATGCATGGAGAACTTCAGGGCATAAGACATTCAAGAACAATGCTTGAAGAAAAAGGCTCTCTGTTCTGGTTTTGTAACCGTTTTGAATACAGATTTTAGCTGCAGATTAAAAGACCTCATGGAGCTCGTTTCAAGGATATATGAGGAAACTTCCAGAATCGACTTGGATGTTAATGCAATATGCAGAACTGTGCAGAAACTGTAGTTAAAGCTGCAAGAGCAGCAATATAAATGAAAACTTTCACGTTGATTGGAATTTTTGTAAGTTTCCATGGAAAAAACCAATTTATTTCTTTAGAAAAGTTACCTGTAAGTAAAATCCATAAACCCTCAAGGTTGCTAATGGATCCTCCTGCTGCAGCATGTAAAATAACTTGGTTCTGGCACAGAGCTGGTCAGGAGTATGGCCGTAGGGATAATGAAAATAGACATTATGCAGCCTAATCAATTACTGCTACACTGCATAATTACATAAAAAGGCCCCGAAGCTGCTGCTGAAATATACAGCAAAAGCACTTCTACAGTTAAAAATACTTTTTCAAGGCAACTTCTTTTCGAAGCAGTGAATGTGTGCTCATGTTCTAAGAACACTGAGGCATTTTCCAGCAATAACTTTTGGGAATGTTGTTAATTCACACCAATGCCTCGGTGCAAAACACAGTGGGAATGTGGGGGATGAGCAGTGCTACATGACCTACATCTTATTCCAAATATCACAGGATGACAGGCTGCTCTGAGACCAACATTCCAGGAGCATTTCCTTCTCTCTTGTCTCACTGCGGGCCAGCTTTCTATTTTCTTTTATCATTTCACAACCATTTGCCTATTTTCTGGCCTTGTGTTGCTTAATAGGCTTTGGCAAGCAGTCAGGAATTATTTCCAAGAGTGGTAGTGAAGCAAAGGCCAGGGGCAGTGAGTTAGTAAAGCAGTGTAGGGATGTGCTGGAGTGCTGGGATGGGATGGTGCTTCTCAAACTCCACGAGGACATGCAGAAGCTGCTTGTTAAAAACGCAGCTCATTCCTTTAATGGGTTTAATACTAATCTCTACCAGGTGTTACCACTGGCTACCTGCAGAGCAGTGTTTCACCTGCATTCAGTCTCTGAGGCTGAGGGAGAGGACAGCTGATGGTACCAGAGACCACTGAGCAGTCACTGCAGAAATCGCTCATTTTGGCTGATCTGAAAAATTCACAACACCCTTATGTTGATGACACCACACAAAAACAACAGGTATTTGTCTCCAAACCCTGAGGATTGCTGCAACTTCCCCACAAATGTCATGTATTTGTCAGCTGAGTCGATGGCACTGGTGACATTTCTCACATGTCAAATATACACAAAATAATTTTTTCCCTAAATTTTTTTTTTTAACAAGGGTAATTTTCCAGGCAATACGTTCTCAGGAACATCACAGCATCACAAGTTGTGGTGTGTTTGGATGCCCTGCAGGCTCACTTCTTCCAGGAGATAAAAACAGCACACACTGATTTTTACCCTGAAACTCAAATGCCACATTTCCTGTTTTTACACTCTGAGCAACAGTGTTTTCTGCTAAAAAGTGGGAGGGAAGCAAAGCACTTTAGGGGAAAAAAAAAGGTTTAAGATTGGAAGACAAACACAGAATGGTTTGAGTTGGAAAGAACTTTAAAGACCATGCAGTTCCACCCCCTTCACTATCCCAGGTTGTTCCAAGCTCTTTCCAACCTGGCCTTGAACACTTCCAGGGATGGGGCAGCCACAACCACCCCAGGCAATCTCTTCCTGACTTATAAATACAGAAACCCTTTCAAATGGGGTGTCTAACTGGGTAATCTCACCCTGCACAAGAGACATGAAGAGCAGAAACAGCAAGAGATAAAATTTAAATACTTTAGAAAGCTTTATCTCAGACAAACAAAACCATCCCAAACAGAATCTTCCCCTGCTTGTCCTCCTTGTCCCAACATAAACTTTTCCAAGGGAGGGTCTGGAGACTCAGACCATGATTTTTTCCCTAGTTTTTCCTAACAGGAAAGAGACAGATTTTCTTAGGCTTCTTGGGTGGATCTCACAGGCAGAGGCTTTGCCTGGAGCGACCAAGTAATTAAACCAGTGATATCAGCTTTGAGGATGAAACTCCCTTTCCTGGTAAAGAACTAAAGGGTTCCTCACCTGAATATTATTTCCTTCGTGTCAAACAACCCTGTAACTAATTCCATTATTGTTCTTTACCCTCTCATGCACACACAGTACATAATGTTGATGCAGATTATGGATTTACCAACACCAGGGGTTTGACTTCTCACTATGTTAGCATAAAAAGAACACAGGAAATAAGTAATCTTTGTTTAAGAATGCCCATTCTATGCCCACCCTGCACTTTACATCCAGTAAATTTTAAAGGATCATTTTTTAAAGAGATTTTTACCATCATTTCTCTTTCCAAACTCAGATTGCTACTACAGCAGCTAAGCAAAGCCTCCTTATGGCTATCTTGAAAAAAACAGCATTATTAAAATGTTCTTTTTTTTTTTTTTCTTCAGAAAACTCAGTACAAGGAAGGTTTATTTCACAGGAAGAACGTGCATTTTAAGAACAATTATAAAAGTAACAAGAACATTCCTATTTTCTCAATGTTACCTTACACTGTGATAAAGAAACCAAGTTACCTCTGAGGAAGGCAGAAAGAAAGTGACAGCTGTAAAGCAAGTTCTACAGGGATATCCTCCCACAGTGTTTGGGAGGCAAATATGAAGATTCAGGAAGTATTTAAAATTCATTAAAATATTAACTTAGGATATGAAATACTCAGAGGTAGATTATCTAAGACTAACCTTCAAAAAGGCTTTCTTTTCCAGGGCATTCATTATGAAGGGAGGAATTGCTGCAAGCAAGATAAAAAAGCCATTAACCTTGGAGAGAAAGGCACTCCGTTTTCATTTTCTGTTTAGCTGAACTAATACCATAACACAATTTTCACAGCCTTTTGTCATTCACTGAGTTTTCATTTCACATTGCCAGCTGGGTTGGTATTTACAGATGTGAATTCTCCCAATAAGCAAACTTGCAATTTCACGTGTAACTAAACCTGAGCTCAGTAATTTTGCACTGGCAGAGCACCTAAACCAATTCCAAGCAAGTGGAATTTGCTCCCATTCCTTTCCTATCTGTATCTTTTCTGCACAAACAACCCAGGAGCTTTTCTGCTGCACTTCAGTGTAAGACACTGTGGATGTTTCCACATTTCCCTGGGGAAGTTCTTAGCAGAAAGGCAAACACTGCCTGGGGAACCCTAAGGTAATTTGCCCCCTTAGGAAAATCACTTGGCTAGAACTGAATTTCCTTCTCACAGCAGGAACTGATAATCAGGACTGCACAGGATTTATCCTCACCCATGCCAGGAGAAGCCATCAGAATCCTGGATATCACCACCTGGGTGATTGCCTGCTGAGCTGCTTTGGATGAATCACCCAGTCTGTTTCCATTCTCATCCGTGACAGGAATTCCAAACTTGAGTTCCCTGTCGAATAAGGGGTAAAAAATAAAGCAGTGATGGATGTGAACTCGTTTTTTCACCACTTTTTTGCCACCTTATCTTTGTCTCTTAAAATTGTCAATTATAACAATTACACATACTTTATTTTCTAAGTTAGCTTGCTTTTTAACACTCTTTGGCACAAAAAAATTTCAAAAGGCAGAGAAAGATCAAGGAAAAATATGCTGAGAAGTTACCAACGGAATATTTGTAACAGCAATCTGCTGCTTGAGTCTGGTCACAGCATTCCAAGGGGGAAGAAAGGAGATGTGCTTTTCCTGTGTTCCACAGAAGGGAGAGAGATAAGTCCACAAAGCAATTCAGAAATGTAGAATTTACTGGACTGCTTTGGAAGTGGAATCTGTCCTATCTGACTGACAGCCCATGGAACACGAGGAAGATTATTTTCACTGAGTTGAAACAGAAGTGAAAATTCCCCCCTGGCATTCTAGTCTGAGTTGTCATTTCCACCATGAAGAATATACTTGAAAGTATAAAAGGAGGCACAAGCCAAACTACATTTCTGTAACTGCATTATTCTCCATTAGATCTTTTGCTCAAGTGCAGGGTTAGGTGTTATACTGGGACAAGCAGAAGGATCAGCAGATTTCCTGAGGGCTGCCTTTATTCTTCTCTTCAGATTTCATAAAAGACAAAATACTACCACAGATCAACTTCCATCGTCAATACAAACTCTAAACTCTTTTTCACCCATGAGCTTGTATTTATAATAGATGGGATGCTTTCAATTTGCTTTTCCCTACCACTATTCTTATTCCTAGTCAAATCACAACATCAAAAAAAAGTTTGTTTCTGACAAACTGCCTATTTTTGTCACCTCGATGATTAAACAGAACTGCAGAGCCTGACTTCCATGACTAAGTTCTGCAGGTGGGATTTGAAGCACCGTTTTTGAAATGATTGTGTTTTTTCCAAAGCATAGCTGGTATTCAAAGGTCCATGTGATCAAAGTTTTGAAGGAACCAGTAATTGGTTTCTGAGATCCAAGACTGAAGAACTCTTTGGATATTTATCTGAAGAGGATGAACATGGTCTATTTTACACCTGTTACAAACAACCAGTCAAAACCTCATGCATGAGGTTCCTGCAAGGTTCTGAAACAAGCTAAAGATATAAAATGTGCTTTATTTAGCAACTTGCTGATCTACAAACTGAACAACATCTTTTCTTCTAGCATGAGTGATCTTTGTTCTTTTTCCTACCTTTGTCTCATCAGTGGAATATTGATGCAGTTGGCAGAAGCAACAGCAGCAAAAGGCACAAACCTCCCTATAAGAGGTGAGACGCGCTGTAAAACACACAGGGAGGGGAAAAAAGGGACGTAAAAATGGACATAATCATTGTCTTTATTGAAATGCTTCATCTGCTAATGATAGTCCAGACTTACTTCCTTTCTACTGAAATTCAGTGAAAACTCACTGGTGGGGCAGAGGTAGAACAAGATTCAAATGAGAAAGAAGTCATAAATGCTTCTCTCCAGAGTGAGCAGTGGCAGGAGAGTGGCAAAACTATTCTGAATTTAGTAGCATCACAGGGAAGTGTAATTACAACTCCACTCCAATCTGATTTCAAGCGCTATTAGATGCCTTGAGATGTGAAAAAGAAACTGGGAAAAAGGCACCTTATCAGGCAGAATCTGCATGAACCAAACATGGGCTGTTTGACAGATGTCTATAAATCCATCTCCAAGAGTTAAAAAATAAGGCTGGGATCTAAAGAAAGGATTACAACTTTCATTACAACTCCACAGTGGGAGCTGTGCACGACACAGATACACCAGAGGAGAAATGAGCTGTGAGCTTCCCCACAGGACATCACAGTTTAGTAAGAATAGAAAAAAAAAACCAGCAATACCTTTGCTAGTGAATTAAGTCCTAAGGCTGTTGCGACAGCACCCGTGGTGGCAGAAACATAGGCTGCTCCCAGCTGGCTAAAACAGAAATGAAAATGTTTGCACATGCACAGCTACACTGATGTCACTTTGGAAAATAATTATATTTTACACATGCAGTTATGCCCCCCTCCCAGAAGTTAAGAAGCAGGCTTTTTTGTGCCACTGCAATAAGGTGGGGATGGAAGATCTAAACGGGACACTGAATTAAACACTTTTCTTTCACTAGCAGTGAAAATCATATTCAAGCCACATTGTAATACTGAATCAGGTTCTGCTGGTTGTGCACTGCTGCCTGCTCAGCATTTTCTCATGTGTTTGAATGAACACCTTGAAGGATTAGCTCTTTATTTAATTTCCTAATTGCTTAACCTAGTAAAATCAGCTTGGATTTCCAAGGCCGTGTCTATAACAGCAATTAAAATCAACCATACCAACCCCCTCCCCACACAGACCAGCTATGCTGCAAACACCCAAATCCAACCCAACCTGCCCCAAACCACACTTTACATACTTCCCAGCTAGGAGGTGTCTCCATATGCTTGAATCCACAGTTTGCTCCCAGACATCTTTAAGCAAGTCAGCCCCAAAACCAGAAAGTCAAGTACTGCAATTCCAGTTTTCTATTCATAGAATCATAGAATGGTTTGGGTTGGGAGGAACCTTAAAGTTCATCTCATTCCACCCCCTGCCATGGGCAGGGACATCTTCCACTATCCCAGATTACTCCAAACCCTGTCCAACCTGGCCTTGGATGCTTCCAGGGATGGGGCAGCCACAGCTTCTCTGGGCAACCTGTGCCAGGGCCCCATCACCCTTACAGGAAGAATTTCTTCCATCTATATAACTTAAATTTCTCCTCTTTCAGTTTGTGATTTCTTGCTTTCTGCATCTGTTTAGTCTCTTTTTTAGCCATCAAGTAGAAACAAGCACAGACCATGTTGAAGGAATCTCTTCTTGTAAATGAACCCTCAGCATGGTGTGTGCTGGCACTGAGAAAGTGGCACAGTGATACAACTGAAGGCCACCACAAAATATCAGCTTAGAAATATCCTGGTAGGACACCAAACTGATGAGGAAAACTTGCAAATGGTTGACTGAGTCCTGAAACACGGACTCCTGTTAAATCCTGCACTGTTAAGTGCTCATGAGCAAGGTGCTCAGGCTTGTCTTTAATGGCAGAAATGGAGTTCTCAGCTCTTCAGACTTCTCATCTGTGCATATCAAATCAATAATTAGTACAGAAGAAAAACTTATCCCTGTCTCCCATCAAACTTTAATGCCCAACCATGTTCAAGTACATCAGAGAGCAACTTTTAAACTCATCAGAATTACGAGGTTCAGTGCCTGACCTGACAGTGATTGGGGCATCCCCGCTCCTGTTCGTGTAATTTACTACAGCATTGAAGGACTGGTTGACCCACTGCCAGAAAAGCACTGCTGGTGTTGTTCTTGAAAAGAGAAACAACTGTAATTATTATTATTAAACTCACATTTTAAAAAAGCACAAAAAATGATGACAAATCAAGAAAAGCCACTGCAAGCAGTAACCATGCAGAGGTTCTTGCTTACTTGAACGAAACTACAGTCAGTGAGATAGTGACTTGAAAATAAGAGTTCTTCTAGAAGAATTTAAAAATCACCTAGTTCTGAATCTGAATAACAACGCAAAGAAAAGGCAGAGAGCTTCTCTAGGTGTTATAGATAATAACAGAAGAAGCAGTTAACAGGAGGCAGGGAATGGGCAGCCGTGCTGAGGGTTTGATTCGTATTCTTGACTGCAATTTAAAGCTCGCCCATGTTTGTATGCACAATCCAAAACTGGGGTGTGTGTCAGGAGTTTGTAAAATCTCAGCATCCAAAAGGCTGCTGCTGCTTCCTCTGAGCTTCAACCAGTTCCTGCACCCTGTGTCAAAAAGTATTTCTAACACTGAGCTGCTAAAAGAGCACACTGGCTCTGCTTCAGTGGGCTTCACTGTCCTGGAGATCGCAGAATCACTGAGGAAATGCAGGGATTGCAGGGGAATTGGAGAAACTCCACAATCAATGGATTGAAGCATTCCAAGTACTCACGGGGCAGACAGAACACCCTGCATGCCAGTAAGGTTAGAAATTCCCAGGGATCTGCTCTTTGTCCTCCACAGATGGGATTCTGGAACATTTCCCAATTTGAGGGAAAGCGGGATGGTGAGGGAGAGGGACTAAGGGCTTATCTCAAAACTAATTTAAGAGGGAACCATTAACCAGGGTAAGGGAATGCGGAGAAAGAAAAGGAAGCAAAATTTCACATTCAAAAATATTCATACTAAATCTTTTGACAATAACATTGATTTTCACTTCTCTAATTGGCAGGCAAATGTTTTATGTGTTTTATTGCCACCACTCACCTGTAAAAGGTCATCATGCAGCCTGTGATAGTCATGTTCATGGGGACCTGGGCGGACATTCGGCCGATCACGAACATCTTTTCCCCAGTGTCTGGGTGAAAGGCTGAATCATAGATGTATTTTGCCCTCCACAACTCATCTTCTGTCAAGCCAGGTGCCACAATACCTTGTCTTGGGACAGGTTAAGAAACGAGATAAGTGCAAAAAGCACAACTGCTCCCATGAAAAATGTGGCATCGGAGGATTTGGGGATGTTCACCCTAAGTTCATCGAGACTC
Source organism: Oreocharis arfaki (assembly GCA_013398015.1). Taxonomy (NCBI): domain Eukaryota; kingdom Metazoa; phylum Chordata; class Aves; order Passeriformes; family Paramythiidae; genus Oreocharis; species Oreocharis arfaki. The sequence continues at coordinate 52,444 of VZRR01013736.1, forward strand.
TCGGATAATCTGTAGAGATTCTTCAGCTTTTACATGGATTGGTGAAATAAAAGGAATTAAAACTCCCAGCAGTGGTTATGTTGGCTGGGTCTATTTACTCAAACCTGCACTAGGTTTCAGAGCTAAAATCTAGAGCCAAAATCTCTGAGGTCATCAGTGTGAAACTTTGAAAATTCACTCTGAGAGAATCTAAGGAACCTCTTGCTCCACATGCTACATGTAAGAGGAAGCTTTAAGCTTTGCTGTCATATTAACTATTTTCAGAATTAGACACTTTCGTATTTCAAAACCCTTAACAAGGGCATAACTTCCCCATGCATTAGCAAATTTGATTTAAAAAAAAAAGGGTTTCAAGCTCTGAAGTAAGAATAAGAAGTGTTGCAATGAATACAATGATCTAAATATTTCCTTTTAAATACACCACCATGTACTTATTATTGACATGGACTTTTCTGGGGCCAGTAGCAGAAATAGGCAATGTCATACCTGTAATCATGCACAATTTTTCTTGCATTTTCCAGTTTGGCATCAGATAACAAAATATTCCTGGGGTCTGTTACAGTGAAGAAGTGATTGGCTCGTCCAACAAAAGTGCTTTGATCCCATCGGGGCTCCTTGATATTAATATTTAATGGTATATCTGCTGACATCTTCAAAAGCTCTGCCAAGAAAACATCAACATTTGCAATTCAAAATTCCACCCATTTCCTAAAGTATCTATAACCTGCAAGATGAAAAGTGGCCACCCTTAGAGTAAAAAGCCCAGAGAACAAACACCAAAGAATTTGCAGAACTGAGGTTTAAAGGGGCAAGTCTACACAAATGCTTCTGTGTCCAGTGCCCCCATACATTCACACATTATTTATTACATTTGTACAAATACTACAATATAGGATGAGGCAGATGCAAAGGAAGTATAGGAATTCATTAATAAACAGACCTACTAAATAACAACATACTAACCAGAAAGTGCTTTACTTCAGTGATGAATTACTGTTTGTTGAAAATAATGCATTGAAGGGAAGGAGAAATCAACTATTTCAAGAGATGCCTGAAGTGCTATAAAGCGCAGTGACAGATGAAATATTTAATAAAATCCAATTAACTTCTCTGGCATAGCAAAACAAATAAAAAAATTAGGAACACAAACCCACCACCAATTTAATTTAATAAATGTTGTTTCTCTATGTCCATGTTTTAACAAAACAGAGCTTATATAACGCAACAATTTGCCACATTACGAACACATGACCAGATCTCCTAATGACACTTCAAAGATGGTTAAAGAACTACAATGAAGGACACTGAACTAAGAAAGTTCTGCATTTACAGGGCATAAAAGTATGGGCCAGAAAAGTAAAAATTACTTCAGGATGACTTAAGTTTACTTCAACATCTAATGAAAGAAGGACAGTCCCTCCATAGCACAAGCTGTAAGAATTTCTACTTTCTTGAGAGAAATTTATGCAACATATTCAACAACCAGTGAAAAAAAATCCTCCTGCAAATAATGCTTGTTCAAATGGAAGCAAGAAATTGGATCTATAGAAATACATTTTAATATATTTATATATTTATAAATACAGATCCAATTTTAGATGATCTTTAAGGTCCCTTCCAACCCAAACCATTCTGTGATTCTAAGATAGCAGAAGGCTAATAAATCTGGTACAGTAGGAGAAATTAACCTTTTCCCCCTTCTTCCTCTCACATTTCCTTCACTGTTAAGTTCATTATTGTACAGCACTGTTTATTAGCAGGATTATTTTCATGTGTACATCTCAACCAGGCACACTGCAGGATGAATACAGACCATGGAAATGAAAAAAGACTCTGGACAGATTTGGAGAACAGATTTCTCACACACTGCATCTCAACAGGAGACACTCCTTAGATTTCTCTTCCTTTTCTTAGTACTTTACCATTATAAACACCCTCCTGTGAACAGGGCTGTGTTGTGAATTAATAGTCCATCTTCTGGTCTAAAATGGGAACTGCTGGTTTTGCAAAGCCCTGTGAAGGCAAGTGCACTCATTTATTCAAACCCTCTTTTCCACCAAAATAAAGATACAAATCAGGACATTAAGGCTGGTAACTTGTTCTGTGACTGCTTCCCTTATTTGTAGGAAAGTTCAAGTGTAAATATTTTTATAATTAAATTATCCATTTCATTAAGAAAGATTAAAGCTGCTTAAGATAGCTCACAATAATCTGGTTAAAGCTGTCTAATGAATGCTGAATAAACCAGTGCATCCACAGAAGCTTTTTTCTTTCTTTTCACTCTGGCTAGTCCTTTATTTTCACTCTGATTAGCACACACACTACTTGGTTCTCTCTGAATTCCCTTTATTTATTTCTGATATCTCCGTCCACAAACCCAAACAGTGATAACAAATCTAAACACTAAGGTTCTGCCTTCACTGCAGATGGTTCAGGGTTCAATTCAGGATTGTTTCAACCTGAAATAGTCGGGAAAGGTGAATGTACAGTACACAGAAGATTAAACACGTTCACATCCTGTCTTTATCCCCTTCCTACTTTATCTACTCTGTGTCTGCTCTGATGCCCCTTGACCCAGGTGTGCTGATGGAATTTACTACCTTGGCAGGAAACTAACTTGATGATGGAATTTACTAACTTGGCAGCAGAAAGCTTGTACGGAGGGGAAATAAACCCTGGCACCTGCACAGGCTGGGGGGACCTGCTGGAGAGCAGCTCTGGGAATCCTGCTGGACAAGGAGCTGTCCATGACCAGCAGAGTGTCCTGAGGACCAGGAATGCCAGTGGGGTGCATTGGGAGGAGTATTCTCAGAAGGTCAGGGAGTGATCCTGCCCCTCTGCCCAGCCCTGGAGGCAGCTCTGGGGTGCCGTGTCCAGCTCTGGGCTCCTCAGCACAGCAGGGACAGGGCACTCCTGGAGAGGGGCCAGAGGAGATGAGGAAGGGCGTGGAGCATCTCCATACCCAGGAAAGGCTGAGGGAGCTGGGGCTGCTCAGCCTCGAGACGGGCCCCAGCTGAGAGGGGCCCTCAGCCCTGGCTGTCCCTGGGTGTCCCTGGCTGCAGGGAGGGCTCCGAGCAGGGCCCAGGCTCTGCTCCAGGGCCCAGCAATGGCACCAGAGCAATGGGAAGGGTCTGAGCCCAGCAATTCCCCTGCACAGGAGGCAGAACTCCTGCCCTGGGCAGTGACTGAGCCCTGGGACAGATTCCCCAGAGTGTTTCCATGCCTTTCTCCCTGCTGTTATCCACGCTTGCCAAACTCAGCTACCAGGGACAGGTCAGCACAGGCTTTGTTCTCTCTTTCTCCTTGTAAATCTACAAAACAGGGTTACTGCTGCTGCAGCAGCAAAAAGCAACCTAGCAGGAAAATGGAAAACATCCATTAATTCATGTGCTACAACTAAAAATCAGGCTTGAAATCACTTTGACTGTTTAGAAAGATGGAACAGAGAGCATGGACTTTACTATTACTAATCTCAATAAAGGACATATAGCCTTCAATCCTGCATAGGATGGGGGTGGGACAGCTGTCCACCCTGTAAAAGGGTTAAATCTCCTGTAAAAAGGGGTTTAAATTTTAGGTGACAGCTATTTAAGTACTCAAACCCATTTTCTTCTCTCAGTGATGTGGCTGACTTGCACTTTTGGCAGGTAAGTAGGAACAATGCTGTTCTAAAGAACTTAAACCAGACAGACCACCAATGCTTACAGAGAGGGAGCAGATGTCACACATACAAGGGAATGTAAAAAAGTTCAGAATAATATGATTTGGAGACACATAAAACTCGCAGTGAAGTAAAAAAGGTGTCTGAGTTCGCCAGTCATGGGATTCTGAATCACAGACCTGTCAGAACAGTGCCTAAGAGAAACAGGGAATTTCTGTCTGGAAAACTTAAAAAGTTTTCCAGCAAAATATTTTTACAACAACAAAAGCCCCACTTCTTGTTTTAAAGAGACTGCATGATGCTACTCATGACTAATCAGACCCCATTAGTAAAGGGTGAAAAGGGAAACAAATTCCATAAAACAAAAGCATAAACTAATAAAATGCTGATATACTTCAACAGGATCCTCTTGTAAAACAAAATGTCCAGCTATAAAGTAAAAGTGGTGACTGCACAAAAATAGTTTCATCAACGTATTGTCAAACAGCCATAGAGTCATCATCATAAACTCTATGGCTTTTTTAAAATTTCATGTTTTATATTAACAGAGAGACTGTAAAACTGCAAGAAATAGGTGCAACACCCTCAATTTAAGTTGCTGCAACACTATTTTTACCTACTCATCACCTTAATTTTCAGATACAATTTCAGAGGGGTGCTGCTGTTTGCATAATCCATTCAAATACTCAATAACAAAAGCGCTGTAATAAAACTACTTAAGATTTAATTATTATTTTAACTACAATGCTTTGTCAAGGGTGGAACTCCACTACCATCAGTGGTATAATTTTCTGTCTGCACCAAGTGTGCCCAAGATTTAAGTTCTCATTATCTGTAATCAAATTGGGTACAGAAAAAATAAAGGCCATTAGGTTTAAATCAAATTTAAATAAATCCATCTGAACCTTGAGATAAGCAGAAAGTTTGCAAGGGAACTGGAAAGCAAAAGCACAATAAAGATAAAGACAAAGATAAAACTATTTGCTTTGTTACAGTCAACTAATGAAGGCAAACTACCTAACCATTAATTAATTAATTAAGGTGCTTATATATAAACATCTGAGTTTATTGTTCCCACCTGCTGCTATCCTGAAATAGAATATTATTTATAATAGAATTTATCCTGAAATAGAATAAAACTTTCAATCAATAGCACCTTGCTTTTTAAGGCAGAAGCAGCAAAATTGCCCAAGCAATTGCTCTTCTCCACAAACAAAGCCATTAACAGAGGATTTGGGAAACAAAATGAATTTTACAAACACATCAGTTTTTGTAATAATCCATATAGAAATGTCAATTTGAGGTTATGTTCACACAGGAGGATCAGTAGTACTGGAAAGGATAAAAAATGGCATTGTAACTCAGTCAAACAATTAACAACTCTCATGGAAAACATGCAGTAAGGGCGAAAATGATCCCCATTTTCACTATTTCACAAAACAGATCAATTAAAAAGGTATTTAATAGAACCACTTGTACCTGGAAACCCTGCAGCTGCTTTCCCCAGCAAATTAAATCAGAAATAAAGGACGGACTATGCTCTCTGGCACATTCATATCTCTAAACCCTTTCAGTTTCTAAACTAGAGCAGCTGTATCCAAACTGCCTGATAAAGAGCAGCTAAATCCTGCCCCGTGCTGCTGGATTGTCTGGCTGAGCATCTGCTGTCCTGGGCAAACCCGGGCCCTGCCACGCTCCAGGGACTGAACAATAACAGGGGTGCCATCCCCGTGATCAGGGACATTTTTTGGCACTGTTTGTCTCCCCAGCACTGACAGAGGTTTGATTATCCATGTGTGGCTCCTCCTACGCACCAAGTTTTCAGAGTCATAACTGATGGTGAGTTCATTAAGTTCTTCCTCAACACATGACTGTGTTTTCCTCCAGTGAGGGAAAGCTGAGAGAACTGGGATTGTTCAGCTGGAGAAGAGAAGCTTTGGGGTGACCTTGTTGTGGCCTTCCAGCACCTGAAGGGAGCTCACAGGAAAAATGGAAAGAGATTGTTTACAAGGACCTGGAATGACAGGACAAGGAGGAATGGCTTCAAACTGAAACAGAGTAGGGTTAGATTGGATATCAGAAAAAAATCCTTCCCTGTGAGGGTGAGGAGGCCCTGGCATAGGGTGCCCAGAGAAGCAGTGGCTGCCCCATCCCTGGAAGTGTCCAAGGCCAAGGTTGGACGGGGCTTGGAGAACCCTGGTTTAGTGGAAGGTGTCCCCACTCACAGCAAATTTCTTGCCCTCTCTGATCAGAAGGAATCATCTGCCAGTTCATGCTCTAATGTTTAATACTAACATTAACTGGAGGGAATAAAGGGCTTAAGAATAAGTGAGAGTGGCCCCTCTTAACATAATAATTACATACAAAACCTGCACAAAGTCTGATCAACAATTTTGGTACAAAGGCTACGTTTAGATTTTCCACAGACCCAGCAATAGCAGAAGACTTTAAACCTGGTTTAAAGGTTAACAACAGTAGTTGCAGCAATTATACAAAATGCAGATTCAGGAGTTACCAGGAGTTCAACCCTGCTGATCCTTTACAAAGTTCATCTTTTAAACATCACATTGAAGGTCATGCAACCACTTTTCAAACCAAAGCAACAGCTAGAAGAGTAGCAATGACTAATTTATTTCAGACAGTAAAAAACCACCCAATTTTGAACAACCTAGATATTTAATCTTTTTTTTTTTTAAACTGTGTTGCATGACTGAATAATCCAGATGGGCAAATGATCTGGGAAATTCTAGGCAACTTAAACCCATGCAGTAATGTACAAATGATGAAATACAGCTTTGCCACCTTCCTTGGAACCATTTATATTTTCTCACGTTGCTGACACTTCGTATTTTAACCCAAGCCTCGAAAAACTGCACTCCACAATTAAGAATTTTCATCAGTTTCTTTAGCGTATCAGCCAAAACTGGGACTAGAGTGACAGAAAAGGAAATTTCATGATGAGGTAACTGTGAACCCAGGGAGAAGCCTAAAGAGAATTCTACATCCAGAAGTAGGGCAGATATAATCGTGATAATGCTCACTGTGACATTTGACTTCTTGGTGCCCAAATCCTGAACTGCAACCTGCAACCTTCTGTTATAAAGCACGGGATGAGCTGGGTAATCCATCTTAAAACAGAATTCCAACCAGCCTGCACAAATGCTGAAAGAAAGGTATAATTTTTGTGGTGCCCTTTCCCAGGACTTAGACCTGTAAGTTCTGGTGGTGTAAAGATGCTCAGGACGGATAATGATTCCCAAAATCTTCTAGAGGCAACTAAGAATTCTTTAAAAAAAACAAAAAACCAAGAGTGAGGCTTTTCCCTTTGAACCCACTAAAAATAGAAGGTAACAGCAGAACCTCTTTCTTCACAGAATCCTTTAGGATTCTTTAGAATAGGAATAGTTCAAAAGGTAGAGCCAGGTGCTGCTGATGTTTCATGTGCAGACTCACTGGGAAAGACAAAAATAAGATGTGACACACTTAGGCCTCTACATCTCCATTCTCTAAAGCAGTCCCTTAACAGCCTGATGTCCAGCTGTCAGTGCCTTGTTCTGGGAAATGAGACGCAGCCTGGAAAACCTTGAGGCTGAGAAAAGTACCTGCTGCTATAAAATGGGGAGAACAGCTTCTCTTTTTCCTTCTCTTTATAAACCAAAGTGCCCATGGCTGCTTGTTTTTGCAGAGCTGAGTTCTTCTGAAACACTTCCCATGCCACTTTGATAGAGAAAAACTCAGGGGTCCAGCTAAGACTCTTTACTCTTCAAGTAACACATTGTTCCTTTTTTGGGGCTCCTTTGTCTGAACAAACTCAGGATTTTTCTTTTCCAATGCCCAGTTTTCCACAATGCCCACCCAAAGAGCTGCTATGTTGGCTTAGGAGAAAAGACAGGAAATAAACCACACTCTGATTAGGAAAAAAATGACCCGTTCTACTTTAAAACTGCAACACATTGGCAAAGCAACAGCAGAAAGGCAAATCCATGTTTTAATTGCTCTGGCAAAGAAAAGAACACAAGGGCTTCTCCAGGGATGTCAGTCATGGCAGTTAATTAGTTCAAATGGGAAGCACCAACAGACTTTTTTGGGGAAAAAACCACTTTTGTGTGGTGGCAAAGGAGCACATGTGAGACTTATCAGGGTCTGTAAGCAATGGTGTTCCTCTATTTGCACTACATTTGCTGCCACAGTTTGAAATAAGCAGCACAGCCGATGACTGGGAGTCTGATGCAATGTACTTACACCAAATGTTAAAGCCACTCGCCAAGTTTTTCTTTCCCCAAAGCACCTTCTACCAGTAAAATGCCTATTTAAATCACCAGGGGGAAAAAAAATAATCATCTTTCTTTGCACTATGATTTTTCCTACTGCAATCCTAAACGGAATGCTGGAGAAGGCAAAGCATAGCAACTCTACAAGATACTTGGTTAGGACTTTTTTTTTTTTTTTTGCTTATAAATGTACATCCCACTTGTAGCCTAGCAACAAAAGCAGCAGCCTGGGTGAGATGAGCCTGCTGCTGGGGCTCTCTCCTCAAAACAGGAGCCATCTTTGGCGTGTAACTTGACCAGAGATTTCATCATTCTGCATTAAAGACAGCTCCAGATGTTAGAGGTGCCTGCAGCAAGCTCAGCTCTGTCAGCTTTGCTTTGCCACCTCCTCTCCCACTGCACGAAGCATGCCCAGAGACGCTGCACGTGTTCACCTCATCTCTACAGTAAGGAAAATAAACCTCCCTTGCTAACCAAGGTTAGTGCAACCTCTTATTCCAGTCCTGATTGCTGCAAGTTTGTTTCTGCTCCTTGTGTTTTAACCCCCACCAACAGACTGCGGCAGGTTTGGCTCTACCCCTCGTGTGTTCACAGCCCTCTTCTGTACTTTTTCACTATTTCATGTATCCTTCTCCATACAGCTGATATTTTAATTGAATATTGGTACAAAGGTAATCCTCACCCTGCCCACCATTACAACAACAATAAATTATTTACAATCCAATAAATTAAAAAAAAATACATTAATAATCATAATTAAAATTCTGTCTCTGGCTACCAGGTGTCTGACCTTGGAGTTATTTGGCGTGTTCGTCCCCTGGAAAGGATGATCCTGCAGCAGGGAGGCTTGTCTCTTGCAGGCCTGGAATCTGCGCCGCTGTCACGCAATCCCTGCGACACAGAGAGCCCTGCTCAGGGGACAGCGGGTGGTCAGGGGCAGGTTCTGGCAGCGGGTGGGGACACAGGGAGCTGGTACGGAGGGAGGAGGGAGCTGTGGCAGCCCCACAGTGCCGGCTGTGTGCACTGCCAGTGTCCAGCCCTGCTCCCACAGGGACAGGGTGACACATGGGGCTGGGACACCGAGGAAGGGATGGGATGACACATGGGGCGGGGAGCCTGGGGAGGTGACAGGGGTGACACACAGAGCTAGGCCCCTATGGAGGGGATGCGATGACACATGGGGCTGGACCCCTGTGGAAGGGACAGGGTGACAAACAGATCCTCTGCAGGGTAACAGAGAGGACACGCGGGACTGGTGCCCTGTGGAGGGGCCGGGTGGACATTCGGGGCTGGACCCCTGTGGAGAGGCCTGGGGTGACAGATGGGGCTGGGTCCCCGTGGAGGGGAAAGAGGTGGCAGACGGGGCTGGACCCCTGCGAAGGGGACGGGCTCTCAAAAAGATCAGGGCCTCTGCAGGGGTAACAGAGGAGACAGATGGGGCTGGCCTTCTGCGGAGGGGCCGCGGTGACACGGGGGGCTGGTCCCTTGTAGAGGAGATGGAGCAACACGGGGGGCTGTGTGCCTGTGGAGGGGACTGAGGTGGCAGATGGAGCTGGGTCCCTGCCTGGTCGCCAGCACAGCACTGGGAGTGCCAGCGGCGCTGGCTCCTCCGCCCGTCCCCGGCCGCAGCCCATCCCCGCGGGGACTGCCCGGCCCCGGCCCCGGTACTCACCCGGCCGCCGGCCCCGCGCCGCCCTGGCCCCGCTGCCCGGAA